>CAVLJG010000009.1:41256870-41648944 GCA_963669975.1 Acanthoscelides obtectus | reverse complement strand
TCTGAAGGCTATTTCATCGTCTGGGGAGTGTTACGATCTTCAAGACAGTCCGGGTTGGGGCGGGGGATTAGCAGATAATGAAACTTCTATCATCCCTCAGTTAATATGCAATCCTTTGCACCTTTCACGCAGTAGCCCTGTCATACTAATCCTGGCGGATCTAAGCTAGAGTCCCGAATGACTCTCTGGTGATGGACAACAGTAATACCAGTATCGATGCCAATTCTCGAGAATCACTTCTTGGAAAAGCAAACTGAACGTTTGAAGCGAACTGAAGACTTCTACAGGCCAATGTGTTATGCGTTCCGTGCTGAGGGCTGAATGACATCGAGTGAAAACGGTGTTTGGAACGAAGCATTCTGGGATCCAAGCGCGTCCGGTCGGAATTTCCTTTAATCCTCCCAATGAGTCACTAGAAGGATGGATTGTAGCAACATAGTGTTCGTGAGGAAAAACAAAAAGATGAAGAAGAAGAGACGAAGAAACTCCCGAAGAAAGTACTGTCGTTAATTCAGGCATCAGTGGATGGGACTGCGGAACTAGAATAGAGAATGCTTTCAGGTCCCAAAGGAGGAAGATCGTGAAGCTAGGAAATGGCAGAAAGCACTTGATGGACCAAATTCGTACAAAAATAACCTTCGTCATAAAACAAGAAGAAACCCAAGGGGAGCAGGGGTCCTTTGGTCAAACATCCTAGGGTACAACAGATGCAGAGGGGAAGAGTCAGACAAAGGATAAAGCCAACCAGAAGACTAAAAAAAACACTTAAAGACCCAGGCAGGACAAAGGACCTGCCCTGTCCTGAGACAGCTTTGAACCAGTTGACATAACCTTTGACGGATCTGATTATTAGAAGGTTGGGACGAGGAGAGCATGAGCACGCGCCCTCTACGTATACAATTCCAAATGAACCCACAAAATTCTGACTTCGGGAAGCAGTAGTAAAGACTTCCACTCTCGGGACACCAAAACTAGAACCGAGGGAGTTTACAACAGTACCGGCAGGGAAGCTGTACCAACTGGTACAGAACGCTAGACTGCTGAATTGAGTACTGTAAGTTTGAAAAGCAAGGTACAATAAGCCCAAGAAGCTGCAGCGTCATTGGAAACTTTGGTCGGACGGCTCTCGGGGAGGAAAAAAGGTATGGATGTCTTGATAATTGCAAAAACTTCATCAATATCTTGATTGGTGGTTTAATTATGTGTAAATAGGTGCGCAGAAAGGTAACGATGTAATCAGTGCAAAAGGCAAAAGTGTGCCATTACTGTCCGAGCACTTTTATTTCCTTATTTCGGAGCAATCTGAATACAGTTGCGAAGTAGGAAGGTGCTAATTTCGGTTTTTTCAAATTCAACTGTAAATAAGTTAGGTCAACCTTATACACTGCGCGGTACCTGATTTGGATACTGACGCAATTGTATGACTAGACCTGTAACATAGGATTCAAGGTCTTCAAGGTCGGGCATGGCCCACTCCAAGTTTTCGTAACTTAATAGCTCTCGGTTATTTTAAGGCTTTAGTATATGTGGTACTAGGAAAGCTTGCTTATTATACCTAGACGCTCTATAAAGACCCAACTTTGAGGACATGTATATTTTTAGTCAAAATGATTGTCGCTTTTTCCTGATACTAATATTTTGTGCTTATTTTCATTATTTAAGTTAAAAATTTAAACTACGTGATGGAAGTTGTAGCGGAGGATATTTCAAAAAAGCGCCCAATGCACAGAGATTATTGAAACTACTGAAGAATTCTTCGTCATTAAGTGTGACATTGTAAGTAGACTCCCTATGCCACTGACAGACAGTTCTGCCAGGTTCAAGCATTCGGTTACGTTTTCAACAGGCTTGAGTGATTTTGTTTTGCAATAGATCTTGTTTCTTCTGTATTTTAGAAAATACTTTGTTTTTCCGGATATATATTCTTCAGTTATGTGACATGCAGTTTCCATTTTTTTGAAAGTACTTTAACTCGTTAAGTAGCTACCCTTCTTGAATACCTCTACAATCAGGAAACCACCCAACGTAAGCACATTGCTGTCCTTGAAAACGGTAACTGACAGGTCCAAATCGCCCAAATCTGACTCCTGTTCTTATTTGAGCTAGTAGAAAACGACATGGTCGTTGATGCAAGTTTTGGTTAGAGTAAATATAAAGCTTATCAATGAAGATATCTTAATCGAATATAGTCATTTGAAGCATTAGTAGTGCTCGACCAATAAAATGACCCATTTGTCAACCGAGGTGTGTAATTTACTATTTCCCAAACAACTCCAACATACTGACAACTGCTTTTCAGACTTCGTGCAATTTTAGAGAGTACTAAGGGAAATGTCGGAAGAAAGCTTGTAACTCCGAATCCCACTTTTGGATGCTTCTTAAGATTATGATCTCTCTAGATGCATCACATTGTAAATGGAGATCTTTTTCGGTTTCAGTTATTATTTCGTTTTTCATTGATAAAGGTTCCGCAGTCCTCCGTTGGTTTTGGTACCACGGTGAGGTCCTCTCATAACTCCGCAATCAATATCGCGGTGCGTAAATATTTATGAAAATAACAAAATGAGCGATGATATTCCGATGCTCACTTATTTATCTAAGTCGTTAGCAATTCAGTAAGTTTTTTTGCTGCTGCTGTGCCTCCCTGGACCAGACTGCAACTCATTATAATGAAGGAAATTATTCAATTAAACATACGACGATCGTACACACGTTGAATCCGAGATTAATTTTTTTGCTCACAGATGTTATATCACGATGTATCAAAAATGAATGCCAGATATTCCATACCATATCTATAGATCAGTCATTTTTATCATTGATGCTCTATAGACTCACTATCAGTTCATAAAAACTTCCAATTCATATTTGTATTTTCTATTCTAAGATCATAGTTTCCCACCCATATGCCTAGTTTGAATATAAATTCGGATTACTAATATTTTTTAATTTTTCTGTCACCACAAGTTTTCCTGTTTTTATTATGGTTGAAAATACGACAAACTAAGACATATTTTTGCGCAATCACTATTCTTAAGTTACCTTTTCCAATTACAAAAGAATAAGCACTGACGTAAACATTCGGACTTTGCAGTTTCATGCAAAAAGATAATGACAATATCGCTTTGGTGTTCAAATGTTGTTTAGAAGTTGTTTATTAGGAATGCTTGGGTAATCTTTTTTGTTTTAAAAAATAGGCGTGAATCTGAAGTCATCAAATACCATCATGAATATACAACTAGGTCTAAATTTACTTATAATCCCGCGCAGACATCGAAATATGGCATACCAAAAATATGTGGGATGTAAGATTTTTGATACAGCTTGGAGGAGTTTTATGGCTTCTACATCTTCAATCCACCTCCACTTATTGTTAATTTCATAAACTGAACAGATCCCTAAAAGGTATTCATTTCTACTTATACTCTCTGTAAAATGTGTAACGTCACGTCTCGTCATGATTCTGACTGCCGTGAATAAATAGTCAACATTAATTTTTAAGTTAGGAATTTCTTATATTCACTTACATTTTCGGGTAATTCAGCTTAACGTATGAAGCATTCGATTGCACTATCAGACATTTGATGTAGGCAGAAAAGTTCTTGAAAAGTATAATCAAAAATATATAATTTCTACTGAAATCCGTCAGCCCCAGGACCATAATTTGAATTTTTCAGGTTAAAAGTTCTTTCTTGGACTTAATATTGTAGTTGAGTATTATCAGATTGAAATTTACAATAATATTCACAGTTCATTAATAATAATGAGGGAGTAAGCTCTCTTATGGACTTACGCTGTTTAACAGGAAATAGGATTAGTAGAATATGAAATACCATATTAACCATATATTGGCTTATTAACATATCACATATTTTAACATTGCATGTTTAAATATTTTTAAGGTGCATAAGAGAAACCTGGAAAACCAAAACAAACACCTGTGAAAGTGGAATTCCCCGTTTTACATCCAAACCATGAATCTGCCAAGTGAAAAAATACATAGGTAATACGAGTACGTTCAACTTTCTTCAATAATCAGCAAACGGTTCTAGAAGAACCCATGTTCTTGTTTGACTACCAGGTACCAAAAGGTATTTTCTTAACAAAACAACCGACATTGCAAGATAGGTATTGTGCGTTTAATTCCATATGCATACTATCTATACAAGCAGCTTTTTAAAATATTTATCGTAGTCCTAAAAATCTTTCTCAGTCATACAAACGAGAAGGACTAAGTCAATGGTTTTGGTAAGAAACAAGAAAACTCTCATACAAGTGATTTCGGGCGAAGCGGATAATATTACAATCTTATTCTTGTAGTTGTAATTTAATCTTGATATTCTGGTGTATATAGCACATAAATATGAAAATAAAACATTACAAGGATAATGACTACTGTTTTGAAATGACCGATTTAACTTACGATGTTTCTGCAGTGATTGTGTATCACGTGGTGATACTTGAAGGAAATACGTATCAAAATAAGTATATACATTATAATGAAGCATTTTCAGTAAAAAAAAAAAATGAATGGTTTTTGCACTGACCGATTCAATGATGAAGTAACGTATCTCCTAAAAGTTTTAGCACAAAATTCATTGGCTTTAATTTTAACAAACACAAAATAATATCAAGTTGTCTTTGGAAACAAAAGTTTGTTTACTTACTTTACTGTCAGTTGACATTTATTTATTTCGAAATTTTCGCTGTAAGATGTGTAAATTAAAAATAAGAAGTTGGTTGGGCAGGTACCCAAACCTGAAATCTGTCGAATATTCCAGAATGAAAACATTTCACGCAGAACAATAGCGGAGTGCGAGCAGGGCATACCATGTTTGAATCTTCCAAAAAGTGGAAGAACACGTGCATTTACTGCACAGAGGTCAGAGAGATTGGTGAGAAGGGCAAAAAATCACGTTGGAATGTCAACAAAGAGACTGGCTCGTTACTACAGATCTACGAGTAAGATATCGAGCCGTATTCGTAAAACAAAGGATATCCTTTTACTTGTAATTTTGAAGGAAATCCTCCAGATAGGATTTATAATAATTTGAAATAAATGCTTTTGCTTTTTGAGTATAAGCATATGCATAAGCAGTGACATAAGTAAAAAGATATTCATAATCTTCACCTTATACTTGGCATAGGAAGCATATCCTTCAAAAATTCTGAGTGTGGTCAGTAGCAGACTCAGCTTCGTAACGACAGGTGGGCAAACGATGATGGCGGAAATTGTGGATGTTAGTGATGTTAAAACGTACAAACCTCGTTTACATTCACTTGCTCGTGACTGCAAAAAATTATATCGGTTCGACGAAGCAAATGTACAATGACTTGCGGACATATTTTTAGTTGAGAATGAGGAAACTCGAGGAGGAGCACTTTCATGTATTCATAAATGAAAATATGTCTACGCTATCTCGGTGACCCTGGATGTCAACAAGGTTTTGGTCAGGAACTTGGTGTTAGTCAAGCAACGGTATCTCGGACTGTGGATAGAGTTGTGAACAGCATAGTTGCACAGTCGAACGAATGGATCAAGTTTCCAACTACCAACCATGAGCTGATGGAGGCGAAGCGGATATGGCAAAGCCTGTATAAATTTCCGACAGCAATTGGTGTAATACATATGGGAAGCCTGAAACCAAATCGCCATGGAGATGAATATATCAACCGAAAAGGGAAACCTACTTTAAATGTGCAAGCCACTTGTGATGCCAGAGAGATGTTTACAAGTATTGATGTCAGTTGGCCTGGATCAGTGCATGATTCCAGAATATGGAGAAATTCACAGACTAGATCACAACTAGTAAATAAAGCAAATGTTGTACTACTTGGCGATGACGGTTATAGTGTTGAGCCATGCCTTATGACTCTTTTCAGAAATCCTACTCCAGATGCAGAAATAAATTATAATAAGCTTTTAAAACAAGAAAGAGTTTTAATTGAACACCAACTGAAACGCCGGTTTCCTATCCTGCAGTATGTTTGCCGCGTAAAGTTGGAAAATGTGCCGAAAATAATTATTGTATCCAGTAAAAATACGGAACGGCCTGTGTAAGCTCTGGAGTACAAATGTCTGTGATGCTGAGTGAACGAACTCCCATGTCAACTACAAGCTGGAACAAGTCAGGGCATGTCGCTCAAGATTTAAATTTACTTCTTCTTGGAGGATATCCTCGCGAATATAAGGTAATCGTTATGAATATAATAATAATAATAATAATAATAATAAGTTTATTTACGTAACATACAAATATAACTAAAACTAACATACGTATACGTAAATAAACTGAATTTACCCACAGAAGAATAAATTCTTGTGCGTGGGTATTAACTTACATTTTTACATAAATATACATATACACACGTATACACACACACCTATACACCTATACACATATATATCTACACATATATACGAGTACATATACATATATATTCATACAAATAAACACATAAATAGATGCACACATACTATTACATCAATTTAAAATTTCTTTGATACGTATCATGTTTGCAATTTGATGTCGATTTTTTTCAATTGTAAATTTTTTGGTTTCAATTTTGAATTTTGTTTTATTTGAAATATTTCTTATATAATTTGGTAGTATGTAATATAATCTACTGGAAAGGTAAGTATGACATCTTTGGTCTATACTGTTTGAGGTGAAAGGTGTTCGCTTAATGTTGTGGATTTTGTTTCTAGTTTAATATAAATGATCTAACGGAATAAGGTTATTTCTATCGTGAAATTGATAATTTATAATTTTATAAAAAAATTGTTGCCTAGGGTTTGCTTCAGAATACAACAGATCAGATGGGTATAAGAGTGGTTTGTTGAAGATTATTTTTAAAAATTGTTTTTGGATAATTTCTAATTTATTAATTTGGTTATCAAGTGCTCCATCCCAACATAATATTAACTTATACGACTTTCGATCATATCATCGTATATTCCATTTTAAATGTGAGTCTAATATGAAAATAAAGATACGCTTATACTCCTACCTTTTTTCCGAAGCAAGACCTTATACTTACCTTATGCTTCCGAGGATATGCTTCTCTTTTACGAATACGGCTCATCGTTGGAATTGATCAGGAATGGTCTTAAATGTCGAAAGAGACTTACGTGCTCCAGCTCGACTCCTTCGTATAGCAAGTTGGTGTGGTCAACTGAGGCGGGTACACTTTGTCAAATAATTATTTTACATGACGAAAAGTATTTAACTGTGAGAAGTTCTGAAATGAAGGGAGACGACGGATTTTATACGGACAACGTAGAGGAATGCACTGACAATGTTAGATACAAACATGAATCGAATTAGGCAGAAAAAATTCTTGTGCGGTACGCAATTTCTAACAGCAGGGGTGTATCCCAACATTTTGTGGAAAAAGTGAGAGGTGAAGCTTTGAGTAGTCAGAGCTATATAAATGACTGCCTTTCCAGATTGCTTCAGGTTGTCCAAGAACATCATGCTAATGACTCAAAAGATACCCAAAACTGGCTTGGACAACACAACATACCTTTTGTTCCCAAAAACGATAATCCTCTAAACTTGCCCCAGGCTCGCCCAATAGAAGATTTTTGTGTTTTTTGTCTAGGAGGTCTATCATGGAGGCTGGGCAGCCCAAGATCAAGAACAATTAAGACCGCGAAATCACGAAAAACTGAGAGAAGGACCTCATGATGGACATTCGAGAAAGTTGCGTCTCTTAGAGCAGAATGAGCCACTCCACATAATTCGATAGTATATTTTAGTTGAGTATTGGGTTATCATTATGATGACTAGTTAGTGTTTAAATATATTATTTCATAAAAAAAATCCAACATACGTTAGAAGCTAAATAGGAGAATAAAAGGTTACCTTTTCTACATTTGGGTGATGAAATTGATACACATTCCAATAAATTCTCTTAATATTTAAAACTATATGATGATGCAATAACTTCATATCTAAGTTTCCTAGGCTATATTGACTGCATCGAATAACGAAATCTGTTCGATGACACAGACTTTATTCTTATTCTTTACTGTTGCTTGTTTCTTTTTTTGTAATTATATTGAAATCGTAAGGTATTTTTTCGAATCGATTATTAATCTCGCTTGTATAATGTATCCCGGTATCCTGAGAACCATGTATCTCTCCAACTGATATGATGAGTTGTTACTCATGTCATTTATCAATTATCGTAATCTTTCTGTTTTCTTTTAAGCGTAATTAATGAATAATACTTACAAATGAATATTATTGGAATAATTGAAACTCATCGAAGCCCGTCACAAATTGATCTTTTTGTAGATGCATTTCATTATACAGGTTGGCCGATATGTAATTGACTGGTTTGTATCTATAACATTTGTGAAATGAAACATAATACGCTGTTCACCTTAATATTTTATTGAAACTTACAAATTATGTATGATGACATTTTCAATCACTTTTTGGTAGGATTCGGGAGGAATATTTTCAGTCGCTTCCGTAATTTTGTTCTTCAACTGCTCTACAGTATTTAGTCTGTCGGCATAAGCCCTATTTTTCAAAAAACCCCATAAAAAAATACGAATCGCTAAATCCGGTGACCTTGTTGACATCACCAAATCGAGAAATTAAACGTCCCGGAAATATTGTTCGCAAAAGATTCATTGTTTCCCTAGCTGTGTGACAAGTTGCTCCGTCTTGCTTGAATCACATGTTTTGCGGGTTAGATTATTGGATTTAAAAAGTTTTGCACCAAATCACGGTAGCGCTCGCCAGTGACTGTACTGCAGCGTCTTCACAGAAGTAAGGTCCAATGACACCTCCATACAAAACGCCGCACCAAGCTGTGACTCGACGAGGATGTAGTGGTCGTTGATGGATGACACGAAGGTTGTCTAATGCCCAGACATGACAATTCTGCTTATTAACAAATCCGTTCATATCGAGGTGGGCTTCATCGTTGTCGGTAAAAATCGTTATTTTGGGTACTAAGCTGAATATTGCATGACTGAATTGTCGGCGAGTTTCATGGTCACTAGGCTGTAGTTCTTGAGTTAACTGAATATTGTATGGTCGCAAATGCAAGTCTTTTTTTAAAATAGCGCATGATGACGTGCGACGAGTACCCAGTTCTTGAGAACGATGTCTGGTAGACGTCTTAGAGCGCTGCACTACGCTTTCACAAACTCGCTCGATATTTTCCGGAGTACGAACAGTTCGAACACGGCCTGACCTTGACAAGTCTTTAACTTCACTGGCTTAATCAAATTTTCGCACTAACTGGGCACATTATTTTGACCGAAATCTTTTCGTAGCTTCTGAATCGTTGCAGCAATCGACTCATTATTTAAGTAAGAAGTTTTAACAATACGGACGCTTTGTGGGATCGTCTAGCGCTCCATGATGAATTGGACACATGTGCTTTGAACAACTACCAAGGCGCCACCTACTGAAATGTGTGTATCAAAAATGGTGCGCAATTTACATTAGTCAGTTATAAATTGTCCACCCTGTATGTGTGTATTTTCGATCCTCTCATACACTGGCTTTTTTTTATTGGCTTCCTGCAACTTCAATTGCCTAACAATTCTCAAAAATTATCTGTATGTCGAACAAGGCTATTTTTTTTTTCGCGAACGACTTTACTGCTAATGAACTTTTCTAATAGAGAACATCAAAATCTATTCAGCAGGTGCTGGAATTACTTGGTGATAGAAATACCAACGGACAGGCAGACAGGGATATTGAAAGATGGAAGGTAATGATATTCATGATGAGGAGATCATAAAACAGAAAACATAATGAAAATGGATAAGAATCATAATATACCCAAATGAAATGAACACGTTGCAGGGAAACTCTTAGTTTTTATTCGACATTACTGTTATTTGGTAATTTGGCATATTATCACTTTCCCATAATCACCGACGCGAAAAGAAACTCGTTTTATAGTACTCGTAATTGCATTTAATTCGTCATCTATACAAGTTGCAATCTAACAAAGTGTTAATGGTATAGGTAAAGTGAATTTTGAAATAAGCTTAGAAGAATCACTTATTCGTACTGAAGATTGGGTTGTATTCCTTTTTCACTCTGCAACAAAAACGTCCTTATTAGAAATATGATAGAAATATGGTGATCAAAACATAAGACTAAGAAGTGTGGATACATACAGACAAGTGGTGATTAGAAATTATTGGCTAGGATGCTTTTTCGATTTGGACCGTTTCGTCGTTGCAATGCTTTGCTGCCTAGTACATGTAATATAAAGAGTGACAGAAAATTTGATTCGACCTGATAAAACATCTCAATCATCATTCATCAGTACAGTCTCTTGAGTTGGGAATTTCGCGTCGCTTGATCGATAGTGTGAGTTAATTTTTTAATCTGCTTTTTCCAATACTGTGTTTCGATAGTAGAAAAATGTTCATGATTAGATAGATATTTGCAGGTAAGCCTTTGTATGTATACTAAGTGACATATAAATCCGAACACCCAGTTTAAATGGTTTTATTTTAATAAAAGTTGGTGAATGTATTTATCTTACTGTAAATAACAAGTGAAAAAACTTTCAACCTTATCAGTTGGACATTCCGGTTATTATACTGCTTTTTTTTAATTCACTAACGCTCTAAAAATGAATATTTCAGCCGCAGTAAAGAATCAACGTTGGCGGATTTTGGTTCTTGACATCCTTTACCATCGGTTACGATGCCTGGAGTGCGGAGACCTGTACGATTTCGTCAACTTAGTGAGTTTGATAGGGGCCGTATAGTGGGACTTCGGGAAGCTGGACTTTCTTTTCGGGCAATTGCAGTTAGAGTGCAAAGAAGTGTAGACACTGTGGTTAGGTGTTGTCAGGCATGGCTTCGAGAAGGCCGTACGCAAAGAGCAAGGGGCACTGGACGCCGCCGTAGAACAACAGACCGTGAAGATCGCCGCCTAAGATAATTGGCCTTAAGGGACCGTTTCTCCACTACCAGGTCCATTGCAAATGAATGGTTTGCAGAACACGGAAGACCTATTGGCATGCGAAGTGTTTACCGACGAATGAGGAGTTTTGGCTTGTTTTCATACCGGCCACACTGGGTCCTCCCTTTAACTCGAGAACACCGACGTAATCGTCTTGAGTGGTGCAGACAACGGTCACTCTGGGATCAGGAATGGAACAGTATTGTCTTTAGTGACGAGTCTCGATTTTGTTTAGGCATGCACGATGGTCGTGCCAGGGTTAGAAGGCGACGTGGTGAAAGGAGGAATCCACAGTTTTTTGTTGAAAGACATGTTCATCACACTGTTGGAGTTATGGTTTGGGGTGCTATAGCTTATGGTTCCAGGTCACCTTTAATCTTCATCAGAGGTAACATGAACGCGCAGCGTTATATCCACGAAGTTCTAGAACCCCATCTTTTACCCTATCTTGACACCCTGGCAGATCCAACTTTCCAACAAGATAATGCCCGACCACATGTTGCAAGAGTCTCAATAGACTTCTTTCAACATAATGATGTCACATTGTTACCATGGCCACCAAGGTCTCCCGACTTATCCCCAATTGAGCACGTGTGGGATATAATGGGTAGGAGATTGCTCAATTTGCAACGTCCTCCTCAGACTCTAGAAGCACTTCGAAAGGAGTTGGTGGTTGCCTGGAATGAGATACCACAGGAGGACATTGAGCACCTGATCAGAAGCATGCCTAGGCGCGTTGGAGAATGCGTAGCACATCAGGGTGCATCCACACATTATTAAAGGTCAAAGGGCTTTAAAGCAGTGCAATCATTTTGAAATTTTTATCATTTACTTATTATGCTTCATTAAGTACTTATACAAAATTTTATTAAAATAAAACCATTTAAACTGGGTGTTCGGATTTATATGTCACTTAGTATATATTTTCTTAAATGCAACGATCCTAGGTTCATCTTTCTCATGAAATTGTTTCATTGAAGTGTTTGAAATTTTATTGGATAAACAAGTTTTGGGTTTTAGTCACACAAACCAGACCGCCAGAATGGTCAAAGCAATTGATGGCTTTCGGAATACGAAAGTGGGATGGAAGAAGTCGGGAAGCAGGAAAAAAGTGTGCATTTGCTATTATATAGGGAGTTTTCAAAGTTGAGTTATTTATTTTAACAGCTTGTAGAACTCTTCAAAAGAAGTTGATATACCAAAAATGACTTTTATAAAAGTTGCATATTAAGAGAGATAGGGTGAATTTCACAATTTAACAAACCATTATTCTGCACCAATAGGGTACGAGTACCAAACAGTCCGTTAAATATACCCAATCAGCATAAAGATACCTCCGTCAAATTTTTGGCAGCAAATAGCATCAAAGTATTCAAAACAAAACACTGTAAAATATGAAGTGACAGCTTGCCATTGAAATCTTTTCAGTTTATTAAATATTATGAAATTAAAACTGAGCCAAAATTTTTAAAAATGCTTAATGTCTGAGTAAAATCTATATTTTCAGATTAGCTGAAGGTTTTTCCATGTTTACTGCAACTTTTGTAATCCATATGCGATTGTATCACCTACTGTGTGCTTATAGTTTATCCTACATTTACAAACTTGCACTTCCAAACCCTTACATGAAAAAGTCTTTTCAATCAATTTTTTGTTAGGTGTTGCATTTCAACACATTCATACACTTCTTTTCAGTTCCTCAACGATATTTTAACCCCACTGGTCCGAAACTGTTTAACAGTTTCAACATTCATACATACAATTGCAGTTGCAATTTTTTGTTTTCATTTCAGTGTATAATCAGTCGCACCATCGGTGATGGTACATTTAACATAACCACGTATTTAGGGGTTCGTGCAGATTTAACGTATACACGACAGTGTAATATGTATTTCTTCACAAAAAAATCTTGGAGGGAGCACTTTTATACGGAAATTTGAAATAGAATACAGTGACGTTGGAGAAGGAGAATAGTCCAAAGGAGATCGGAATTGACATTTGAAATTAGTGTCTCATAATGTTAGTGATGGGAGAATACATTTGCGATCAGTTGAATGTATTGGAACGGTTAAAAATATGAATTGAATCGTTATCTCGACTGAAACACTGGAATATCTGCTCTGTTTCTGTATATATATTTTTTGTGGTATTGTTGCATAAAGTAGTTGGTTCACGAACTAGTTCCTAGAACTGAACGCAACTTAATGAAACGAACTGGAAAGCACATCACTTTTCCAAGTAATCCAAGAAGGGACAAATTGTCATTTCATCACACTAGTGATGGGAGAATCGAAAGCCTGAGATTCGCTTTGCTTCTGTGGCTCAGAGATATAGTGTTTTTTTCTGATAAAACTAGCGCAGTTTTTGTGTTTAAAATACTCTACCTTTGTCAATACCTTTGATCCTAAAGTTGCTCCCATAACAATATTAAACAGCTCTCATGTCGTGTCGCATATTTCGAAACGATATCAAGGCCCGGCAGGGGAAAATCTTTCTCTGAGAACTGAAAATCATTAAACGCGCTGTTTTCAGTCTATTTTATTCTATCCCTTGGGGAAGTACAGAATGAATAAAATACTACAGTGCTCAGTGGCCACTCAATGGCTCAGTGCTCGTAAGTAATGATGATATTCAAATACTACTAAACACCTAAATAGCTTTCTGGCCTTTCAATTTCGAAGCAACCAGTCCACGCTTAGAGATGTTAGCACAGTTAATGATAGACTCGGGGTATACGGTTACGGATGTTTATGATTCCTCTCGATATCGATATATCGTCATGAAACCATCGATGCGTAAAAATCGATGTTCTACGTCCGATGTATCGATGTTTTCGATACATCAATGTATCATCTATCGTCGCCATTTCTATATTGTATCCCCACCAGTCACCAGTCAAAAACCTAACCTCCAATATTTTATCACTATTTATAATCCTTTTTAGCTCTTATTTTTCAGTAATTACTAATAATTTTAGGTCTATGTCTACAGTAATTTCATTATGCACCTCGGAGATGTAGTGATTAACATATCGGTGTTTTAGGATGGGGACGACCATACTGTTTTGATTGCTTTGAAGAAATTCATTAACCCATGAATTTATAACAAATGATTACTATTATGATGAGGAGAGAGATGAGGAATTGGTTGGAATACATTTTATATTCTATTTTCTTGCAAATCCGCACAATTCAACAGGTATGTGTAGCTATAATGATCACATATACACACAGTATATTGAACTTAATAAATTTCGAGATTGCCATGATTTAACAAACGACTAAACCTGCTACCAAATTTAACAGCTATAAAATCGGCCTATTATTTCTCCCATTCCCATTCGCTGAGGGGATAACGGATGGTCAAATGTACACCTATAACATAACTCAAAATACATGAAAGTTGTCCTGTTTTCTCTGTACAAAAGCATCATGTTGGAATCAAAAAGTGGTCTTGTTTATAATACAGTCGAATTTTCATTCAACATTTTAATAGAAATCACTGATATTCTGAGACCTTTGACAGCTTCCGTCAAATTGCATTTCGATAAGGTATTTTCCTATTGGTCCATAATAATAATGTTGGTGAAATCGGCCTTAGTCTACATTATTAAACATTATTTAAAAAAATCATAATCAAATTAAATGGATACCGTTTTTAGAAAAACGGTCAAAATTGTCCCCAATTGTTCGATTAATGCAGAATCTTGCTTGGCGAATCCACGACTGTTTACAATCTTTGAAATTAAAATCCTGGTGTCCACGAATTAAATCACAAGCATCTTCAGTGCGCCGTTGAAATTCTTCCAGAGCATTTACTGATCCATCATGATACACCATTTTTTTCAAATAGCCCCACAGAAAACAAACACAAGGCGTTAAATCCGGGAGCGAGCAGGCCAAGAAATGGGTTCATTACACCCTATCCATTAAGAGAAACACATTCTAATAACTGTGGCAGATTGTGTTGATAACACAAAATGTTTGCCAAATTTAGATAAACGATAAGAGTAATAAACAAAAAACGCTGAGAGTTTACCCGGCGGTAGTCAAGAATATCAAAAAATCTGTGTAATAACATTATTTTTTAAATTTTTTTATCGTTTACTATTTCTTTTATTATGGAACTTTTATGTCAGTGATTTTTGGTATATAAACTCCTTTTAACGAGTCCTACAAGTAGTTAAAAATAAATGACACAACTTTTAAAACACCTTGTATATTATATAAATATATTCTGTATCCTCGCTTAAGGGATAACACCACTGTAACACCCTGAAAAGGAGATGTTTGTCATGTTTATTGGAGGCACGCAGATTTATATTTAGAAAAAAGGAATAACTCATTGTTTATGTTTATAGCTATGTAAATAATACGTAGATGGTTTCAAAAGTATTGATTTTCAAGTGTAATATTTGAATAAAAACGTTCAACTTCAGACAAAAATTGTTTTGCTTTTGCTTATCGAAAATCACCTAAGTATTTCTTTCCAAAATTTTATTTTAAAGATATTGTAAAAAATTCGAATGAAAAGAATATTTGTTCGAAATGCTGAGGCGCCGCGATTTTTGAATATTTTTTTTCTGTTACTCAAATATATACCTTAAAACTTCCTCTAATATTGTTATTTATTACCATTTCTTCTACCAATAAAATGACAAAAAATACTTATTTTTAGGCCGTTTACAGTGGTGTTATTTACAAATCAAAGGTTTTCGAAAATTACTTTTTTAAAAAATACTTATCAACTTCAATCCCATTTATGAACGTGTAAATTACGCTTAACTTTACAAAGTAGATATATTTTTCATAATTTTTTTCAATCAATAACGGTGCCCAACATTTTTCTCTGCTTGACCACTCCTTTCATTGATAGTGCCCTAAACCAGTCATGTCAAAATTCAAGCCATCACATCCATAATTGAGCTTGTGAAGTGCAAATTGAAATTGGTAGGCAGTCAGCCTATTCAAGAAAGAGCCCGGATGCAATGCGCATAAACCGAGCTGACAGCCGACATGATGGTGTTGTTTCTTTGAATATAATGCCGAGTTGCTATCTGGTGATCATCTGTTGTTTTATTACCCTCGATTTGCATGCGTTTGCATACTAAGCAGGACGCTACAGTAACTGCATACAGAGTGAATGTGTGGCTCTTGTTGGGCTTTTAGCACAGTAAGTACACAAAAAGTAGCCAGCTAAAGCCAAAAACAAGAAATTCTTTGAAAGAACGTATTTCTTGAAATCTCTTTTTTGTATTTCGGAGCTTTGGAAGGGCAACACTATAAGAGCAATGGAACCTTACTGGACTTGAGTGCACAAGATCTAGTAGACTGTTCTGATGGTACATATGGTAACATGGGATGCAATGGAGGGCTCAGGACTACGCATACGATTACGTCAAAGACAAAGGAATCCTCACAGAAAATGAATATCCTTACGAGGGACTTACAAAATCATGCAAGCAAAAAGGAAGTGGATGCAAAATAAAATCGTATGTCAACGTTACCATTAAAGACGAGAAGGCGCTTACTCAAGCAGTTAGTGAGTCTCGAGGTCTAAACCTCTAATGATATAATTTCCTGTGTAATTAGTATTAGCTTACAGTTCCATAACTGACTATTCTTGCTGTGTTAAAATGTACTATTACGATAGTCTGGAAGAATTGCTTAGGTAATCAAAATAGATATTTTGATAGCATTATACATTTATTATCTTCATTTTTATTTATGGTTTATTACAGCAACCACAGGTCCAATATCATGTGCTATTGACGCCAGTTACCTGTCGAGTTATAGTCTCGAAGACAGCACATGTGGCTGAGTGTGACAGGTAATCCATGAATCATGCTATTTTGGTGGTTGGATATGGAGATCGAATACTGGATAGTGAAGAACTCATGGGCTGCTGACTGGGGAGAAAAAGGATACATTAGGCTGAAGAAAGATGGCCAGAACACATGCGGAATTGCTACAGACTCTTCCTACCCTCTGGCATAAACTAAAACCATCTAGATATGCATATACATGAGCCTTTATTTTTCAGAGGTATTCAGAATTTGAAGTATCAGATTCTCATGTTGAGAAGCTTTTTTTGACAAATAAATATATTTTTATATCAAATGCACAAATACCTCTATACTATATTCTCTCATGAACGCTGGGAAGGGACCATTTCGATAGAATGCGGTTTGCCACATTTTTTGTATTAAACAGTCGGAAAATATCTCCCGAAACCATTCTGCGAACATCTAATATCAGGTTTGAGAGATGGCCAGATTTTGTCAACAAGGTCAGGAGATCTTCCTATATAATAACAGTGATTCCTAATTGTATCAAGTGTTTCTCAGTAAATGACACATGTGTACATTAATGAAGAGTTGGTGAACATTGTTTTAGCGCACGGAGAAGCAGGGCAAAATTAGCGAGCGGCTTCTCGTTTGTATGTACATCGATTTCCGAATAAGCACATACCACATCACAACACATTTAGTTCAATTGTTTTACGTGCACGTGCTAGTGGATATTTGTACCCCAGACGTGGAGTGAATGGAGGTCGGGTTCGCCCACAACACGTTTTAAATGCAGAAAACGAAATTTTGGATATTGTGGAAGAAAATCCGGGAATAAGCACAAGGCAGTTAGCTCAGCAAGTCAGAAGTGTCACATGCAACAGCGTGGCGCATATTACATATTATTTTATTATCTCGATTTCTGTAGGTCTATTATTTAATTTTTTTATTTTGTGAAATCAACTTCTTTCGTAACAGTGTAAATGTGGTTAAAATTTGTCGGATAAGTTGTGAAACACCCTGTATAGTTGACTTCGTATCTCTTACAGTTTCTGAGATCCCAATAGCGAGGGTCGAATCTGAAACACCCTGTATAATACATACAGTCAACTAACTAGAGATTATGAAACACGTACTCAAAGGGTCTGTTTTACGCTCTTAAGGCCCGTATCGTCAGTCGTCCCTACAATTGTAGGGCGCGTTTATGGCCTCCTTGATTGTCATACTCCTTTCTCTCCTTCAAAAATTTCTAGATTACACTTGTCCCGTGTCAGCGTCAGCGCTCTCCTATTGTGAAGATATGTTTTCTTCATTTGATGCTGTCACAGTGTGGCTACTTCTATGAACGAATTTTTACTCAACGATAACGTTCGAGATGAGCAGAAATCTGTACTTGCGACGTGATGTTAATAGTTGTATTTTTAGTTCCGCTACCTTCTCATGAATGGCGACATCATAGCTTCGTATTTAGTAGGAATTTTGAGTATAGTATTTTAAGAGTTTTATGTTACAGAATTACCTTAAAATCATTTAAGAAAGATATACGGATGAATTTTTTTCATTCGGCTACTCTCCAATAGATGGCGCTGCATATCGGTAGCCCTCACAAAGTCCACCATTTTGAATGACTACCTTGGGCTGCGGAAATCCGTTCAGGAAGCCCCAATTCATGTGAGGAGGAGGACGCTTTGTTTTTCAACAAAGCCAAATCAATACGTAATATTAGATATAATAAACTAATCTAAACGAAATAATATTTTAATCAAAAAATGGGGAAATTTAAGTTTCTTGATCTTTGAGGATCCGTCGCCATAGATCCGTCCCGAACCCCGACCAACCTCCCTAGATCTTGGTTATAAGAGGCTCAATACCGCTTTATAATAAACATAGTGGCCTCTACCAATGGTTGAAATACTTATCTCCTGTTCCCAATAAAACTCATTATACTTTTGAAAGTGTTGGTTGATTGTAAGTTTTGTCGATAATCGAAAGAATCAAAACCCAGATATTGTACAAAAACGAAGTTGTTGTGAATGCGTATTCTTTGTACTGTTTCTGGCATGGTGACAAAATGTTCCCATGAGCATTAAATCAACCTGATGCTTTCTGTACCATTCTCTTATCTTTCACCTATAATATAATGACCATACACATTTGCGCAGCGTGTTTTCTAGACACGACTTGGATACTTACTATTCTAGCAGCGCTCCAGTCGCAGTAGGCTAATGTCACGTCGAATCTGCTCCGGAATCTGACAGCTACGCCAACTTTGATCTCGCCGACGCTCACTCGGTGCTGTTCACTTGTTTTCCCTCGCTTGCCGTGCCAGATGGAGATGACAGATCTAGATGTGTACTCACGGTGAATTAGTGCTGTAAACATTAGTTTCTTACTGTTAGATTATAATAAAAAATACTGTTTTGTGGCCGCTGTAAGCCACGTTTCACTTCCCACACCAATTGGCGACGAAGTATTGATGATTTTAATCGCGGAAAATTTCGAAAACGAGCTACTATGTATTTTGGATGTTACATATCATGTGTTTAATGAGAAACCATCGGTCGGTTTGTCTGTCGATCCATCCGCTAATCTTTTCCCTCTGTTTAACTTGGATTTTGATCAAATTTTGAAACAAGATCACTACTATACCAAACACGAAATATCTTGTCAGGTTTTGATAATCGATCCAGTGAGGTCCAGAACTATGGGGAGAAAACGAAAAAAAATCGCCAAGGCTTCGTTTTTGACGTTCCAAACAATAGCGATCATTCTTTTTTCATTTTTCATACATATATTCGGTTGCTCCTAAGACTAAAAAAACGATAGACATTTTTAATACCAACATCAAGCGCAACGAAGATAGAGATTAAATCTGTCAAATGAAAAGATTGTATAGTCGTCAACCTGGCTCTTCAATTCCCCAGAAATTCGTAGTCAACGGCGTTAACTAACCTATTTCTCTTGAAAGATGATACTTGATAATGTATGGATCGGAGTTCAATGTAACAATGTAAGATTTAGAGGTCTTTGAGATATTGTTCTTTGAATGTTATATGACATGCACATCACGAAAAACCATGTCACTCATTTCCGTCGGTATGTCTATCTGTCGGCCTGTCTGTCTATCCGCTATTATTGGCCTGTCTATGACAAGTACCCCACTAATTTTGATGAAATTTCCTCAAAAGAGTACTACTTTCTTTTCTTTTTTTTTTAGGTCTAATTACCGTATGGCTATAGGGGGATACAGGGGAAAAGGAGGGACGCCACACGGACTCTGGCGAGGGAACACGTGTGCATCCAACATGCACACATTCTGGCCCCGCCTACGAGATCCGCCGGGTGGTACCTCCGCGTTCGACAGTCAGAGACCGTCTACTACCTACAGAGTATCACAACGTCCATAGCCAAGAGACAAATTTTTCTTGGGACGAGATTCGAACCCGCGCAGCACATGGCGACTGATCAGGAGAGCGAAGAGTCTACCACTGCGGCCGCCGCTGCTGTCTAAGGGCAAGAAAGCTTTGTTCCTTTAGAAAATCGACCCAGTGATGGCGTAGAACAACAAAAATAAAAATCACTCAGTCTTCTTTTTTTGATGTTTCAGGAGATCCTAATCATTTCCAGAAAAAAAATTGCAGAGTTGTAAACTGGATGTTGGATGTTGTAGAGGTGGGGTAGAGTACATGTAATTTTTGGTGCTAGCAATTTATACGTTTTCAACACCGGTAATTCTACGTACCTACTGGACATATTTTATACATCGTAGCTTTCTCCGTGCTCTTAAAATTTGAATTTTTATTTACTATTTTCCGTGTATGCTCTCCGGACAAGTTAACAAGCGTACGTCTGTCTGCTTCGAATGCTGAGGAATTTGTGTATGTACTATTGGTATAGCGGTAGGCTAGATCGCAATGTTGTCAAATATGTGTGGACCATAGACTACTTTTTTTTAATTTAATAAGGGATTGACTTGTCCCGAATCTAATCCTTTATGAATTCACGACAGCGTTGCATAGGAAGTGCAGGGTAAAGTACACACGATTTTTCTATCACCCCCAAAAAGATGTAAGGAAATTCTGGTAGAAAACTGAAAACTGAAGGTTTTAAAGGAACTAACGTAGAAGCTAGAACTGATCCCTCTGAACACCCGATCCGATATTGCCGTTTTATTCTTTTACAGTGCAGTAGATGCTGCAATTACAACTCGTGTAACGTGCAATACACATTAAAAAATCCCTATCATGTAAATTAACGAAGCTTTCCACCCACTCTTCTACTGCTTCAGGGAATTGGACAATAAAACAATTTCGAGAGATTCTTGATGCTTAGTATTCTAGTGATACTTTAAAGGCAGCGAAGTTACCTACACCGTTGTCCATGATAATCCAATGAATAACTTGAAAGGCCAATAGGCTTGACTTTTTACTTTCCACATGAGGAAGTTCTATAATCGCGAAATATTTCTAAATCATCATATAACGTGTTTTGTACATTATAACACATATGCATCAAGCCTTTCCAATTTGCTACCATTTCAAGGACAAAAAAGCTTTGTGGATTTTGAAATATGGCATAGTGTTAGCGTAGCTATAAACTAAACATTTCAGATCGTCTCCTGGCTTCGTTTTTCTAAACAAAATGTTTGATGTCTTTCAGTATTCTGATCCATTTAGAGCTTAATCAAAAAATCGATTTTATATGATAACGAAATGTTTGATATACACCCAAATGGCGAAAGTCTCATCTGAATTCGACATTATATTATTTAGAATAAGAAAAACAAAAAAAATGTAAAAGTAACATAATGGTTTTCATTTTGGCTGATACAAGTGTATTTTTTAGTTCTTTTGGTCATTATATAAAGGTATTCAAACAGTTTGCTTCCAAAAAGAAGTTGTATCATTTATATTCTCAAGTGATCCGTTTTTATACATGTTTCTCTTAATCTGATCTAAGAAAAAAGAAAGAGCAAGATGCGCCGAAAGTTATAAAATGTAAATATGCCAGATTCAGAGCATTGATAGCCAGTGGGAAGGTACCGAAAAATTTACATAACACTTGTTATTCGTCGCCTAGAAGCTATTCAACAAACTGATAAACTTTGACCCAATGCATGTATAAGACAGAACTCGGTTGTTCACAGCAGCCTTCGAGGCATGTCAATTGGAGCTGGGCCAAAACGTTGCTTCTGGTGATTTGATTCCATTCTGATTTGTTCAGGATGTTGATTCATGTATATCCCAATTCCGACTTCGATTCTTTTCGCAAAATCGGCTGTGTGTGCAAAGGAACGACACCGACATCGTCGGCTTCAATGTTTGGAGTTATAGTGATAGAGTGCATTATCTGGAACATCGATGCATACTGAACGATCGATGCTTTAGATGCAATCGAGAATCCATCCTGGCATAATTTATAAAAAAGTATCCATTTGGTGGCCAACATCCCCCATCTCTTTAAAATTTTGAAGAAGGCATTGTTGGAAGTTATGTTTGTTGCGAAAGAATATTTTTCAAAACGGGAAATATGTATACAGAAAGAAGATCCAGTTTAACGGCTAGTAAAATCACGAAAATTATGTTTTTAAGCTTTAGCTTAAAGTTATATATATATAAACTTATAACCTGTGGTTAAAAATTAACTCCAAAGTCCGGTTTTTCAGTCGCAGGTTAGACCTTGGTCTTAACTTACACTTATCTATGAAAATGCATTTTTCAATATCATGTTTACAGTAAAACGGTAGTTAACCAGAAGACCATCTATGAGTTATATAGAAAAGCCGTAGTTAAATAACAATACCTGACGTTTGTTGACACAGGCTTTGGCATTTATTCAAAAAAATCACAAATTCATATCGATTAATATAAATATAAATTAAGATTGAAACATATTTATGGATCACGACGTGACGAAATTGGACAATCTGGACTTACTTGCAAGATTTCATCTTACAAAAAGAACTGTAGAAACAGAACTTTTATCTTTCAAGCAAACTGAGTCACTTTTTTGCTCTCTGTTATGCTTTTGTTTTTACTGACCAATATTACAAAGATCATTTCCTCATCTTTTGAGAAAGTCTGACCTTTTCTTAATGTTCTCTTCCTACACGCTAGAAAACAGTTTTTGATAAATTTTAGCATCAGGAATAGCCGTTTTTTCTCCGCTACTGAAGACCTCAATTTTTAGGTCATGGATTATGTAAGTGATGCTAAAAAAAGGTAACAAACACGATATTCAACAGAATTTACTTACAACTTAGTTGTATTTTTATCGTGTCTTTTGACCTATGTAAGGTTGACTGACTGATAGAACACGATATCTAAGAACCACAGAGCCAGGGTTGGAACATAAACATATGATGAACTTCTGTAAGTTGACTGGCAGTCAAAATACTTGAAAAATGCATTTGCAGGCAAATACAAGTTAACTACCTGGTTATAGTTAACTAACCAGGAAGTTAACCTGGGCCTAAGGATTTTATTAATACTTACTGTTTACGTTAAAGAATATATATTTTTGTTATTTATGTGACATTGTTAACAAGAACATGCTGTTTATTTGGCTGGTTATTTTTTTGTGACATCGATTAAAAAGATAATAACGATAACAACACGATTATTCAAAAATGTCTTCACAAAATTTTCTCCAATATTGGTATACAGGGTTATCCAAATTAAGTGTCCACCATTAGTAACTTTGTTATTAGTGAAAATACAAAGTTGTTTGAATCAGCAAACTAGTAGCATTTTTAACGCTGGTAAAAATGAGAAATAAAAAAAACAATTGAGAGTCGTTATTTTGATTTTTTTCAGTAAAATAACATTTTTTTAAATGGAAACCCCTGTATATTATATTTTTTTCTGTTAAAGCATCAAATTTTAAACAAAAAAGTTCATAATGACTTTTCCGCTAAAGTCAAAAATAAAGTCAAAATAACGATAAATATTTTTAATTATTTGCAGTATTATAATATTACGACGGCTATGAAAACAACATGGCGTTCGCGATTTGACAGCATTAAGATAAGCGACAAATTGTTAAACTGGACATACTCGCAACTAGAAGGCTTTGGAAAACAATGATAAAATCAAATAATGTCAAACATTAGTGTAAATACTTGTTTATAAGCTTTATTGTGTCATTAATTTAAAGAAAAATGTTCTCCCATGAAGAAAAGTGTGATATGTTAGAATGCTATTTAGTGTGCAGAAAATCCTCCTTGAGAGCAAGAGAATACTACAGTGAATTATATCCCGCTCGCATTCAACCGTATGAACGATATTTTCTGAGACTTTATCGAAAATTTAGGGGCAACGAAAATGTTTTTGCTAAAACAAGGGCAAAAAAAGAATTCATAATAAGCGAGGCCACGGAAATTGCAGTTATTGGATATTTTGAAGCTTATCGTGAGAATTCAATAGCAGATATTTTCAAGGACTCTAATTTCAGTTATGGTACTGTTCAAAGGATTTTAAAAAAATACTAATTTATTCCGTATAAGTACCGACCAGTTCAAACGCTTTTGGCAGGGGATCCAGAGAGAAGACTTGTTTTTTGCCATTGGTATCTTAGCTTCTGTCGCCAAAATGTAAATAACTTTCGTTACCTTTTATGGACAGATGAATCAAATTTTTCAGATTCTGGAATGTTTAATAGAAAAAACCACCATTATTGGTCAAGAGAAAATCTTTTGTTAGTACATCCAAGAGGCCCACAAGTCCGTTTCAGTTTCAACGTTTGGTGCGGTATAATTGGTTCAAAAATTGTTGGCCCGTTCTTTTATGAGGGAACCCTAACTGGTGAAAGATATGTGGAATTTATGTCAGAAATTCTGACTAATTTCTTAGACGAATTGGATCTTATAAGTAGACATCATCTGCATTTTCAGCAAGATGGCGCACCTGCCCACAACTCCAGAGGTACTTATCATTTTCTAAGTACTACTTTTAATGATCAGTGGATAGGAACAAATGGCCCAATAAAGTGGCCTCCCAGATCACCAGATCTAAACCCACTTGATTACTTCTTGTGGGGTTACTTAAAGAACCAAATTTACAAGCGAAGGTACGATAACCCTGACGCGTTAAAGACTGCAGTTAGGGAAAAGATAACCCAGATAGATGGTAGGACCATACTTAAGACAGTTCGAGCAGTTGAAAAACGTGCCCAAAAATGTATTGAAGAACAAGGTGGTGTTTTCGAGCATCTTCTTTAAAAAAAATTGTTATTGTATTTTGTAAGATTATAAGTTGATGTTGAAAATAAAGTTTGTCGATACAATTTAATTGTTTCAGATTGGAGGCCATAACTTCAACAATTTGTAACCTAGGAGAAAAGTTATTGTAAGCTTTTTTGTTTAAAATTTGATGCTTTAACAGAAAAAAATATAATATACAGGGGTTTCCATTTAAAAAAATGTTATTTTACTGAAAAAAATCAAAATAAAGCATTTCTTCATTAAAAATACGTCATTGAAACTATTGAATAGCAACTAAACATAAATTCAACAATCGTCTATAGTCCAAGCTCGATTACTTCATATCGAATTATCCTTTATATCGTTCCTTATTTGGAGCCGGTACAATCATAAGCATTAGGCGCCTATTCTTATAGAGGTGGCAGTAATTCCTGCAAATCCGATCCAACCCGTTTTAAGAGATCGAAATCCCAATCATAGAAGCCAGAATCAACACCGCCGTAGTCCATATCGAAACTGTCGGAATCGGAATCTAAACCACCTGAATCAAAATTATGGCAATCGAAACCACCGGAATTGGAATCGAGACCACCGGAACCGATCCCTTCTGGACCATCGGAATCGATTTCTTTGATTTCTACTGCGGTATCGTTCAGGATCGACCTAGTTTTAGGGTAAATAGGCCTTTCGTATAGTCGCAGTAGTAAGTGCAAAAATAATTCGAGCCACTTCGTAACTGATTCCAAAAACAACCATTTTTATTTTTTCACGTTATACGGGTAACTGAAAATTATGATTTTACATGAAGATAAACATATTATTGTGAATCCAAAAAAAGTTATTGACCCCATAGTTCATTGCCTTGAATTTATTCAGCTTTCTTAATGCTGAAGTATTTGTATCTGTGAACAAAATAGTGATCAATAATGCCGCCGCACTGTTCCAACAAACCACAAAAACTGAATACGATCAATAGAACCGTTTTCACAGAAATTCGTCAGCTTAATTCATGGTAATTGGAGCAGTAAAATACTCTTGGTATTAAAAGAAGTGCATAAATAAAGTTTAAAAGGATCCTCCACGAGGCAATAGCCATCATAGATGTAGCTGTCGCTTCTTTTTTGAGGGTTCAGATTGAAAACAATTCAAAATATTCAACTAACGTTCGGATAGAAGAAGTAATTGGTTTAATTGACCATTGTTATTAGACAAGTGACACTTGAAAGTTGCAAAATGACGCAACGCGCAAGTTAGCTTTTCAGAGGAACAGCTACGAACATATGTATAACAGAAAAATGGATCAAGTCAGCCAAGCCGGCCATACAATTAGAGAACCTGAATATCAAAGCAATTAAAAAATGTACAGGGGTTTCTGAAACGTCAAAAAACGAAGTTCGCGTCTTTTTTATTTTACTTTATTTTTGGTTTTCACGCCCGTAGCTCTGCCACCACCGGATATATTTTGAGACAAAGATTTCCTATCCTTGACATAGTAGTAACCTGGTGTCAAATGTTCATCAAAATCCGAGCGGTATATTCCAAGTTATAGAGGAACCAATTATTAGCTGACAGACAGTCCGGCACATGATCCCACGGAAATGGGTGAAATGGTCTTTCGTTTATAAGTATATGGCATATAACATCAAAAAAAGTGACAGACACAAATATTACCGAAACTTCACTATAAAAAGATTATCAAGATTTTGGGATTTTGGGGTTAGCCCCACATCAAAATCTGTAAAAAGCAGCTGGTCATGACTGTCCACTTACTTAAACACGGTTCACTTTAATAGTCATAAAAAAACTCTTTTTCTGTTGATATTCGTTATTGGCTGTCGCTGTCAAAAATTACGTAACGGGAGGCTTAACGATTCGTTATTTTTGTTGTACTAAAAACTCCCTAATATGTTAAAATCTCATCTAAATCCAAGCAGTATTTTTCGAGTTAAAGGGCCAAGAATTAGCAGACAGACCGACTGAAATGACTGAACATAACTCATTTTCAAAATGTTTCTCTTTTTACAATACTAGCTAGCCAATTGGCATGGGAGGTAAAACACTGGACTGTAATAATTTTAATTGTTTTTTCTAATCAATCCCATTGTCAAATAAGCATTGCCCAGAATCCCGTATACCCCAAAATGTCCATCGCATCTACTAAAACACAACTTTGGGCAACTGAACATGATGAGAGAAGGACATCTAGACATTGTGTCAAAAATGCTCTGTAGTAAGTACATCGTCAAACTTGCAAGTGGATAGAAATTTCGTGGGATAATGAATCAGCACAGAAGAATATATATGTACGAAATCGCATTTGGCAACATACCGAAACTGGAACAACAACTGCCGCTCTAATCCGCTTGACGTTTTTTGTGGTGATTCCTTAAGGATAATGAGTATAGTCGAAATCACGAAAGATGACGATTACGTCATCATTTTAGTCTGTAGTAAAAACAAACGACATCGACTTGTGAATATTTTTAATGAAGTTTCTGATATGTTAGACAGAGACAAACAGAATTTTATTGTATAAACAAACTGTATTGCTAATTTGCATATATCCGACAAAGACAGACGATGTTTTCGTGCTGCATGATCGATCATATTTGAAAGATGAAAAATGATGTCAAAGCAGGTTAGGCTGTTTTCGAATAATACTTTGGTCTTTGGTGTTCCTGTATTACTCATAACTGTTTTTTTTAAAACAAAAACTCCACACTAAAATTATTATTAAGGTATCACTCAAACCATGAAATAAAATGAAAATAAAAATAAACAGTGAAACAACCTAACTTCGCTCAATCATAATATGCATTTTTTGACATTATGTTCCTCCACATCATGATTTTATCATCGACGTCCATTGTCATAATTTATGGTATGACGTAATAGTCATCTTTCGTGATTTTGACTATATTTAAGTAATCAGTAAAAGACTAATCTCACCTTAAGCACAACATTTCTTAAGTGACGATAGTACCTGAAGGTTAATGATATTTTCAATCGAAGAGTTAATCATCTGTAAAAACAGCTGGGGGAGCTTTGCAGAATATTTTATATTTCATCTTCCAATAATATCAACAAGCATGGTCTTTTTTCAAAATTGTTGGTTTCAGGAGTAGAATGTTTGAACCACCATCTAAGTACACTTATTCGTATGATCAACATGTTATGACCTACACATCCTTCAGCAATGCTGTCTGATGTCTTTGTCGGGATTCATGAAAACCCCTTTAACAATTCACTACCTACGTCTATAGTGCTCCAAAAGAGCTGTCACGCCTCAAAGCATTCAAATTAAGTCGATTCGAAGCGTTTGACTGTATTTTATGGTCATTCACCAAATCCACGATGCTACTTTTTGATAGATACCGAACAAAAAATTTTAATTCAATAAATTCGTTTTGCATCTGTGATTATGGTAAAAAGTCACCCAACTACTTAGAGGAAAGTTTCTATTGATGCTGTTTCTGTGTAGCTGGATTGTCTAGTATAGTTTCCATTTTTAGGATAAAAATTAATTTTTATAATGAAAATAATAAAAGTAAAAGAGTTCAAACACGAAGCAACAAAGATTAAGATTATTGCGTCCTTCGCATCTTTTCTAAGTTATAGTGCGAACAAATTCTGAATTCACATTTCACTTCCCACGCAACTGGCAACATAATGTCATAGCAAGAAATTTCGGAATGTAGACATGTTTTTTAGATGTTCCATAATAAGTGCATACTTCACGAAAAAATATGTCAATTGTTTCCGTCGGTCTGTCTGTCTTTCTGCTGATCGTTGACCCTATATCTTGGAAGCGCTGCTCATATTTGGATGAAACGGAAGGTTACTACAACTACGACAAGGATGCAAAAGCTTTTTAGTTTTAAAGAATCGAACCAGTAGCGGCGGAGCTAGAAGCAAAAAACGGAATAAAATGATAACCGCCAAAACTTAATTTTTTGCCATTCCAGAGGTTCCTGTTGATTTTTGGAAAGACGGAAGGGTAAAAAGTTGGGTTTGGAGGTTGTAGGGAAGGGGAGTGTGTCTGGCTTCTTCATACGCTTCTAACTCGATAAGTTTACGCACCTATTGAGATTGATATATAGTATATACAGGGTGTTTCAGTTTATTGTTGCATAAATTTAAGATTCGATAAAACTTTAAAATTAATGCATAAAGTCTATATAAACATGGGTCGAAAATTGCGTGGCTTCCGAAATACAGGGTGTTTAAATTTACTTTCTAAAATAGTTGTTTTTAAATATTTCGAACAATATTTGATGTATAAGAGTAAAAATTGGTATACAAGGAATTTTTGGTACGACAAAACGAACCATGTGCATAGTTTTACTGTAGCCGCTAGAGGGCGCTCTCTACTGTACCTGTAGTATATTAAAATGACCGAAACATTTTTCTTAGTGCAATTTTTTGCTTTTTGAATAAAAATACTGATTCTTCGCACTTTTCAACATAAAAAAGCTCTCTTGTGAATTTTCGTTATAGTTAGCCGTTTTTGAGATATTTTTATTTTTAAGGTTCGATGATTTTTTTATTATTTATGGGAAAATAATATTTTTTTTACATTTTCGATTTGGGCATTACAAGTAATTAAAATGATCGTTTAGATTGTGTTTTTAAACACAGCAATAATTCCTAACTCCAAATAAACACAAAAAAAACAGAATATTAATTTGTTTAATTTTCCAATATTATTTTTAACAAATTAAATTAATTATTTTCAACTAAAATGCTATTGAATAGTTAGGAAAAACATACAAAATCTAAATTAGTTGCTCGAAATGTAAACCCAATTGTTCAATACACAATTCACATCCACGAATGATCGAAAGTGGTATAGCATTATTCAAATAAGGCCTTATTTCATCACATGCATTCCTGATTCTGTCTATTAGCATATCGCTTATGGTTACGGGAGTCTTTTCTTTTAGAAATCCCCACACAAAAATTGTGGTTGAATTATTCCTCTACTGAGTAAAAAGGGTTTTCTGACGTTTATAAATACCACCATCCGTATTATCTCTTTTACATGGCCAGGCAGTTTCTTGTACAATTTAACAAGCATGACGTTAGGCTTTTTTGAATTGAGACTAAGCCCATGTATTGGAGGTTTCAAATGAGGTTCGGACGCAAGTTTTAAATAGTGATGTCAGCACCTCTGTGAACAAAATTAATATTTTTTTTCACATAAACTATGCAATTGAAAATATATTCAGAAAAAGCTGTCATGATATTGCAATGTTTGAACAGTGTACGGCATGAATGTATCTTAACTTTGCCAAGTATGGTTCTCAAAATTCTTTTTTGAAATATCAACAAAACCTGGACCTTGATAAATAGTTTTAACTGCTGTATTTTATAACAGTGAGTCGTTAATTTTAGGGCAATAACATGTACTTGCTTAGACAATGTGAGAATTTCTCAAAATAAACACCCAAATATTTGCGCACTGCTGTCACAACATTTAATAATTGAACAGTACTGTACACAAGTAATTCAGATTTATTGTTGTTCAGGACCAGATCATTGGTATCGCAATAATTTTCCATTACATCTCAGGACCTACAATACAAATACAGCAAGGTCATTCCTTATTACTACGAGTATAATTTATCTTAATACGTCTAAGTGCAGTGTAGTCAGGTTTTCCAGGAAAACGTCTCTTTGTAAATTTGATTACAAGATTGGCAAATTTATCTTGTGAAATACTACGACTTCTATCAAATGAAAGTACTCTATTATTCACTACTTGAGGGCCATTTGAAGTATGGTGTGATCGCGTGGAGAACAGCGTGTAAGACACACATGAAAAATCTTGGGACAATACAAAAGTACATTCTAAAGGTAATATATAATAAGCCGACAACATACCCAACATATCAATTATATACCGAAAAGCAGCACCAACTAAAGCATAAGTTACGCCAAACTGAGCATGACTATGATTCCCGCCATACAGTGAGAGCATGTTCACCAAAGCCTCATGTCAATGTCATGCAGAGATCATTCCAACACCTAGGACCGAAGCTTTATAATAGTTTGCCTATTATCTTAAAACAGTATAATTCTATGCAGTTTAAAAAGAACTAAAAAAGTGGATTAATGAAATACCTCGCCTCCGCATACATCAGCTACTTCTTTCAAATATATATAAAAATGATTAAAATCTTTTTTTAACTGTCAAGAATTTTTTTTAAAGTTCTTAATATATACATAAGGTTAAGCATATCCAAGCATGCAGCAACTAAAGCAAATGAACTTCCTAATATGACATTCTCTGATTCGTCGCACACCCGGTTATGACTATTGTACCTATAATGACAATTATACTGATATACTGGTAGACTGAATATTGGATAGACGTCTCACCACGCACAGGCTTTGCCTTCTGTGGGTATTTCATATTTATTTGCATGTTTTTTATTTCACCTGTAACATTTGTAATTGAACTGAAAGCCAATAAATATTATATTATTATCAGATCGAAATTGGAATATGCATCGTTAATTTTGGAACCCAATTTACAACTGCTACATTGGTTCCCTTCAGTGCATTCAGAGAAACTTTCTCAAATTTTTTTCTTTTAAGGTTGATGGTGCATATCCTGAGCCGGGTATATCTGAAAGTTTGTTACTGTCTAGGTTTCCAATGCAGTCTTTAGAACTCAGAAGGAAGTGTGTGTGTAATTTCATGCATAAGCTGCTGCGCAATCAAATTGATGCTAACGAGATTGTGGTTCTTCAAAACTCTAATGTCCCATGTATTAAAGCCCGTACTTTTTAATGTGACAGGGCTTGCACAAATTTATTTTTGAAATGTGTGATAATTTTAATGTTATACACATGTTGATAGTTCAAAACGTATTTTATGAGTATCTGGGAATTACTTAAACAATTTCACTTGAGTGAAATATGTTTCTTTATTATTTTTCTTGTTTCTTTTTTCCTTCAGATAGAATCACCTGCTTCTTCTATGTTTTCCTTTTTTATTAGTTTGATTTATCTTTTATTAGGATTGTCCTGTAAATGAGATCGTTGAATCGCCTATGGCATGATCGGTCTTCAGACATAAGATCCCTAGTTAGTTCCTAGAAGCCGTCTAAAGTTACTAGTACTATGACTACTACTAGTTACATACTACTAGTACAACTGCTACTGAAAAACGTTGAACGCAGTCTAGATAGCTTTTCTGAAACTTAACATGCGATTTGCCTGCCAAAGTTTTGTTGGCTCTGTATGTCCAGAACGAAGCAATGCTTCAGAGATGGTCAGGGGTCATCACACTTTCAGAATTGTTACATTGCAAGACCATGAATGTGACGTTGTAAGTAGAAAAAGGAAAAAATCCTATAAAAGTTGGCTCTTACCTCGTATGAACTGTTTTATTTGAAAAAGTTGCTTTACATTTTCATTGGCCTTTCAAATAGTGTGTTTTGCCCTCCTTTCATTTCCAATTCCAAGTGTCACTGATCAGACGTCGCAGAATCACAAATGCAAATGCCTTGGAGTATTTCTCTTTTTGCTTTGCACAGACCATCTGTAAATTAATGAGAACATTTGCAATTACCTGAACAAGCTGGATGTTAAGGATGGATAAACAAACAGCAGTGGGGGTGCGGAGACATTTGATACGCCTTCTAGAAGGTACTAGAAATCACTGGTAATGACAAATATACTAATACAAACCAGTGAAAATAAATATACATATTTATATATATATATATATATATATATATATATATATATATATATATATTTTCGTGACACATTATTTTTAAAATGATATGAGTCTTAACTATACAGGGTGTTTCAGTTTATTGTTGCATAACTTTAAGATTCGATAGAACTTTTAAAATTAATGCATAAAGTCTATATAAACATGGGTCGAAAAATGCGTGGCTTCCGAAATATAGGGTGTTTAAATTTACTTTCTAAAATAGTTTTTTTTTAATATTTCAAACAATATTTGATGCATAACAGTGAAAATTGGTATACAAGGGTTTTTTGGTACGACAAAACGAACCATGGGCCGCTAGAGAGTGCTCTCTACTGTACCTGTAGTGTATTAAAATGACCGAAAAAATTTTCTTAGTGCAATTTTTTGCTTTTTGCATAAAAAAACTGATTCTTCGCACTTTTCAACATACAAAAGCTCTCCTGTCAGTTTTCGTTATAGTTAGCCGTTTTTGAGATATTTCGATTTTTAAGGTTCGATGCATTTTTAATTATTTATGGGAAAATAATATTTTTTACATTTTCGATTCGGGCATTACAAGTAATTAAGATGATCGTTTAGATTGTGTTTTTAAACACAGCAATAATTCCTAACTCCAAATAAACACAAAAAAACAGAATATTAATTTGTTTAATTTTCCAATATTATTTTTAACAAATTAAATTAATTATTTCGTTCACACTAAATTCATGCTGCAAATTTCTTTCCCGAACTGCATGCGGATTTTCATGTGACCAAATATGTTGATTATGGAAATTTACCACTCCACGTCTAGTGTAGCATGACTCATCGGTCGTTACTTAAAAACTCCCTATTATTATCAATTCTCAATCAAGAATCCACTGACAAAATGTGATTCTTCGTTCTCCGTCCCCTGGCTGTAGTCCTTGCATAGGTTGCAAATTGTAATGGCTTGCTGAAATTCCCAAGGCACCAGAAACTCTCCTAACACTTGTGGTCGGATCTCTATCAAACTCACGCAGAATCATACGGGTAAATCTGCGCTGACAAACATTTATGTTTTGATCCCTTTGGAGACTTCCAAAACCATTTTCAATTATTTGGCGATGCACTCTTGCAAATACTGAGCGAGTTGGATGTCGTCTGTTTGGAAATCTTCGTGCGTATTCTCTGGCTGCTTCTGCTGCGTTTCCATTTACAAAGCCATACACAAAATGAATATCTTGATTGGAGAATAAAAATGGCATTTTTATAAAACTTACAAAAAAAACAGGTAAAAGAAACTAAATTTCGTGCATTCACAATTGCAAAAAAACGTTTCAGGTTTCAACAGACAACAAAACTAACTGTCAACTAATTGACGTTTAACCTTATTCTGCTTTCAATTTCAAAACTATTTGCAGGCTCAGCCTACTTCTAAAAATTATCAAGATACTGACTTTTTAACGTTATTTTATCATAAATAATTAAAAATGCATCGAACCTTAAAAATCAAAATATCTCAAAAACGGCTAACTATAACGAAAATTCACAAGAGAGCTTTTTTATGTTGAAAAGTGCGAAGAATCAGTTTTTTATTCAAAAAGCAAAAAATTGCAATAAGAAAAATTTTTCGGTCATTTTAATACACTACAGGTACAGTAGAGAGCGCCCTCTAGCGGCTACAGTTCGTTTTGTCGTACCAAAAAACCCTTGTATACCAATTTTCACTGTTATACATCAAATATTGTTCGAAATATTTAAAAAAAAACTATTTTAGAAAGTAAATTTAAACACCCTGTATTTCGGAAGCCACGCATTTTTCGACCCATGTTTATATAGACTTTATGCATTAATTTTAATAGTTCTATCGAATCTTAAAGTAATGCAACAATAAACTGAAACACCCTGTATGAAAATTCATGTATGACCTAAGACTATTGTAAATACTATATTTCAAATATTTTAATACATCTTAATTATTATTAGGTACTAGCTGACCCGACATACGTTGTTCTGTCTTAGCTATGAACTGGTATTAATAATGAATAATGAAAGGGTAGATATATGGAATATAGGTAACTGTATAGGGAAGTGTTTGTACTGCCATGTGGTTAGCAAAATACGTTGGCAGCAGTGTTATTCCACAACAAGTTACCTTGAAAGTAGGCATACAATTATGTGGAATGAATTTTGTTGCGCCAAATGACGTCATTTGATAGCAATTATTGTATTGCTGGATATGAGTCAAAAAATGTATAGAATCTGGAATGAATTTTGTTGCGCCAAAAGACGTCATCTGAAAGCAATTATTGTATTGCTGGATATGAGTCAACAAATGTATAGAATCTGGCTCATAAATACTTTCCTGAAGCTGGAATTAAAAATTATGGTGGATACACCTACAAAAGAAATAACTGAATCACGAAAAAGGTGACATTAATTTTCATGGTACAGGAGCCAAGAAACATCCGAATATCCATCAGCACCTAGAATTTACGCTTTTTTACAATACTTCTCACACATATCCAACAATTGGAACCACAGGTGAAGGATTTTTCTGGTGTTTCGCCTTCAACAGGATGAGTATCATACCCCTAGCCCATGGCAAAATGTCATAAAGCTTTGGTTTAAGTCCTAGGACTAAGGACATTATTGATAACGCTTCCATATTCTTGAGCTAGCTTTGTACTCCCTCAGTAGTTTTGTCTCAGATAAATATACATTGTAATTAAGCCGGTAAAAGAATTAAAACTGAAAAAGCTATCATCCATAGTGACAATACCATCTACTGAGTCCGAAGACCTTCACGCTCCTTTCAGAAAAAACTTCATGAATGAATTTATCTCATCGACCGTTAAATCGTGCATTTTAAATTACTTATGTTCCAGGTTTTTTCGTAATCTCTTTCCATCTTCTCTTCTATTCACTGAATATAAATGTGGTTTTACTATTTTCCTATATGAATGGAGGCATTTAACTTTGTATCGACAACTGTCGGTTAGTGTATCGAGCAGTTAATTTTTAACGTCTTCATTGCGGCGTAAGATACCGTAAAGTGGATTTCATTACAATAGAGTAAAATGACGGAATGAGATGGGAATGATGAATAACAATAAGCTTGCTTTTTAACTCCAAGATCGATCGAATTCTAAGGTTTTGGTGGTAGAAAAAAATAAACGTTCTTTTTTGATGGATGTATCAAAATTGTAATGTTACACCAAAATTCCCCCAAATAAGATACAGAATATTTCAGCGACATATTTTACTAATTTGAGCTGAGAAAATATCTGAAGATTCTTAAATATCGTTTACTGTATCCAAAAGATCAGCTGAAGAAACCTCTACGTTGGTCTTTTTCACAATGAGAGAGGTGCAAAAATGATATTTATGGAAGATACGTGACTGAAATGTTGCTAACTTTTTCTAATAATAATTTTAATGAGTGAGCAAACGCTAAAAATTATTCGAAACAAAATATATCTACTTAAATCAGCATCAGTATCGTCACTCATTTTTATGGCATATTTGAGGTTGTGGACGTCATCCTAGGTCTATTTTCTTGGGTAAAAGAGGTAGATAAACATCGGCCTTTTTTCGCCCATCATGTATGTATGAAAGTTTAAAATTTAGGTAATTTTACTTATATTAAGTTCAAGTACCAATATTTACATCTACAATATGTTCATAAAAATGAGAAAGAGCATGTATCAAGGAAAAACTAGTCAAACCTCCCATGATTGTTCAACATTATGGATGTCTCTTAAGTTTTGCATATGGAAATACAACAACACGGTAGGTGGTTTTAAATGACTTTATTGTTTTTCGAAGTATTCTCCACGAAGATTAATACACATCTGCATGCGCTCGAACCAATTTTCGAAGCACTTATTCCACTCGTTTGCTGGCAGATCCAAAACGGCATTTTTGAATGCGTCAACTGCTTCTTCCGGTGACTTGAACCTTTGACCATGCAGTCTGTTTCTAATTTTCGGGAAAGTAAAGAAATCGTTAGGACTTAGATCGGGACTATATGGAGGATGGTCCAATATTTCCACGTTTTCTTCCGTTAAATACTGCCTAGTTTTTTAGGCTGTGTGCGAGCTTGCATTGTCTTGGTGGAGGAAGATTCTTCTTTCGGGGTTGATTTTTCGAAGCTCGGTGATGAATTATGGCAAACAAATGGTGGTATACCAATCCGCAGTAACAGTTCTTTGCTCATTAAGAGGAATTGTTGCAATATAACCCAATTTTGACACAAATGTAGCGATCTTTTTTGAAACACTTCGAGAACGGTTGACTTTTGTTGGTTTTTCTTCACCTTAGAACACCCAAACAGCCGACTGTCGCTTATTTTCTGATTCATAACAGTCTACGATTCATCATCACTAACAATACTGTACACATTTTTGAGTTTCCGGAATTGAAACAGTCAAGCGTTTTTCGACGTTAATTAACCCTGGCTGCTTTCTGCTCTTCAGTTAACAGGTCCAACGAGAAAATAATTTTCTTACTCCTAATTTTTCATGTAAAATTTTTTGAACTGAGGTCTTTGAGATCTTCAAGGACACCTGAATCTCACGATATGTCACATGTCTATCTTCAATGATTACAGCACAGCATCGACGTTTTCCTGAGTGTCTGCCGTTTTTGGTGCACCCACCTGGGATCGTCGCTAATGGTACCCATTCACGTACAGGCGGACTGCAGGCAATGGACTGAAATTTGACCTGCAGTCGTGGCCTGCGATATAGACCATACACGTTCAGTTGTATACAAACGATGCGGCCTGCAGGCCATCGCCTGACAGTCCTAGAACTGCAGGTCGCCTCATTATTTGCCATACATCCACAGTCCGTCGCAAAAGTTTCGCAGTTCTTGCTTGTAGTGTGTAGACAAAAGAACAATAAAGCAGTGGTAAAATGTTAAGAAAAAAGAAACTTATTTTGTTACTTTTGATTTTGCTATTAACTAATGAACGCGGAAAAAATGGCAAACGTTTTTGGGTGAAGGAATGGTTAAGAGATCGTGAAAATTTATCTCATATGAAACTCCTGAAGCGATTGAAAGATTCCAGCAGCGAAGATTTTAAAAATTATCTTAGGATGGACGAGGCTTCTTTCAGAAAATTATTAACTTTAGTTAAACCCCACATAAAACGACAGAATACAGTAATGAGAAAAGCCATTAGTGCTGAAGAAAGGTTAATAGTGACTTTGCGGTATCTGGCAACTGGACGTACATTTGAGGATTTGAAATTTTCTGCCATTATTTCTCCCCAAGCACTAGGAAAAATTATACCAGAAACCTGCGAATGGATTTACAAGGCGTTGAAAAAGGAATATATGAAGGTAAGTTCATAAAATTTTGGAATACAGTGCATAATATTTTAGAAAGAAATGGAATAGTTGAAGGAGATTGAAAGCCAAAATTTTTAGAAGCGTACATTTATAAAAGTACCTAGGTATTTATTTTTAACCTAAATACCTCGCTAATATTCTTATTAAAAATTATGTATTTTATGCTTGCATTCCAAAATTTTCGCTTTTGTCGTAATTTGAAGTAATTTTTTATGTTTTAGTAAAATTTCAAAATAATATTTCAACTACGTATTTTATTGAAAAATGTATCCTTACATAAAAACTTAAAGGTGAACAACTTGTGTTATAGAAACGAATTTTAAATAAACTTTTGATTTCTATTGTCAAAAACATAGACAATAGGTAATAATGAACAAGTCGACAAGTAAAAACAAAACTTTAAGTATGTAGTCATTGAAGTTTCGTAAATTCATCGATTAAAAACCAGCAATTCAGTTAAAGATCCTTTAAGTTTCGACGTGTTGCCGCTTTCCTCCATTGTTTCAGGGGTAGTTTTATCAAGAGGTCTTATATAGTTTATATTTATGTCGAGGTTTTCTCCTTCTGCATTTGTGTACTGTGTTTCAGAAATAGTTGCTGAGGGTCGGGAAAGAGTGACATTTTGTTGCTGATTGTAAGTTGATGTGTGTTGCGAAGAAGTGAAAGTTTGTTGTTGCTGATTTGTTAATATGGGTTGGAAAGGAGAAGGAGTTAAAGGTTGTGGCTGTTGATTGTATTGAAGTTGCATTGGCAACATAGTATTATAATGAGATGAAACGCTATGTGCCGAATTTATACATATATGAGATTCCTCGCATAATTTCTTTTGAACACCAAGGAAGAGAAGACGGTGAAGTAATAATTCAGCATACATTTTCTGGTCGCTGTCCATTCGGCGCAGTTTATGGGCCACATTTTCTCCAATACTGTCACATTCATCATTTTCTCTGTCCAACTTAGCGCAAATCCTTTGGATACTTTCTTCCTGTCCATACTTCTTTCTTTTTGCACTATTAGAAGATCTGGAAGTTGATGGACGTGAATAGGTTGATGACTGATGCGGTGTTTGTGGTGGTGATAGCTGATATATTTCAGACGCTGCTTGCAACGCATCTTCAGTAAGCGGTGAAAATTGAGTATCATGCTGGGTGACATCTTCCTGAAAGTACAAAATACAAAATGTATATTATAATTTTTTTTACAGTTTCCAAAAACATCAGAGGAGTGGCAAGAAATAGCTTATAATATTGAAACCAGATGGAACTTTCCTAATTGTGGAGGATCTATTGATGGTAAACATCTGCGAATTGTTAAACCAGCCAACAGCGGGTCATATTTTTTTAACTACAAAGACTATCACAGTATAGTTCTCATGGCCCTTGTTAATGCTGATTACGAATTCATATATGTTAATGTAGGCTGTAATGGGCGAGTTTCTGATGGAGGGGTCTTAGAATATACAAAATTTTACGATAAACTTATAGAAAAAAAGCTAAATTTGCCTTCTAATGACGTAACAAAGCATAATTTAAATTTCGTTTTTGTGGCAGATGATGCGTTTGCATTACATGAAAATATTTTAAAACCTTTCCCGGGAAACAATTTAACAAAAGAAGAATCTATTTTCAATTATAGACTTAGCCGTGTGCGCCGCACGGTTGAGAACGCGTTCGGTATATTAGCTAATCGCTTTCGAGTATTCCATACTCCAATTAATATGCAACCTGACAAAATTGACAAAATTGTACTAGCAGCTTGCGCGTTGCATAATTTTTTGAGACGTTCTAAAACTTCATATATAACGAGAAATGATGTTGACACCGAAATTATTGACACAGGGGATATAATAAGGGGAGACTGGAGAGCAGAAAGACCATTAGATAATTTACAACCAGGATATGGTCGTAATGCTTCACGTGAAGCCAAAGAAAATAGAGTGAATTATAAAAATTTCTTTAATACTGTTGGAAAAGTTTCCTGGCAAGAAAATTTTATTTAATCAATGTACCTATTATAATATGTATCTTACTTGATAATTTTGTAGAATTAAAGAATTTATTTTAGACAAGAAATAAAAAGATTTTATTTGATTTTTTTATTTGCAAAAAATTTCCTTACCTCATTATTGGCATCGTCACCCTCCGACTCCGACTCATCATCATTTGAAACTGACATCCTAGGTTCTTCCTGCGAAGCCGTAAAAAGCAGTAATTTATAATACCAAAGAGTTGGCTCATACAGCTCTTCTGTAGATGATCCACTTCTTTTTGATTTTAGAACTTTTTTGTGCTCCTTTCGAAAGGCACTTCTAATATTATTAATTTTCTTTTTTACCATATCCATCGAAGCATTTTTGTCTACGGTTTTGCAATAACTTATAAGTTTCTCATACGCCTTTGCCTTTTCTTTTCGATTTGAATACTGTTTTGACTTAATATTCCATAAACTTGGTAACTGTCGATAAATATCAATAAAACCAGTAACAAACGATGGCTGATTTAACGTCACATCAGACATTTTTTACCAAAACTGTGTACACAATTTTTAAATACAATGAAAGTCGCTATCGTACGACCCGGACTGACGATTAACCACCACACACGTACACACTTTGTGCAATCTTTGTAAACTGCAGGCACAGACCTGCCGGCCACCTGTACGTGTATGCTGAAATTTGGACTGACGGCCAGATCGTTCACAGTTCGGGACTGCAGTCCGCCTGTACGTGAATGGGTACCATTAGCGTCTATTTATGCACACGATTTGAGTCGTGCAATAGGGTCACCCAACAATGTTCGACAATGCAGTCAGATAGGGACAATTTTTCGTCGAGTATTGTTGAGATACATACAAGCGCATGTATAAATAGACTGATATTAGGTGGAAGAGCTCCAAACTTTTTAATTTTTTACACATTGTTTTTGTAATAGCTGACTCATATTTTTGGCATAGGTATATTATATTACCTATTTTCGGATGAAGATGCATTTTATACAAATTTTATCGAAAATGCCACAAAATTTCGGTCTATTGAGAGTGTAACAAGTTTACAATGCTGTCATGACAATAATGATAATTGTCGGATGCTACTATTATCACCGATTTCAAAAATACCTCCCTCTCCCCAGGTAGTAAGAACGGACGCGCCTTTGCCAAAACAAAAAATATTAGGACTTTACTAATAATTCATAGCAGCTGGTAAGTCAGAATCAATAGACCAGTTAACAAGATAGTAAAAGGGGAATGAGATGCGATTTTATGATTGTGCTGTAGCACAATTTGCTCTTCCACAACATACGTATTTTATTCTAGATTTACAATTTTTATTACCATCATAAAACCGCACTTTCATGTGACACCTTCATTCCGTTCACCTTTTGTTTTTAGATTAATCGATCCAACTCGCACGTCTTCTAGTTGGTAATTTGGTATTCTTACTAAACGTCAATTTTATCATATCCATGGTAGCAAATGTGTAACTATCTTAATGTATATTTTATACATTTCTTGAAGGATTACGCTAAGGCACACATATTTTGATGTACATTCAGTATTGTATTAGTGAGATATTGCCTTTAAGTTTCTCAAGAAACAAGTTATATTGTATATACGGTTTATTTTGTTGGACTTCTTTTATCATACATATAGCATGTTTGTTTTTGAAATTCTTGCATCATCGATTAGAATTTCGATATTTAAGGGTAACTTTTTAAATGTTGGAGTCAAGGTTAATGATATAGTCTTTTTATTCGAAAATATGGCTGCCCCAGATTATTAATGTTTGTTACTTAGTGTAATCCTGTTTTATAAGCATCAGATATCCACTATAAAAAACTGTAGACAAATAAACGAATATCAACAATAATATAATTAATTCAAAGTAAAGACGTCATTCTAAAATCATATTACCATACAGTAGTGCTTAAATATAATTATATTTACATACTATACACACTGTTATTAAATAAATTGATAGTTAATTTGTTCATAAACACAATATTGTTCCTTTCACAGTCAAAAACATGATTGATGATGAGATTCATTGAAAGTATTTGAAAAGTAAATAATATGCTCCACTAAATTTTACAGATATGACTAGTTTTTGCCTTTTACTTGCCATGTATAGACAGTACTTCAGTACAGTCCTTTTTTCGTGATAGAAATGTCATGATCTTAAATAGGTATATTCCACAAATTTAGGGAAATGATATAAGGAAATTGAAACAGGAGAAAACACTAAGAAACTTGCAAAATGTTAAGTTTTCTCATCACTCAATGTGGAATTGTTTCCATAATCACTTCGCTAATTTGCGAAAAAGGGCTGAATATTTTTCCAAGTTATCTTTATCTTTTCAACTATACCCTTCAAAATCATTCCTAGAATGCATTTAGAATAAATTCAGTCCAAAATTGGAGCAATGTTTTAGTGCCTTTTTTGAGGACTGCGTTTTAATGATGTTGAATTTTTGATAAAATATTTACATGTTTTCCTGGTGAATTTAGGTAAGCTGTATTATCTTTTCAGTAGTCAAAAGATCAACTGGATATAAACATTTCAAGTAAAATATTTCTAATATTATTTTAGAAAGTGACATATGAGATTGACGATAATTATCAATCTGAAGTTGCTTTTTTTAGATTATTTAAAAGGTGTCATCAGTTAAGTGAATCGCAGTATAAAAATAGTACTGACATATGTACACATAGTTCAAAATTGCAGTTGGAATATTACAATTTGTTTTATGAATAGATAATAGAAATGAGATCAAGTAATCATCATTTTCTAAATAAACTCGACTGAAGACATTCCCATATGTTGATGGAGTCTTTTCCACTTCAGCGAAATTGTATTTTCAATAGATTAGTCAAATATATTATTTGCATCTATTTTTCCAGACTGGTATGGTTTATCCATATTTTTCTCAATCAAATCTCCCCTGTCTTCCGCGGAAGGAGTTAGTCAGTACACACTCCACAAATACATCTGTCAGATGTACAGCCATACTCTAATGACATATTGTAAAAAGCATATTATGCCGAACTATTATTTTATTCACAACTTTGGCGCGTCCCTTTGAATTTTCGAGGATATTATTTTGACACTGTCCACTTGAAGTGCAAATACTTTTTAGACGAAATTAATAATACCCCGTCATTCTTTTGAAAATTGTCCATTATCCCAATAAAAATAGTAATTTGGGGAACAGAAAATTGATGCAGTAGTATGTTGTAGTAGGGGTTGTTTTAATAGCTATTTATATTCGTTAAACAAATTGTATATTTTGAATTTACATTTCAATATAAAACGACTTCAGACGATGAATTTATAAATATTGAAATATAAAACAAATGCTAGCACTAGCATATGTCTATTCCTGAGATAAAAATAAGATGTAACAGATAAATCATCAAACTGATTTGATATGTTTTCAGTCATTTTAGCGTTAGTACCTTTATGTAACTTTTGGAAACTAATAAACTGTTGAATTTACATATGTTATTCAAGTCTTAGGGGTAGGTTTCTCACTTTTTATATTTATGAAACTGTAATAACTTATTCACGTAATTTTACGTGACGATTTTTATATCTATGTATTTATATTCGAAAACTATTCCAATAATACATCTATCTATTGTCAACCTTCACCTGAGTAACAAAAGGTGCATTTTAAGTAAAATATAGACTATATACATCTCATATCAAATGTTAATGTTTACTGCTTTCTCATGGTTGTTTAAAAACAATGAGTAACTGACCGTTTATATTTCTTGGTTTTGTTATGCCTATTAAGCGTGTTATTTCATTTTGTAATAATTACATTGTTTTCTCTTATATTTTTAATCTTTGTAACCTGGTGCTGATTCTTCGAGTATTTTTTATTTTCCGCTTCTGACTGTATGATTTCTAAATTTTTATCTTACATCACTCATTTCTATTGTAGAATTCTAATTAATACAGATTTTGGCATGTATTATCAAAATTTGTAGGAATTATCTATTAGTGCTTTAATTTTGTGAATTATGTTATACATGTTAAATAAAATGTACAATGAAATAATAGCTATTGTTTCATTTCATTATTTTTTACACTGAAACAGCCTAAATGCCAGGACATCGCGGCTACTATGAGGAACACAAATAAATTTTGTTAATCCGATTTTTGAACTGCCTAAGGTTAGTAGAACTGGGAAACGCGTCGTAGATTGTTCCACAATCTCGACATTCTCGGGACAAAGGAGTGGCCGTATGGGCCACTTATGGATATACGAAGTTCGACACGGTTGGGATGGAAGGTCGAAGTCAGATGGGTCTGTGTGGCAATCACATCGCGCGGCGGCATCATTCATGGAGGAGATCTCTGAGGAGCAAAGCTCGTTGGTGTAGCGATAGAAGAGAGCTGGATCGCCAACGGCCCGCCGGTGTGAAAGAGTCTCGAAACAGTATGTTTAAACAAGAATCATCGATCAGTCGGACGCCTAGCTTTTTCCCAGCAGCTGCCGCTATTGACGAGATGTGTTCGTGCCAGATCAAGTTCTCGGTCATCTGGACTCCGACCAGCCGAAATGAATGGTTCCCTGGCAGAACTCGGCCATCCATTGAAATCGGATGAGCGCTAGGACCCTTTTTGTTTGTCAAGGTACAGTACTGTGCTTTGGAAGCATTAAACTTCACACATTTATGTAGGGCTTTCTTATATCGGGAGCCTGGGACAGCTGTTCTGCTACTTTTTCCTCGTAACAGTTCAGGTACACCCCGGAGGATATAGTCTGGTCAAACGAACTTTGCAGTTTATCAGGCAAATACCTCGAACAAGAGTGGCAGATCCGTCGGGTTGATTGACTGATATGGTCTGGTGAAATTATTCTTGCAATTCAATTTGGCAAAAACCTCAACGGGATTAGTCGATGTCATCGGTTCTAGGATAGAGGAAACGAACCAAATTTGAGACAAACACCTAATTTGAGACAGTATGGTGTAACTTTGTATCTTTGTAGTACCATCTTCTAGTAATACCAAAAATTTGTGAACTAATACGCGTTAGTATCCTACATGTGTTTACAGTTTTGCGTGACATCACAACTTGTTACTTCTTGAGAGTTAAAAATATTTTTAATAGTGCGAGAAAAATGATTACTAAAATTAAGGTAAGTTATTTAGAACAATTGTCTGATATTACAAATACCTTATTTATTTTCTTTTACAATATTGTTATTTTATTAGGTATATAACCTAAATATGCTTGTGTAAACTTTTTAACGGAAATTTCCTAATTTGAGATACCCAAGTTTTCCTAATTTGAGACTATCTCAAATTAGGGCCCTGTATCAAGATTCAGATGCCTGGAAACACAATAGTCAGGAGATGGATTATTTAAAAGCCTCAAAAGAATTCGGATAGATACCTTTCCCCTCCAGTTCAAGTTCAGAATCCAGCGGAAGCCTTAAGTTGGATGATTCATCTTCAGACGAAAGCAACATGAAAGCGATGCTGAATGTTTATTTTGTAGGGGTCGATTTTCCGAAGATAAGAAGGGTGAAAATGGGCAAAATACAGCCACTGTAGTAGATGGGCACATAAAGATTGTGAGGAGATTACCAATAAAATTTTATTTGCACTTTCTGCAAAAGAAAGGGATTTTTTGAATAGTATCTCAAATTAGGGAAATAAATTCACAAAAATATTTACTTTTTTAAAATATACATTTTGTCTGTAAAAAAATACATTTGATATTATTTTTTATTTTAGAGTATGCTAGGAGCATCAAATCGCAAGTTTATTTAAAAATATAGGCTCGTTTAAATCAACAAGTACTTTATTTTTCCTTTTCAAAAAAATTATCTCAAATTTGGTTCCTTTCCTCTATAGTATGATAAAATTAACTTCGCTTTATTAAACAAATACCTTGATGTTAATTTCACCAAATTATATATACTCAGTGAGAGAAGGGTTACACCCAGAAAAAATAATTTCTTCAACTTGTTTTTTGGCAACATAATGACTAAATTACAAGCATGCTGTGGCAACAATGTCAATCTTTTTTTGTTTACCTTTGTTAAAATGTCATCTTTTACTTTTTGTGAAGAAAGGTGCTTCTGATAGCTGAGTAGTAAAACTATTTTTAGTTATTGTCCTTTCATTTACTAGTACTAAGCATAACCAAATGCCTCGAGCTCGAAGACGTCCAAATTATCACCATGTTACCGACTTTGACAGAGGTAGAATTATTGCATATCGAAATGTTGGTTTGTCCTATCGCGAAACTGGCCGCCGTGTTAACTGTACTGCAATGACGGTGATACGTGTGTGTCGTGTGTGGATAGAAGAAAGTAGAGGAAGACGAGGAATGCCAACTGGTTCAGATAACTAGTCCTACGAGACCGTTTTGCCAGTACGCGTCAGATCGCTGACCAATGGTTTGTAGAAGAAGGTACACCTGTTCCTATGCGTACACTCTATCGCCGTATTCGAGCCTTTGGACTTTTTTCATACCGTCCACGGTTAGTGCTTCCTGTGACTGCGGATCACTATCGTCAACGTTTGAACTGGAACAGAGAACTGCAACAGTGGGAGGCAGAATGGCAAATGTCATCCCCAGTGACCAATCGCGATTCTGTCTAGGTATGCACGATGGTCGTGGAAGGGTAAGACGCCGCCGTGGACAACGGCGTGATATTGGATTTGCTGTTGAGAGGCATGTACACAGGACTGTTGGAGTAATGGTTTGGGGGACTATTGCCTATGATAGCCGATCACCCATTCTCTTTGTTCAAGGTAATATGACTGCTGTGCGTTTTGTTGGTGATGTCCTACAAACTACTTTACTGCCGTATCTAGACGACCGTCCAGACGTCTGTTTTCAGCAAGACAACGTACGTCCCCATATTGCTCGTCGTACTACGGACTTTCTTCAAGAAGCAGGCGTTAATGTTTTGCTATACGCCACATACTCTTCCACAGCTAATCCACGAAGTTCGAGTTGCTTGGAATGAGGTACCACAACCAGACATCGATCATCTTATTTTGTCGATGCCTAGACGTATAATAATAATAATAATAATAATAATAATAATAATAATAATAATAATAATAATAATCTATATTCCACATTGTACAATGCCATTACAAAAATTGTATAGCCACTACAAAATGAAATGTTGCGTCACTATCACCATAACTATAGTAGTTTTACCTGTGAACTTTTTTGTGTTACATGGTTATTTATCTTAAAACAGCTACAATCTTAAACTATTACATCTCCCATAGAACTCATCTATTGTTTAAGGCTCTGACTGTACTAGAAATTGCTTAATAGTCTTTTTAAATTTATGTAAACTGTTTATGTTTTTAATTTCATTTGGTAGATTGTTAAAACATTTTAAACACATGTAAATAGGGCTTTTTTCTGTGGAGGAGAATCTGTGTATCGGATAAGTAACATTGACTGTTCGAGTATCATAAACAGTTTGCACCTCAAGCTCAAATAAATTTTTATTTTTGAAAAAAAATATGACACTCATATACATAGATGGCATACATAGTCATGATTTTTTTAGTTTTAAACACCCCCCTGCAAGTTTCATTGAAATTTAGTCCCTTTAGCAGACGTACTGCTCTTTTTTGAACCGCAAAAATTTGTTGAATAAACCTATTGCGTCCCCAAAAAATAATCCCATACTTTAGAACACTTTCAAAATTAGCATGGTACAATATTTTCATACTCGTATTATTTAGATATCTTGATATTACCCTAAAACCATAGCAAATGAATTGAGCCTCTTCAGCAGTTCGAATACATGTGTTGTCCAATCTAAAAATTCATCAATATAGATGCCTAAGAATTTTACACTTTGACTCAACTGCAGTTGATGATCATCTATATCGATACATTGTGGCTTAACGACTTTACTCTGCTTAGTTCTAAATAATGTTGCATCAGTTTTGGATTTATTCAGCACTAGTTTGTTCTCAGAAAACACTTCTGAATAAGAGATTCCCATTAGCAGTTAGGTCCTCTACACTTGTCCCACCCAACACTAGATTTGTGTCATCAGCATAGCAGATAATTTTATGCTTGCTCTGATCACCACTAGTAACAAAACAGAGATCGTTTAAAAAAACTACAAACAAAATGGGCCCAAGTATACTACCCTGTGCTATGCCGCTTGAAGTCAGCTCAATGTTTGACTTGTAAGTTTGACTTCCTTTAACAATTTCAACCCTGTGTTGTCTATTATAGAGGTATGACTTGAACAATTCCTCTTACACCATATCTTTGTAGCTTTAATAACAATATGTCTCTGTTGATGCAATCATAAGCTTTGGACAAGTCCAGGTAGAAACCAAATGCTAAGTTTCCCTCCTCTAATTGCTTAAGTACTGTTTAAACAAATTGAAAGATTGCAGTATCTGTTGATCTCTCATGTAGGTAACCATGCTGATGCCTAACTCAAATAATTTTGAAAAACCTGTTAAAATATTGATTGGCCTATAATTTTCTGATTGCTCTGGATTACCTTTTTTAAAAATTGGTTTTATAACAGCTATTTTCAAATTCTCTGGGAATGATCCTTGTCTAAAAGCATTATTAATAAGTAAGCACAAAACATGTTTTAAAACTGGAATGGAAAGTTTTACTATTGTTGTTGGAACTTCATCTATACAACAGCTGAATTTATTTTTTATCCTCCTCGACAGTTCACACACTTCATCAACAGTCATTGGTCTTAAGTATAATGATTGATCGTTTTGTTGTAAATTGCAGTCAAAAGGTACCTGTGTCACATCTTTCAGTAAAAGTGGAATTGCTGATAAAATATATTCATTATGCTGCTGTGGTAACAGATTTTGATCTCCTTTGATATGAATGTCTTTATGGTTGTTTTGACCTGTGATTTCATGACATATCGCCCACATAGATTTACTTTTTTTGTCCGAATTTCTGATTATCTGATCGTATCTTTCTGATTTGGCCTTCTGCAACAAATAGTCATATTGTTTTTTTGTGTTCTTGTTTATTTCCTTATAATCACCATCATCTACTCTACATAGGGTCACCAGTCTATGTTTGCACTCTGTAATCACTTCATTACACTCATGTTTCCTCACACGACTCTTCTCACTAAATCGTTTCAAAGGAAAACACTGATTAAATATACCTATGAAATTATTCATGAATACAATCCATTGCTCATTTACATTTCCAATATCCTGCACCAGCTCAATCCAATCCTCATTTTTTATACATTCAAGAAAGTATTGTTTGTTAGCTTCTGAAAAAATTCTTTTATACGTGTAATTTGACGTTGTAACTGGGACTGCAAAGAAATTGATTTTCTGAGTAGTGTAATCGGAAATATGAGTGCAAAGAACAGATGCACTTTCAAATTCGAAATTTCTGTATACATATTATCTATGTAACTAGCAGTACTATGCGTTATTCTTGTATTTTCTTTTATTTTTGGTTCCAAATTAAATGAGCTCATAAGCGTCAATAAGTTATTTTTGTTTTCATTCTCTATTAACATTTCAGTGTTGAAGTCTCCTGATACACACACATATCTGTTTGAGACAAAAATCTCATTTAATATACATTTTAACTTATTAATAAACTTTGAAAAATTACCACTCGGAGGTCGGTACACAACTAACACCACAACCATTATATTACCCAATTTACATTCACTCACTGCACATTCAAACACACCTTCCTCTGGTACTTGACATCTGACACTTATACTTCTTTGATGCACACCTTTTCTCACATAAATAGCACTACCTCCAAAGCTGCAAAAAGCTGATGACAAACTAAAATTTTTTAGCACTAAGTACGTTAGTTGCTGACTCGTTTTCAAATGCTCTGTTTCACATACTATTTGACATTCCTGGTGGTTATTTAACATATCGTCCATAAGATCAACAGCATTTCCCAGTGATTGCACATTTTGATGTATGATGCTGACTAGCACCCGTTCATTGGTAATATAATGATTATCTATATTAGTTGTTGCAGGTTTTTTTGTTTGACTGGATAAATTTACTTGACTAATTGGATAGGACTGTAGTGGCTATTCTTCAGTTTTCCTTTTTCCAATGTTTAATATTCTTTGATAGCATAAGAAATTTGGATCTGTGACCGCGTGGTTTGTATCTAGAGATTTTTTAAACTTCCTGTTTGTTTCAATGCAATTAATACAGTTTTCTACATTAGATGTACAACTATCACTTTTGTGTTGTCCCGCGCATTTGAAACATGTTTCATTTTATTGGTACACTTAATAGCTATATGCCCATACCTGGCACCCTTGAAGCATCTCACAATTCGGTCATACTCATGCACCACATAACGCCTCCATCCAATGTTCAGCTTGTCCATGGCACAGATGTTTTCTTTGAGACTCGGACCCACTTGTAGAATTATATTACGTTTATTTTTTTATTTTTACTTCAGTTTTGCCATCACAGTAAAAAGTTTCCCATCAATATCTAACTGATTTTGTTGTTTTAGTGCTTCAATAATTTTATCATTTTCTTCTAGCAAAATATCTTCAACTCCCCTAACTATAATCCTTGGTTGCTTTTTTCCCTTCCTCTACACTATATTTATTTCCGAGTTCTGCTTCTACTGTTTGGATTATCTTTTCTTTTGAATTGATGTTATTACAGTTTATTATGCTCCATTTTTTCCACTTTTAACGTTTTCCACAGCGATCGCCATTGATTTAGGATTGATTTTTTCTTTGAGGTCATTTTTGGTAAGCACACTTTCTTGTTTTCCTTTAGGTTTTATTACTATTGTTTCAGTTTGTACATTTTTAACAACATTGATTGATTTGTTAACTCAGAGATTTCGTTCATCATTCTGTTGATCAAAATTAGCTGGTCATTAATTTTCCCATCCTGGTAATCAATGACGTGGCGTAAATATTTTATTTCCTGAAGTAAAGTAGTCTCCAACTGCTTGATGGAATTGCTGATTGATGTAGTTGCTGGTTCCCATTTGCATCCTTTGCATATCAAGCAAAACACTTTCTTTTCTTGCATAGGTCACATGGAAAGGCATCTTTATCTTGGTCAACATCTTTCACACAACCAGTATACTTCATCCCGAAACCGGATTAATTAGTGAAAGTTTTGCACTCAAAACTGGAACACCTGTACAATTATGTTTGAAATATTCCTCACATGATAAGACACATTTTGATATAACATCCGTAAAAAGCGGCGAACTACAGGAACACGATAATTCCGATATTTTAAGAGCTGTTCAGAACACGTGTTGTTTTAACGTTTATTAAGTATAAACTGTTTATATGGGAGTGTATTCAGCTGCGGGATCGCCCAACACATTATTTTTTTCTTACTTGTCAGTAAAATTTCGTGGCAATGTTATCGTTTCATTCTTGATGTAAGACTAGATCATTGTCAAAAAATCAAGTTGGAATTATTTTTTCTGGGCGTAACACTTCTAATGTCACTGAGTATATATCGACTACTCCTGTAGAGCTTTTTGTTAGTGAAATTCCGAACTAATTTCGCCCTACTATATCCTATGATCTGCTCGGCGGGCGAGGTTGGATTTCTCCGTTCGAAGTCCGCCAAGTTGCGTGGTGAATTACACCAGGTTGTATTCATCAATTTGGAGTAACTCAGGTTGAAAATAAACGCAACAAGTATAATTTTCCTTTAACCTTTCATAACTTCTTTCATTCCCTCACGAAGTTTTTCACCAAACTGGACAGGAATCAATTGCCTTTCTGTGTTTGGTTCACATTTTTTATATCGTCATTTATACCGTGCATCTACAGTGGCGACGAAAGTGAAAACTTTTGACTTAATTTAACATGCCATATAATAATTGCACGCTCTACCCTTTTGAAATACAGTTTCAGGGCAATAACCATATCTCCCTTATCATCCAATTTTGTGTTTCTGAAAATTCCAGCGCGGATTGTTCTTTTGGAACTTTGCATGCGGGCATATAGAATGTCAATACCAAGCTGTGGAGAGCTGGAAAGACTGGTATCAATACAATTGTTCCTCTTTAACATAAGACGCGCAGATTATTACTGATGTATTTATTAGCGCAACAATGTTAAGGATTTAAAGCCTTAGTACTATATTTTAGCCAACAAAAGGTGTCGTCGAAAGTATCTGTTAGGTTTCCGCTCTGACTATACAGTCCATACTCAATGCTGGACAGCCCTCGGCTGAATACCGTTGTGTGTGGACTGTGTAGTCAGAGCGGAAACATCTCAGATTCTACACCGTGACTTGTATAGAATGGGAAAGATATTTCAACATAAAACGTAATGTACGGATATCAGGTTTTTCCCTGCTGCTGTCTCGAGTACAGTACCTTAGAAGCACTGTTGCGTTAACAAGCATATCAGTGATAACCTTCGCGTTTTATGCCAAAAACAATGTCAGTTTTGCATCGCTAACAGATTTCAGCTCAGTTTGACATTTTAAACGCCCACATGCAAAGCGCTGTCGTCGGTGAGAATGTGAATCAGAACAGAACCAGTATTGGTGTCGAACCTCGGCGAACACTCGTGTTGCCACTATGGGTTGCAAAGCACCTCAGAAAGTTGTTAGGACAGCGGTATATCGTATTGTCCTCTTCTGGTTGCGTTTATCCAAACAGTGCTTATCCATCACCTTCAGTATGCAACTTGAAAATAAACCACTCTTTTTAATGCAAAATATGCCCAATATTCGACCCGAGAACGACTAGAAGGCGCCTATCTAAATAGTATAATACTGATTAAAATCTGTGAATTTTTGTATTACATTCATTCTGCTCCGAAAGAACATTACTCTCTCGAATTTTCATGAACCAAAATAAGAGGAGGATGCAGATATGGTTATTGCCCTGACACTGTATTTTGAAAGGATAGAGCGTGAAATTATTATACAGCGTGTTCTTCAGTTAAGTCAAAAGTTTTCATTTCCTTCGCCAGTGTAGATATACGGAAGGAAAGTGAAAAATGTGAACCTACCACAGACAGGAAAATTCCGTATAAATTGATGAAAAATTGGTGGTAAAATTTGCATTTGCATCTAAAGCTCCAACCACTGTATACAGGGTGTTTCAGTTTATTGTTGCATAACTTTAAGATTCGATAGAACTTTTTATTATTAATGCATAAAGACTATATAAACATGGGTCGAAAAATGCGTGGCTTCCGAAATACAGGGTGTTTAAATTTACTTTCTAAAATAGTTTTTTTTAAATATTTTTGGTCATTTTAATACACTACAGGTACAGTAGAGAGCGCCCTCTAGCGGCTACAGTAAAACTATGCACATGGTTCGTTTTGTCGTACCAAAAAACCCTTGTATACCAATTTTCACTGTTATACATCAAATATTGTTCGAAATATTTAAAAAAAACTATTTTAGAAAGTAAATTTAAAGGAAGCCACGCATTTTTCGACCCATGTTTATATAGACTTTATGCGTTAATTTTAAAAGTTCTATCGAATCTTAAAGTTATGCAACAATAAACTGAAACACCCTGTATATTGAAGTAAATAAAAAACCAGATTATAGAGAAAATGTGGCTCTTAATAATGGAAAGCATTGCAGTCTGATTGGAAACTGGAGTCATACAACAGACTGTCTCAAAGTTGATTTAATGAACTATCATTTTGATTTACCCTGTACAACAAGTCAAACCGTAACTACTATCAAGAACTCATATTTACACAATAAAGCCAATGGGTGTACCTACAGCCTCCCGAGTCAATGTAATCTAGAAAAAAAAATAAAAAAGTTATGACGTTACAAATTTGACCAACATTTTGCTTATTGCATTTATTTTGAATCTTAGTGTATATTGAACAGGAGTGACCATGTCTCCGAGCGTATTAAATAATTTAATCTGATGAAATTAACTTCGCAGGTTTATTAATCAATGAAATCGAACAATGGTAGTCAATATCGTCGGGCGGATTAAAGAATATAGTCTGGTGAAATTAACTTCGCAAGTCTGTGGATCTGTTCACTCAAAATAAATATTATAATATATATTATTCTTTATTGTCCAGCTTGAGCAATTTTGCAAATTCTTCAACATCTTGCTTTCGTTCGAATTGTTCCATCTCTAGCCTTGTCTTTAATGCCTTTATATTTTCCTCAGCCAGTTCAAGTTGATACTTCAAATTCTGATCCAGAGGTCTGGTATATGAATGTAAGCTGTATGAACTACTCCTGGAACAAAAGATATTAGAAATGATAGTGAGGAAAATACTGTATATTTTCTTAGTATTCAGCAAATCTAAACTCCTCTTATGCGTTCAAAATGAAAATAGAAGTCACTGTCAGAGGCGTGATAATACCTTGATTCTAACGTTGCAAGAGTTTCTGTTTTTAACAATCTCTGCTTTTCCAATCGAAGTAAAGCTTGCGTCTTGGCATGTGCTTCTCTCTCAGCATGCAATCGTTCATTTTGCTTTCCCAATAGTTCTAAGAGTTGATGTTTTTCTTTTTTCAATAGATCTAATACTTTATTCGTTACCTATATAGAGGATTTACAGTATGTTATCTCTGATATTATACACAATCCACCACGATGAGAATTGTAAATTTCAACACTGATTGAGTACTGCCTACTTATTACCCGCAAAATTCTACGTGTTAAACGACACTGTATACAGGGTGTCCAAACTTGAGGAGAAGGTAGGCTTTGGACTCCCAAATAACAAAAAACTTACCTATATAAAAGTGTCACCGTTTTTGAGATATTGAATCTTTTCTTGAATTTTTAAAAAACTAACGTTTTCATCTGTGGTCTTTAGCTGCATGTACAAATAAGGTTATACTTTGTTCATTTTTTCTATAAAATACTTCTAGATAGTTGCTTTATCATATACAAATACATACAAAAAATATCTCAAAAACGGTGACACTTTTATATAGGTAAGTTTTTGTTATTTGCGAGGTCAGTCCAAAGCCTACCTTCTCAAGTTTTCGTGGTACTTATTTGACACCCTGTATATCAACGACATTTTGACAGCTTAGTAAGCAGTTGGGACCTCGTATGGTGGTGCCCATGGCAGACAATTTGTTCATTTAGGTCAACCAATTCGAATAGATTAGGAGCCAAGCCTGTGTGTTTCCACTGTATTGTTTGTCGCCAAAATTGCGTAGTTTTAGTGCATACTTTTGACTCAATTGACAGTTCCTACGAAAGTGACAGCGTATCAACACAATAATAATACTTACTAGTGGAAACATGTACTGTCATTAGGCTTGTGCTGCTCTTTGCAAATTATGTAAGAAGTACCATGTCTTGAAATCGTATAACACCAAAATTATCTGCAAACACTCGCACTTTTAAAACATAACTAAAAATATGAATTTAATGACAGAGCTGCCAAAAAAATAAGTTATTTCAAGTGAATTTGGCAAACAAATTCTTAATTGACTCCTGCTTATTCAACCTAGTGTGAATTCGTCGATTTAGATCGCCAGGGGACGGACTATTCCCAACACTTATTTTTTACACCCTCTATCATAATGGCTCAACGATAACATTATTGAAAAGCCCCTTCATTCAACTGAAAAGTTACTGATGAAAACACTCTTGATCTAGAACTTCTCTCATTATTGGCAGTGATGGATCTATACTGGTCCCGCCATTTTGCAAAGACAGTAATTCTGATCGCATATACACAAACAGCGACCAGGATATAAAATTTCAGATCACTTAAGTGATTGATCAAGATTTTTGTCAGTCTTTTGGGGACATTATTAAATCCACAGCAATGATATTAAAACAAGACACTTTTTTCTAAAAAGTGGCTTAATTTGTGATTCAATTGTTCCCCATGGATACCATTATGTGAGGCCCCAACTGGTTTCTACGCTGTAATTATTCCTTTGAATTATATGTATATGGTGTGGCTCAAAAGTTATTCAAAGCTAACTGATTTCATGGCACTTTAACTGTTGAATTATACAGTGTGGTTCCAATATTTCTCGAGGGAAATCGATTTTATTGCCCTTTAACTGTTTTCAACTTATTACCTGATCATCTCCTGTTGCTGCATTATTGATTTCCTTAGTATCTTCTATATCATGCTTTTCACCATCTAATTCCTTCTTGAGACTGCTTATGATGGATTTGTATTGCTCTATTTCTTTTAACAGCTGCTCTTTTTCATTCTGTAGTTTATTAATAGTACGGTCTTTATGGTTTACTACTGTTTCGCTGCTATTCCTTGAATTTGATATTTGTGCCTGAATTGAAAATACAGTTTTGTATAAAACAACCTTGTCGTTTGGAGTATTACGAAAAAAGTTTCTAATGGACAAGTTATACGGATATTGAACGAAGAACCTGACGTTATGATCTTTTATGTTTTACGGAAGACGCGTTGTTAGGGGAATTGCTAAGGACACGAAGTTTGTATCATGAATACGATGTCGGCGTGACTTGACATCATACATGTATATGACTCATAATTCAGGTAGCATCGTCACATGTGATGGGGAAAATATTCTGATTAAGATTTTTGCAACAACCTTATTCAAAAAGGGTCTCTCTTAATGAACCTACATGTTGCTAAAGTCGAAATCACGACTACGTCATCATTTTAGTCTGTAGTAAAGACAAACGACAGCGATTTGTGAATATTTTTGATGAAGTTTCAGATATGTTAGACAGAGACAAACATTATTTTATTGTCTAAACAAACTGTATTGCTAATTTGCATGTATCCGACAAAGATAGACGATGTTCTCATGTTGCATGATCGATCATATTTGAAAGATGAATAGTTAGGTTATGTTAAAGCAGGCTAGGTTGTTTTGGAATAATACTTTGGTCTTTGGTGTTCCTGTCTCAAGGTATTCTACTCATAACTGTTTTTTCAAAACAAAAACTCTCCACTAAAATTATTATTATGGTATCACTCAAAACCATGAAATAAAATGAAAATAAAAATAATCAGTGAAATAACCTAACTTTGCAAAATCATAACATAAATTTGTTGTCATTATGTTCCTGATATTGTGCTTTTATCATCGACGTACGTCCATTGATTACTTCAGTACAATTTATGGTATGACGTAATAGCCATCTTTCGTGACTTTGACTATAGGCTCAAATTTGCGTCAATTTTCAAGCAAATTTGAAAAATTATTTTTTTGCTCCGATCAAAGTTTTTTATGGTTTTTATTAAATTCTTAACAAAAAAGGTTCTTTGTAACAAACGATTTTTGAATTTTAATAAAAAAATGTTTAAACAAAAGGGATCGTTTTTGAATAAGATTATGCAAAATATACGAATCAGTATATTTCTCGCATCAGATGTGAAGATACTGTATTCCCATTAATCGCTCTTTTATGACGCTTCAAGAATGTATGTTTGAGACTAATTGTTCGGATCAACGTATAATGTCTTGCCGATTATTCAATCACACCATGCTGCACCACTTGGGTGGTTCTACACGAGAAGATGCACATAAGAAAGGAACGTGTTGTTACTATATTCGACCTTTCCAAGGCCTTTAACTCAGTTGACAAATATTTACTAAAAATTAAATTTGGGGTAGGTCAAAATACATATAGTAAAGAGTTTTTTTTATCGCAGAAAAATCTAAATGTTAGTTTCTGATAAACGGCAACGAGACAGCTGCAGACCTGCGGATCTCGTAGGCGGAGCCAGAATGTGTGCAATGTGTGCATGTTGCATGCACACGTGTTCCCTCGCCAGAGTCCGTGTGGCGTTCTCCCTTTCCCATGTATCCCCCTATAGCCCCACGGTACCCAATGGGTGCTTAGGCCTTAGGCCTTCGTGGTAGTTGGAGTATAAAAAAAGACAGATTTTATTCAACACAAAAAGTAAACTGTGACACCCATATATATTTTGAGGTGTGAAAATTACTCCTGCTAATTTTCGTAGCTTAATCCGTTGCAGTACTTATGTGACTCGGAATACCGACTTATGACTTTATTCTAAAAGTCACCATTTTATGTTATATTATATTGTAACGAAAACAGTTTTTACTATTCAAAGTCTAATTTACTACTCTTAAACTAATTCATCACGACATTTCCAACTAATTTATGACACATTTATAATCATGTCGACTGGACTATAGCTTGTGGTTTCATCGGTATCAATTGACTGTCTTTCTGCCTCCATCCCTGCCTATATTTATTCTCCTATAGACTAGTCCTGAAATATTCCAGTGTTTTCCAAGCCGAGTCGCGAACCTTCGTGGAAGTGGTCTAGATGGCAGTAGATTCATCTCGGTTGCACAATTGGTTGCCTAAACGTCGAAGCTAGGAGAGTGTCCCATTTTACTAGCTACGAGGGAGTAACAATATGTTCAAGAGAAAGAGTTAAGTGAATGCTAAGCGTGGTAATTTAATTTAACTTCTTAACCAGTGTCATGTATTTCAAGTCAATGTTTACTGCATTAGTATCCTAGTTTTGACTTGTCGCATGCACTCCCTGTGTCCTTCACGGCTAATAGATAATAATAATATTTGTTTGACTTCAAATATACACTATACTCAAAAAGATTTATATCGAGGCAAATATAGAAAATGTGGCATCCAGCTGTATTGTGTGGGATTGTAAGTCATGTTTGCCTCACCTCTAAATGAAACCACATATGTTTGATAAAATTTTTGTTGATGGCGTTTTGGTATACATATAGTCAGAATTGTCAAATTGTAGGTACTTGAAAAAGGCCACCTTTTTGGCCGAAACGTCGTAATCAGTAAACAACATTTCAAATATATATTTAATGCTTTTATTTAGCGGCCACACAAACGGCGAATTATTAGCATGAAAACCAGGACAAGTTCCGGTGTTACCTAGTGGCCACGCTTGGCCATAGTTGTTAGTATAATTTGCAATATCTGCTCGATAGAACGACAACAATACAACGCTAAAACGGCGTCCTTTGTATAACCTGTCAACAATTTAACCCATAGTTGGCTTTGGATTCATTAGCTGGTCTAAATATTGCCGAAGAAATATCAAACTTTTTGAATTCCTTGGGGAGATAATTAAGCGTTTTTTGTATTTATCATAGGTAAAATTGGACTTGCTTAGAATACTTACAGACAATGTAGAAATGATGTCTTGATCTCTATCTGTTTGTTGGTGCAACATTGAATATTTTGTTCTCAATATTGCACAATCGCTTTCCAATGATTTTATTCTAGCTTGAGAAGCCTCATATTTCCTTTTAAGACCATCACATTTCGATTTCCAGTCGGAGTTTTCTTTCGATAGCATACTAATTTTACTTTCCATTTTGGTTAAAGAAATGTTACCTTCAGTACCACCAGTACTAACTAAAAATATATACTCTATAATCGATAAATGAGCTTTTTGTTGTTATTAACATCTTGATTTCGAGGAAAGATGAGAATTTATCTAACTAATGCATAATTCTTTATTTTTCTCTTTTCCCTATCTCTCACGTTGATTTAAAAAACATTGCTGACATTTACCTACCCCGCACTACAAAAAATTGAAATCAGTAAATGTTCTAGTTCTCTATTCTCAAGATTTGGTCACGGCTGACAAAATGCCAGCTAAACGGCGTAACCTTACCAGGAACAGAGAAACAGAGAGATGGATATAGAAGTTAGTTATGTCCAACTTAGACTTACATGTCATATACAGCTCCTACAAGGGAGAAATTAAAAACATGTTTTATATATTCTTTTCAATTGCAGCTTTACACCGCGCCTGAATTGAAACACTGATTATGTCGATATTAAGTGTGTGTATGTGTTATCTGACAGATAAGCACTATTTGTTTGAAAATCAGCAAACGAAAAGGAGGTTGGTGAAAAGGCTTTTGAACGAATTTATATAAAAATGCACTTTAATTTATCTAAAAAGCAGTTATCAACCTCATCAATATCCTAAGACGCTTTAACGGAACCACCGATTCGTTGGTGGGCAGTCCCACATCATTTAGACCTTACCATGCATCTACCTTAGTCGTTACTGGAAATGACGGAATAGTGCGTATGCTCAAACACAATATAGTAATAATAACTTACAGTTTATGCGGCAAATCAAGTTTTAGTATAAATAGTTCTTTTATTAACACCGAAGCAGCCGCGCAGGTAGAAGCCTAGGGGCTAGGACATCGGGCGCTACGAGTATCCCAAAGAAACTTTGTTAATCTGACTTGTAGATTAGTAGTACTGGGAAAAGCAGAAGACTGTCCCGGGCAGCAGCATTCCAAACATATGAGCAGTACTCGAAGCTATGCCTTATCTGGGTCTTGTACAGAGTGAGGAGGTCATGCAGAGAAAAGTACTTCTTAGCTTTAAATAAATAGCTCAGCTTTTTCTTAGCAGCTGTCGCTATTGACGAGATGTGTTCGTGTCAGCTCAAATCCTCGGTGATCTTGACTCCGACCAGCCGAAACGAACGACTGTTTGGTAGAACTCGAAACCGGATGAGCGCTAGGATGCTTCTTGTTCATTAAGGTGCAGCACTGTTCTTTTTCGTTTTTTTTTATATCGAAGCAGCCGCGCTGGCAGAAGCCTAAATGCCGGAACACCGCGGCTGCTATGATGATCCCAAAGAAATTTTATTAATACGATTTTTGAACTGCCTAAGGTTAATAGAACTGGGGAAAGCTTCCTCTTGTAGATTGTTCCACAATCTCGACTCCCTCGGGACAAAGGAGCGGTTGTATCGGCCGGTCCTGGATGTTCGACACGGTTAGGATGGGACGCCAAAGTCAGACGGGTCTGTCTGGCAGGCACATCGCGCGGCGGCATCATGGAAGAGAGCTCTGAGGAGCAAAGCCCGTTGGTGTAATGGTAGAAAAGAGCTACATCGCCGACAGCACGCCGGTGCGAAAGAGTCCCGAGAGTGTCTGTTAGAGAAGAGTCATCGATCAGTCGGACCGCCCTCCTCTGGACAGCATAAGCATGGATAATGTAGTCGGGGCGGCAGCACCCCAAATGTGTGAGCAATACTCGAGGCTAGGCCTTATCTGGGTCTTGTATAGAGTGAAAAGGTCATGCGGAGAAAAGTACTTCTTAGCCCTAAACAAATAGCCTAGCTTTTTCCCAGCGGCTGCAGCTATTGACGAGATGTGTTCGTGCCAGATCAGGTCCTCGGTGATCTGGACTCCGACCAGCCGAAATGAATGGCTCTTTGGCAGAACTCGGTCATCCATCGAAACCGGGTGAGCGCAGGGACGCTTTTTGTTCGTCAAAGTACAGTACTGTGTTTTGGAAGCATTGAACTGTACAAGATTGTGGCATCCCCAAGCAGTGATAGCCTCCAGGTCTCTTGTCAGAGGGGAAGTCATCGCTAGTCTTCTTTTTTCCAACTCAGCGGCAGAGATCGGCTTGTCACTCTGAATTCCTGCATGTAGAGTGCTGTCATCAGCGAAGCTGTGAATTGCGTTGATCGTGCAGGAAAGGAGGTCGTTGATATGTAAGAGAAACGGTGTCGGAGCCAAGATCGGTCCCTGGGGAACACCCGCGTTGACGTTGTGGGATTAAGAGGAGATCCCGTCAATTACGACGGATATCTTGCGACCAGAGATAAAGTCAGCCACCCATCTGCAAAGCTTTTCTGGGAGACCATAGGATGGAAGTTTGCTTAAGAGGGCAGCGTGCCACAGCTGATCGAACGCTTTCGTGATGTCAAGAGCAACGACATGAGCCTCACCATAAGACTGGGTGAGTTTACTCCACAATTGAGTGACGTAAGCTAGGAGGTCCTCTGTGGATCGTTGGTGCCGGAAACCATACTGCCTGTCGCTAATCAAGCTGAGCTATAGGCCTGTAGTTGTAAGGGTCGGTCTTCGATTCCTTTTTTTGGGATGGGTTGAACATGAGCAAATTTCTATTTTTCTGGGAAGGTGCCGGATTCATAAGATATCTGGAAGAGACGCGAAAGACCTGGAGCAAGCTCCGGTGCGGTGTTTGAATGTTACCTCCCGGATACTGTAGGGAACCCTTTGAATTGAAGGCATTTGGGCGTTGGGGGGGACGTCCATGGTGAGTTGGCAGCAAAGACCTTGGCTAGCACTTTCGCCTTGGCCTTCGAGTTGAATACAATAGTTCCATCCTGACGCGTAAGTGCTGGAAGGCTACTGTGTGAGAAGTTTTTTTCAATCTGCTTGGCCAGCGTCCAAGACCGACTGCCATTGCGCTGCGACATTGTCTGTTCTCTACAGTGGGGTTTTGTAAGAAGGTTCTGAGTGCCTTGATCTTCTGCTGGCGAACAGCGTCACACGATTTGTTAAACCAGCCGTTGGACCCTGGTCTAGGCACTTTCACTGTGTGAGTGATGTATTCCTCCATTCCGACGTGGATAATTTCGGTTATCGAAGAACAGACAGCCGACGCATCCGCGTCAGTGAAACAGACATCATTCCAAGGAAAGTTAAAGAAGAAGTCTCTGAGCCCCTCCCAGTCGGCATGTCCGTAATGCCAAGTTTTGCGGCCTGTACGAGTTTCTGCTGCCACAGCAGGTTCTGACCGAAACCTAACCTCCACAACACCGTGGTCTGAGTTACCCAGGGGGGACAGGACAGTAGTGTTGTAAGGGACAGGATGCGTGGTCAGAAAGAGATCCAGCAGGCTACTGGTGCGGGGAAAAAAGTAGGGCTCGTCACCAGCTGAGTCAGCCGTTGGGTAAGAGCGGTCTTGTTTGAGCCCAAACAAAGCTCATCATGGGCATTGAAATCACCGAGAAGAACTACCTCTGAAGCGGGGTGATTGATGTTCAGGAAGTCGATCTGGACGGCGAGGTATTCGAGTAGGTCATCCCAGTTATGGTCCGAGGGAGAGCGATAAAGGCAGCAAATAAATTTGGGTGATGTTTTGGAGTTGAGGCGAAGCCACAGAATGTCCTTCCGGTCTGATTCCAAAGAAACATCTCTGGAGCAGGAAAGACTGCTGCGGACAAAAGCAACAACTCCTCCGTTCTTTCTCAGATTGGAGTGCACCTCGTAGTTTGGAAAGTTAAGATGGTTAATCGGTGCAGATTCTGAGATTTTTGTCTCCGCCAAGAAAAGCACGGTGGGACGATTGGATTGCAGGTAGTGATGAACAGCATCAATGTTGCTGTTAATCCCGCAGATGTTCGAAAAACAAATTTTATCTTCGATGTTGTTCCCTCGAGCCCACCCTCCACCCGGACATTCCGAGAGTGAAGTGAGTTTACGTCCGGAGTTCTTAATGCTCGAGGGATCCATCATCATTAATTTCTTTGTTTTGGAAGATAACCGACTGCATAGCTTAGGTGTGGAAACATGTGGACATTTATAAGTCACCCTGGGAAAAGCTAGCGAGTGGTACTGCCTCGGTCGACTGGTCCTTGTCTACCACCTTCTTTTTACGTGTTAGTGATGTTAAATAGACCTAAAGTGGCCCGTTGGCGGACTTCCACCGCCACCTGGCAATCGGTACTGAGGTATTCCTTAACGCGTGTACAATCACTTGAACGGGAAGGAGTTGTATACTGGATACAACAACTTCCGGAACAGGCATTTGCCACGACCCCGCTCAGTATGGGACAAAGATTTAGATAAAGATTAAGATAAATACCTAACTACGGTACATTTTCAAGGTAAATTACAAAACGATTTAACTGCCGTATTATTTTTAGCTGCTGATAAATATTTTACCGAATTCAATCTACTCTTGGCCCAGAGAGAGAGAGTGCAAGCGGGGAAACGATGAGGGGTGGCGCAGAAAGCGGTAGGTGTATCGGTACCGTGTAAAAAACTCTCCAGCCATCTCCTAAATTGATGAAAGTTTCCTCCTGAAATCTATTTAACACCAAAAATATTGAATACAATATTTGTAGATAGCAATGGAATCGTTAGCCATATGATGTTTGTTATACTCCATATTTTAAATTAGTTTTAAATGTAAACTACGAAAATTATTAGTTGAAAAATGTTTCTACTCTTTGTCTGAATACCTCGCACTGTGATATATTTTTTTAAAACTTTTTTTATATGTGAATGTCTGTACGCCTTAATTTTTAATTATGTGTACTATGTATATCCCTCTTAGGACGAGTCTTATGTCATTTTTTATGATCTACAAGACAATAAATGTATCTATCTATCTATTAGCTTTGTCGGTTGCACTTTAGCATAAAAAGTGTTCCAAAGTGTTATGGCCAGTCCCACCAGCAACCTCAGATTGGCTCTATCCAGAGATAAGCAGAAACGTCCATCCTTAACACTGGGCCCTTCAATAAATTCTCGTGCCTGGCGGAGATGCCTGGAGATTCTTCTCCATTTCTGACAGTCTGTCTTGCAATCCACGTCTTCATTTTCCTCCTGACACTATGCGCGGGCACTCCTAAAGCTGGCTCAGGACCAACTTAGTGCCTTCATTGCAGCCTGTCGGAGAAGATTGTTATTGATCTCCTAGGCCCAACCTCCTCTAGAATGCGAGATACACAAGCCACAATCGCAAAGATTTCCACCTGGAAAATAGTGGTGTATCTACCGAGAGACAGATATAGCCTAGTTCTAGGCCCAGAGACCCCAGCGCCTGAGCCCTCTTCTGTGACCGAGCCGTCCGTGCACCAGACCTGCCCGCTCACTCCGGAGAGTCTTCGGCTACCGGCGGCCCACGCCTCCCTCGTTGGGTACTCCACATTAAACATGCGGTTGAAGCGATATTTAGGGGTTATAAGATCACCCCTGCTTAGAAGGATGGAGTCCTCTCTTTGGAATTCGACTAAGATGTCAGTATGCCCCTTGACAGGATTCAGGAAGGCCCAGCTGTCCTGACTCCACAGTCGATGAGCGATTACTCTCGCTTCCCCGCGGATCACTAGATCCAACGGTGGGAGATTCAACACAGCTTCCATTGCACTCAATGGCGTGGTTCGCACTGCGCTTGCAATGGTAATACAGGCCAAACGCTGAATTTTATTGAGTTTGGCCTTAGTTGTCTTAGTTCTAATGCAAGGACACCAGACCAGGGAGCCGTACAAGACGTACTATCGTCGTGTAGAGCCAGTATACAACTTTGGGTTTAAGCCTCCACCTCTCACCGACAACACGTCTACAGGCCCACATTGAATTCCGAGCCTTGTTAACCTTGTATTCAACATGCTCTCTCCAGTTCAGTTTGCAGTCCAGGATGATTCCCAGATATTTTATTGATTGGTATAAGACTAATCTAGTCCCAAAGAAGGTCGGCAAGACAAGCCCGTCAAGCCTTATTCTCCTAGTGAATAGGATCAGCTCGGTCTTTCTAGCATTGACAGAAAGATAGACTTCCTAGTAACTCACTAATAAATTGCCAAGTTCCACTCACTCACAGCCCTTCGATCAGCATGAACCATTCAGGTACCGTTTATCCTACAAAATGGTCACACACCACACGAGACAGCTTGAAACTTTAGCATGTCAATGATTAAAGTAAAAACATTATGAATTCATACTATGAGTAATGTCGCGGAGGTAATGCTGTTCGTACGTTCTATATTTTCAAAGAGTATACTCCAACGTATAGCCCAAGAACTATTAATTCATGTACGATTCTGACAACATCGCTATTTCCCGCACACATTCCTTTTCCTTGCATTGTTTCGCTGGACCTATAATACTTACACTTTTCTTGCGTGTTTTTCAACTTCTCTTTCAAATCACTATTCTTCTGCTGTAAGTCATGAATAACTTGAGCTCTGCCTCTCCAATTACCAGCATTTGACGTAAAAATATGTAGAGATTCAAAAGTATCTCCTATCTCTTGTTGCAAATACTTAGTTGCCAGCTTCAAATCATTTTTTAGTTGCAAATTCATATTATTCGCTTCGGATAGTTTGCTTTGAGTGGCGTTAAGTTTCTCTTGCAATTTTTTTATTTGTTCTTCCAGTTCATGTGTAGCAACCTGCTCTAGCACAGGTTGAACTTGAAACAAATTTTGAGCTCGTAGACTACTTACGAAAAAACTCAGTGCTTCGTTAAAAACATGAATCCAAATATTGTACATGGTCTGTAAATTAAGTAATGAGACTGGCTACGCAGCGCCCGCTCTGACAACACTGGAGGCACCGGACTTGACGGGGACACAGAGGAAAATATATTCCGCCTTCGGTCTTCAGTACAAGTTGGAACTCGCTCAATTCATTTGGTTGTCCGTGTTTTTTTGTGAAACCGTTTTTCCTATTGTGTACTAAAATGAGTGACATCCACTTCAAGCAACGGTGTGCTATCAAGTTTTGTTTCAGACTTGGGCACAGTGTAACTGAAACTGTTGCTGAACTTCAGCAGACCTACGGAGATAGTGTTTTGTCAAGAACCAAGGTTTTTCGGTGGTTTAAGACATTTTCAGAAACGGGAGTGTCCACTGAAGATGAACCACGAAGCAGAAGGCCATCTTCAAGAACCGGTGAAAATATATCCAGGATCTGTGCATTCAGATCGTCGGTTGACAGTCAGAATGATCGGGTAAGACTTAAATTTGACTCACAGAAATGTCAATGTCAATATATAAAAATAAAGTTTTTGGCATGTAAAGACGTTTCTGTGGCTCCTCAGCCTCCTTATTCGCCCGACTTGGGACCTTATCACTTTTTTCTCTTCCCGAAGTTGAAAATATTCGAAGACATTCAAAGGGCTGTAACCTACCAGCTGAAGGCTATTCTAGTATTGGATTTCCGGCAGTGCTCTGAGGAGTGGAGGAACCGTCTCCAGCGCTGTGTGACTTCAGAACGAAGTTATTTTGAGGGTAACAATATAAAATTATAATTATATTTGAATTAACAAAAATTAAAAAATCAGTCTCATCACTTACTTTACGGACCTCGGAGGTTTTTGACTATGTTTCTACGATAGACTTTCATATATAATGGTATACCTTCAGGAATATCATCTTGATTTTGAAGCTTGAATAACTCGTACTCTAATTTAGAATATTCGGTCTTTAGAGATTCAAACTCGCAGGACTTTTCCCTCAGTTTTTTACTGAGCTCTACTATTTTTATACTTGTAACTTGGCTGGTCGGTACAAACTTCTCTACCTCAGTACACCTTTTCAATTTCTTTTCCATTTCACGCAGCAGTGATTTACAATCATTGTATTCCAATTCCAAATTTTCTAGATTTTTCTTGAGCATACTATTCTCTTGCACGTAATACTTTATATTAGGGAAAATTGCAGCAAAGTTGTATCTAACAATTATACTTACTCGTATCTGATCTCTTAAATATCTATTCAGTTCATCTGGGAATATGATATCCTCTGGTATGTTAGGAAAGTATGCATCTGATAGATCATTTTGAGCACATTTGAGAGTGTCTGACTCCATTTTAGTATTTGATTAAATACGTCACTATGAGTAAAGGCAATGAAATTTCAAATCTACAACTGTCTATCACCTGTTTGTCAACAAGCAGTTGTTACAGTATGATATACGAGGTCTGTAAATTAAGTGATGAGACTGATCTTATTCAAATATAGTTACAATTTTATATTGTCACCTTCAAGAAGCCACACAGCGCTGGAGACAGTTCTTCCATCCCTCATAGCAGTGGTGGAACTACGATATTGAAACAGCCTGCAGCTGCTCAATTACAGCGGTTTGATTTTTCAACTTCAGTAAGCTACAAGGACTCAAGTCATTCGAATAAGGAGACTAAGGAGCCATAGGAATGTTTTTATTGAAAAAAACTTGTTCTAGATCTGATGAACGGTGGTGTCAGTCAAATTTAACTCGTCCCCGATCATTTTGACTGTCAACCGACGATCTGAACGCACAGGATCCCGTTTTCTGTAGATATTTTCATCGGTTCTTGGAGACCAAGGCCTTCCGCTACAGAGTATTCTTTAGCAGATGCGAGGCCTGGAGCAAAACATTCTTGCGCGGCCTTTTCTTGAAGAAAGTGGTCTCCTCCGATTTTTTTTTAAATCATTGCGCAAAAAAGTGTTTTGATGAAGTCATTTCATCTCAAAACACGCCAACTATTTACGTAGTTTTTTCCATTTGCCAGGGTTGAGTGTATTTTTATTTTTGATGTAAGTATACAATATTTCACTATGTGTAAGGAATTTAGATAAGAAAGAAATATATGATTTATGACTTTAATTTTTTAAGCAATGAATCATTAGGAAAACTATAATAAAATTAAGGTTTGATAGGAAATAAAATAAATTCGTATAAGAAATCTTTTTTTTGTAATTAAAATCAATCATAGATAAGCATATATTATTACAAAATATTCATATTATTTGCACATACTATTGTTTGGTATTCTTAAGTGGAAATCTTAAATATTGTTTAAGCTTTTGCTCGGCAGGTGCTGACATAGGCTCATCTTCTCCCTTGAACTCAAACATTCTTCTTTTCTTCATGTGTCTGCCTTCTTTTGACTTTGGCTCTACACCTAGAGTTTCACTAAGTTCTCTTGCTACCAATGTGGCCGCCACATAACCTTCAACTCTAAATTTCTGAAAAAAAAATAAACTAGTCCTTGAAGTAACTGCGACGCAACTCCAATGTTGCGCGCCGCCAAGCATGAGTCACCCACCGGTATGCGCGGGGTTCGGGGAGCTCTCACTCCGGACCCCGCCGCGCCGTCACCATCAAATAATGTTTTTGCATTCTTTTGATCACAATTATCTCGTTCGTACGTTTTGTAATTGACCAATAATTTAACATATTGCGATAGTAATCAGACAGGTACTTTAGGCCCGTATCGTCAGTCGTCCCTACAATTGTAGGGCGCCTTTATGGCCTCCTTGATTGTCATAGTTTTCTACTTCTCCGTGTCAGCCCTCTATTTTGAGGTTATGTCACAAACATCTATTTGCATCAAATTGTGCTTGCTTTTCAGTTATATCATGTTTTATCAGCCTGAAATTTCCTACAATTTAAAAAAAAAACATATCTTCACAATAGGAGAGCGCTGACGCTGACACGGGAAAAATGTAATCTAGAAATTTTTGAAGGAGAGAAAGAAGTATGACAATCAAGGCGGCCATAAACGCGCCCTACAATTGTAGGGACGACTGACGATACGGGCCTTAGGCACATATATTTGTACATTATTACGTTATTTTCATTCAACCAAAACTTTTTACTTATTGTTAGCGGCCGCTCCACTCGACCCTAAACACGGTTTTGTTCCGTTACGTGGTTCATCTTCAGTCGCCTTTGTCCCTTCTGAAAATACCTTGAATCACCGAAAAACCTGGACTCTTGGCAAAACACTATCTCCATAGGCCGGCTGAAGTTTAGCAAGAGTTTCCGTTGCACTGTGCAAAAGTCTGAAGCAAAACCTGAGATCACACCTTTGCTCGAAATTTATGCCATTCATTTTTAGAACAGAGTAGGAAAAACTGTTTCACAAAAAAAATCGTAACGGACAACCAAATGACTTGAGCGAATTGAAACTTGTACTGAAGGCGGACCACATGTTTCCTTGTCTTTCCTCCAAGCTCGGAACCTCAAGTATTGCCAGATTGAACGCTACGTTGCCTGTCTCATCTCTCAGACCTCGTATAACTAGAGAAACCTAAGTATCCGAAAAATGAAACTACGTATAAAGAAATACCCAGATAGTTAGCAAATAGCAAATCGTGGAAGACGTTAATACAATAATGAGAATCGAAAATTTAATACTGACGTGAGAAAATTGAAACACTATCACTTTAACGCTAAAATCACGGAGAACATCAGGGCGCACTTTGTGATTATGTACTGCCGTTAAATGCGTGACGTGACAGCATGTTATCAAGGCGATAGGTATGAATACGACGCGTGGTTTGGGTAACGAATTGACGATTGCTCCTCTATGTCATAAACGATCGTTGGGAAAACCGCGAATTGTGTGCAAAGGTTCTACTACAGCTCTATGGTACTCACGGTACCCAGCTTTCGTGGTGGCTTTAAGACAATTACAACTTCTTTGCTATGCAAAAGTATATCCATTTGGGTACTAAATAAGACACGAAGAAGATATTTACAAATATATTATTTTCGTAAAAATATCAATAGACTTAAACATTAGAATAATACAACACAGTATATATATATATATATATATGCTCATATAAATAATTTACAAAACGTACTCAACTTGGACACATATTTACCAACAAAGAAATGGACAATTGTTTCTTACTCTTACAGATACCTGGGATCACGATTTGTTAGAACATTGGGATAAGCAACATTGTAATGCACCGAGTTTGTTTACTTATTGAACAATGGAACAGTACACTCGAAGACACACATATGAAGTAGCGACCTACGATTATTATTACATCCTTGCTTTGAGACAAAAAAAAATATATCAGCTAATACTTTACTCTTCAAAAATACTTGCCATTTCTATGTACGAAGCAACTTCTTATTATTATCTTATTCTTATGTTATATGAGTATTCCAATTACAAATTATCTCATATCAGCATCCAAAAAATCGGAGAAGGTCTTCAACAGTTAAAGGTACTAAGCAATGTACTTGAATTTTTGCTACACTTTCGCGTCAATGCGGCAAAAAAAAATCTTAAAAAGAGATTATTACTCCTCTTTTGCGACTGTGCAAACTCATACAGTTGACTTATTGGATGATTGTTCCAATTTAAATAATGCAATTATTTATGTAATATCAATAACACTAAAAATTGCATGAAACAGTCGCTTATTCAAGTTCAGTAAGTAAGGAATATTGAAACATTATCGTCACCTTTCCGTCAAAGGTAGATAGCTACCAACATATACAGTACACTCACATATTCGATACATGGCTGTATAGGGGTCGCATGTTTTTGTGCAAATGCCTGATATTCCAATTTGATTACAATTTTGTTCCTTTGATTAAAAATTGTATCACTGACCATTTCCATACAGAATGTTGATTTGAATACTTTAAATAATATCATACTTCACCTGGGTAGTATGCATCTAAAAACGAATTATTAAGTACACAGAATAGAACTGATGTCATTCAAAGAATATGCTCATAAATAATGCTAGACGGCTAGGCTGAGCTTATTTGTGCGATCATGACTTGTTTATTTCGTAAGTAAACAAAAGGGGGTTCAGAAGATGAACAACTATTGTTGCAAAGTATCTCGTCGCAAAGCCATAAGTACATTGACCAAAAGAAGTATTCCATCAAAGATAATGAGGTAAACGAGGCGCACGCTGTATATTTTACGATTCGCATTAACTATACTAGTTAAAACTGGTAACAGTGCACTATTAGAAAGAGCAGTCCTTCATTAGTAAGTCGCCGCATTCAGTGCACTTACAAGCGTCTTACAGTGCACGTGGTGTAAACAAATTCAAGGCGAAACAAGGAGTTGTCCCGAGAGAGTTAACGCGCAATGGTTTACTATGACTTTAAAGTCGATTTAACTGAACATCAATGTATCGAACGGTTGCAACAGGCATTTGGTAATGCAGCTCCTACCCGGGCAAGTGTGTTTCGCTGGTATGCCGATTTAAAAGAGGGTGTGCTTCGTTGGCTGATGAAGAACGTAGTGGTAGGCCATGTTCTAGCGTGACTCCAGAAGACATTGCTAAAGTTCAGCGGCTAATTGAAGAAGATTCTCGCTGCACATATGCGATTATAGAGGCAACTCTTGGGGTAGCATCCGCAATAGTGCACACCGTGTTGCATGATTATCTTCATTCAAAAAAAGTTGTTGCAAAGGTGCAATCCTGCATCACGACAATGCCTCTAGCCACACTGCCCAACTAAGTGTAGACTTTTTACGCCAGCGCTACATCAAAATGCTAAAACATCCGCCTTATTCGCCACATTAGGAAATGTGTAACCTCTGGCTCTTCAACAAATTGAAAAAAAAATCTGCGTGGTCGAAAATTTTCGTAGGAAGAGGAAGTCTATCAAGCAATGAATCAGTTTGTGGAAGGTAAGGCTACAGAAGTTCATTGATGCTGGAGGAGACTACTGTGAACGTAAACAAACTAGTTTTCGGAAAATAGTTTTTAATATTCTTATCTCAAAATATATAGCGTGGCCCTCGTATTAGACTAGATTGTACCCATTAAGAGACAAGTAACGAATAACTTTTGACTTCCTCAACTTCACCCATAAAATACATTACTGATTATGTATGTGGTGGCATTGATCTCATTTAATATGGCATCAACCAGTACCTAAAATCCAGTTCAATATCTGTAGCTCTATGGGACCCCGCAGGGTATCCTCTAAAATTTGTGGTTTTCTAAGGTATTTTTGAGATTTTAAGATTTGCTATAGTTATCGCCCTCCCCTGGAAAAAAATCACAGCGGAAGTCAATGTCTAGCCATATCAAATAAATTCTTTAGTCAAATATACGTGCCTATTATACTGCTACGTATTAAAGTAGTACTTAATAACATAAATGACTCAAAATTTGTTCATCGTTTTCACAAAACACTTACTTGAGTTGTGCAATTACTACAACCCCCATACAGTCACCTGATGGAAGTATTATTCAAAAAAATGCTTGATCCCAAGTATAGTAAAGTGGAATGATTGTGAATGCATACTCTCAAAGAACATGGAACTATTTTTTCTTTTTATGCTGTTTCTGCAGTTTCTTTTCCTGTCTCTTCCTTTCTCTCTCCACTAATGACTTGTACAGTTTATAACCAAAGAACACTGCAACAAAAATTTTCTGTTAAAAATAAATTTTCATATTTGTGATATAATCAGATAAACACATAAAATTTGATGGGCAAAATGGTGAGTTTTTATTCAGGGTGTTTTCAAAGTTGACTCATTCATTTTAACTGCTTGTAGGACTCGTCAAAAGGAGTTGGTATACCAAAAATCACCTATATAAAAGTTGCATAATAAAACAAATAGTAAAAGATTAAAAAATTTAAAAAATAAGAATGTTATTACACAGATTTTTTGATATTCTCGACTACTGCTGTGTAAAATCCAAATTTGGCAAACTTGTTGTATTTTTGTATGATTTTCAGTACGAGACTACCATTTGTCTGATTATTTTGTGCGAAAAAATGGCCCATGTTTACGAAAACAATGAACTAGTGGACATAATACTAATAAATAATAATGCCAGATTTTTGGTATATTCACCTCTTTTAACGAGTTCTACATGCTGTTAAAATAACCGTCTCAACTTGTCAATCACAAAACTTGGGCTCTTGACAGAACGCATCTCCGTAGGACTGCTAAAGTTTAGCAAGAGCTCCAGATAACACACCGTTGCTCGAAATTGATGTAACTCATTTTTAGAACACAATAGAAAACACTGCTTCACAAAAAATCATTACGAGCGAGTTCAAACTTGTACTGAAGGCGGATCACATGTTCCCCTGTTGCCCCCGCAAAACCCGGCGCCTACAGTGTTGCCAGATCAAACGCTACGTTGCCAGTCTCGTCACTTAATGTACAGACCTCGTATACCTTAGTAAAAAGACCGTGTTTGAGTTACGCGCAATTTTGTGAAATATCGCGCACATGTTATAAAAAATTAAGATGGTTTTCTAAATGGTTCTATTCTCCCGTGTTTCGGGATAGTATAGTCCGCGTTAATTCACTCATTGTTGCAACTCCATCCTGAATGTCCAGCGCTACATCTGTGGATTATGGAGAGTTTTCTCGAAAAGCCGATTTTCAAAAAAATGTTTGCAACTTGGACCTTGCGAAAGAAATACTATCGAACCTATGCGTACATACTACGCACTTTTTTTCTTGAAATGACCAAATGCATCACGTCTTGAAGTTTCGCCAGGTTGTTTCACACCCTGTATTTTCAAGAATGTGATCTATTTCAAAACACTCACCAAATAATAATATCACGAACAGCGTACAAATGACAAACATACAGCTATTCACGCTATGTAAACTTCTCATGTTTTTCCACATAGATTTTGACCTTAGTAGTAGCAATTGTTTTTTGAACTTCTTCAAGAAATTTATAGTAGATATGTTGACTTTTATATCACGACAATAATGATCTGAACTGATCATTGTTGCTACCTTTGCTACTATGATGATAAATGCTATTAGACGATTTTATTTGTATCCCTTTATCTATGATAAATGCGTTAATGCGTACCAAATGGCCTGGAACCCATAGTAATTAAAGAAATGAATATGCGATATCTGATGCTGGATTTATTATGATTAAAATAATCGCTAATCCGACGCTGTTGTAATTGTTTCTAGGCATGATAGTACGGGGTACATTAGAAAAACATATTTTATTTTATTCCAATATTTTATTCGAGGGGGTACCAAAAAAAACTGGAATTATTTTTTAAAAGCTATTTATTTTCAACTTTATCACAAAATAACCTTATCTTCTTCAAAATACTACTAACAACTAATTCACTTGTCCCACCGGTGCTTCCACTGCTGGAAACATTTTGAAGTCTTCCTTAGAAATGTCTGATAGCTCCTCCCTCTTTTTTTCTTGACCTCTTCAATGTAGTCAAAGCCGCGTCCTTTCATGCCCATTTTCATCAGAGGAAATAAGGAGCCAGGTCAGGCGAATAAGGTGAGTGAGGCAGCGGAATCATCCAATTTTTAGTCAGAAACTGTGGAACAGAGATGGCAGGGTGCGCGGGTGCATTATCGTGGTGGAAGAACCAGTCTCCTAACTGCCACAAATCGGATCTTTTTTTGCCGAACACTGTTTTGCAATCGTCTTAAAACCTCCAACTAGCACAAGCTCTCGAATTTTTTCAACATTTTCGTCGATGGACGTCCAGAGCGAGGTTTGTCAACAATCGACATGTCGCCATTTTTAAATCGAGCAAACCACTGGTACACCTGAGTTTTTCCGATAGCATCATCTTTGTAAGCTATTTTCAACATTAAAACAGTTTCAGCAGCATTTTTACCAATTAGAAATCAGAATTTCACAGTTGCAGGTTGATCACTGAAGCTTGCTATCATAAAAAACGAAACATCACGAAACAGTTTTAGCAAAAATAATGACTACAGAGGAACGAAACAAGCCAGATCGACAACTCAGGTGGCACTGACCTGGTAATGAGATGCGCTGGACGCCTCTAGGGGCGGAAATGTGTACTACACAAGCTCCGCCCACTGCAATGCTATTCCGGTTATTATTGGATACCTCCTCGTATACATATAAGCTTATGTGTGCCCACGATACATGCGTTCCGGAAGTATCGATAAAAATTGATAATCGTTCTTCATTAGGAGTGGCAGAATTTATTTATGGTTCATTTCTTTACCTAATGTCCAACCAGTATTTAATATAAATCATTAAAACCTGGGCAGTTCCGAGGAAGGATATAAGGCCGAGCTGTAACATGTCAGTTTTAACATAATGCCCTTGTTACTTTGTTCACAATTTCACAGGAAAGGTACGTTCTATCGAAAGCTTTAATTTTGAACTATCCAACATGATTTGTTCGATAGGATCAATACAAATTCAATAATTTTTGATACTATAAAACGTTCTATCGCAGGGATTCTAAACATCGATCTTTTACAAAGGTCTAGAAAAAAATTACATACATTTTCGCAAACATCGCACTGCTAAACGACAATGCTTTTCAAAAAGCCTTCTATTTATTTTTTGAACGGGTCAAGCTAAAAGGCTGAAATTCGTGCTAACCAAATTGATGCATGAATACTGTTTCAGCGCGAAAGTGGTAGTTGATTCAAGATAGCGGCTGGGCACAATTTTGGAATATTTTTTTAAACGGAATGAGGGGTTGTATGATACCTTATTTTGAAGCTTCTTATGAGTACTTATTATATAACCTTAGAATATAAAACCACTATCTTACCGTTCTCCTCAAAAAAAATATATAGGGGAGAAGTGGCATGAAAGAGCCAGGTTTTGAAAGAGCCACTTGCATTATTTCGGTGGTTTAGGAACGAATTTGGTGGGTGATCTTATTTTAAGGTGGCAGCACTGATTTCCCGCCACCCAAAAACATTTGACAGTTGGCTAGTGATAACAGGCGGCGGTACATCGAGTCAAAATTTTTTGCATCCAAAAGTAAGTATTTTGCTCTATCTAAGTAGTTTTTTGGCATTTTATTGTAAACAAATATAAGTATGTGGATTGTAGATTCAGTGTGTGCATATAATTGGCATTGCAACTGCGTAAACACTAAGCGGCAAAAAGTTTTATATTGCTGTTATTTTGAAGGTTATATATTTTTTACCAATAAGTTATGAAAGAGCCGGGTGCATAAGCCTTAAAAGAGCTGGCTCTTTCATAACCGGCTCTTTTATAACCCTATATTTAAGTTTTAGTAATAAATTATTATAATAATAAATATGCATTTTTATATACTATTAAATTATTTGCTTCAGATACTGCATTATGGAGAAGACTGGCTCAAAAAAACGAAAAAGACCCGAAAAATCGGTAATTGAAGAAGCAGTCAGTGAAGTTTTGGAGAAAGGTCAGTCCATAAACAGAACTGCACTTGCCTTAAACAAATCGAGGGCTTACTTAGCTAAAATCGTTAAAAAAGTAAAGACGTCTTACGATTCATCATATGAACACTGTCCTAATATAGGGAACAGGCGTATTTTCACAACAGAACAGGAGAATATGCTTGCAGATTATTTAAAGACCGCATCTAAAATGTGCCATGGCCTAACAAGACATCAAGCAAAGAAGCCACGATTTGATTATGCCGTAGCCAATGATATCTGTCCACTCAAGTGGAAAGAAGTTGAAACTGCGACTGATGATTGGCTCAAAGGGTTTATGAGCAGACACAAAGACTTAACTGTGAGAAAACCTGAAAGCACTTCTCTATCCCGTGCAACAACTTTTAATAAAGCTAATGTAAGCACATTTTTGAGAAATTAAACACTGTTTTACAAAGATACAAATTTCCTCCTCAAAGGATTTTTAACGCCGATGAAACAGGCTGCAGCACCGTCACCAATTCTCCTAAGGTCATAGCTGAAAGGGGTTCGAAACAAATTGGGCAAGTTACCTCAGCCGAACGAGGAACATTGGTGACAACTCTGTTCTTTATTAATGCTGCTGGTGGTTTCTTGCCGTCCGTTTTTGTGTTTCCTAGAGTAAACTATAAAGATATTATGTTAAATGATGGTCCGCCAGGAGCCCTAGGATTGGCTCAAGTTTCTGGATGGATGACTGAAGACTGTATTGTGAAAGCGTTTGAACACTTTGTAATACATGTCAGGCCATCAAAAGAGAATCCAGCATTGATATTAATGGATAATCACACCTCTCATGTAAATCTCAGAGTGGTTGAATTTGCCAGACAAAACTCCATCATAATAGTTACATTCCCACCACACTGCAGTCATAAACTGCAACCACTAGATATCACAGTATATTTGTCAGCTTTCAGTCCACAGAATATAACACAAGGATTTTTGAAAACAGGAATTTATCCATTAAATTCTAATATATTTAGTGAAGAAGCATTTTTATCTTCATATGTGACTGATAGACTTGATCCGCAGTCAAACGATGGTTTGAACTTGTATAAGGAAAGTATGGAAAGAAACTTAGAAACAACACCTCCATCTTCTACAAAATTGCTTGAAGCTGGCGAAGAAAATGAGCTTCTAATAGATCAGAATATCAGACTCTCTCACCGTTCAACCTCCACCCCCACGGCTGCAAATCCGAGTCAACGAATTATATCACCGGAGATGATAAGACCATTTTCTAAAGCGGGGCCAAGACAAAACACGAAACGAAATAATAGAAAAATGTCATCTGCTATCGTAACCGACTCTCCCGAAAGGAAAAAAATAGAGGAGAAAGGGTATAGTGCAAAGAAACCAAAAGTTACTGTTAAGAAAATGACTACAAAAGAATCCATAAAAACGCTTAAAACAAAATCAGAAATAAATAAAGAAAATTCCGTTCTGCAAGGTGACTCTGATTCGTCTGACTCTATCGCATTGGCTGAATTAAAAACAAAGGGTGTTCGAAGCAAAATAAACCCAAAGACAAATAACAACAGTGATGATTGTGTAGTATGCAGCAAAACATATAAAGACAGTGATCAAGATTGGTTTCAGTGCAAAATTTGTTCTGGTTGGGCTCATGAATGCTGTGGTATTAAGGGGAACCTTAATTTCTTTTGCAAGACATGTTTCTAATTTGAAGAATACGCATTATATTCTGTTCTGATAGATTTAACGATTTTGTTTTTGATAAAAGATATTATTTGTTGTTTTATTTAATTTCAACACTGTTATTGATAAAAAATAATCCGCCTCTAATATGTTAAGTTTATATTTATTATAAAATATCATTAGTTTTTAAAAAGAATTTGTTAGAATTGTCTTTTCATTTGTTTTTTAATAGTGTATACTTATTAGTTTGTATAATTTTCACAATTTCAAGTTATAATACAAGCTGGCCCTTTCATTACTTTTAGTGGCTCTTTCAATACCGAAATGTTATGAAAGAGCCAAATGACACATTTTTAAAAAACGTATATTTCATTGGTTTTATATACCGTATTTTAGATTTTTTTGTATGAAATAATAATAAATAAATAAATAATAGTTTGACTAAAAAAATAATCATTTCATTCATTAAAAGTATATTTTTTTGGCTACGTCTATAAAACTGGCTCTTTCATGCCACTACTCCCCTATATATAACCTGTCAATTTTTACTTCCCACTAGCGAGGAAGTATATTGTAATCGCGAAAAATTTCTAAAATCATTGTTACATTACACGCACATTACGAAATACCGATGTCATTCGTTTCCGTCGGTCTGTCTGTCTGTTCGCTAATCCTTGGCTCGTCTATAATTTGCAAAGTACCGGTCAGATTTTGATGAAATTTTCTCAAAAGGTTGTAGAAGTGTATGAAAATCAGTTCGATGGCGGTGTACAAAAATGCCAAAAACGGAAAAGATGAAAAAAAGAACAAAAATTTTAGTCTCATTTTATTGCACATTCGGATAGACCCTTCCAACAGGAAGATTGATATGACATAACATACCGTTTTAATGATTAGTTGTTGATTTATAAGCGTTTCAACGTACAAAAATGCTCCAGTTTGACAACCTGCCAGTCCGACATTTTGAGAGATAGTGATTTTACATTCTACGGTTATAAAGTAGTCATTAGGAGCCCTCAATCCATCTAAAATTACAGCTCTCTAGCTTGATACATCCAGAAAATAAATACGGGTGGCTTTCTGAGAACCACTGTATAATATTTACAATCTGAAATCAGAACACAATAATTATTTCTTTATATATGTATGTGTAGGCGCAGTTAAGTTTTTGTTTTATCAATTCAATGCATACATAACTACCATTCACGATTATGTTTTGGTTATGATAAAAAGGTTTAACAAAACACTATCAAGAACTAACATTATGTATAGAGGAAAATATGTCAATCGAAAATGCATGACATGAAAAAAATCTTTCGAAAAAAGCGACAGTGATGTAACAAATCTATTAAAATCTACTTGAGTGCATGGCAAGAGTTTCAAATGTACATTAATAGTGAATTAATTCATTGACCGTCTTATTGTTCCATATTCAGATAAACAACATCAAAATTACATATACGCTAAAAATGACGATACTTTAGGAACTATTCTTTCTGTCATTAGCTGAACTAATATGATATTCAAAGTGCAATTAAATACAAGAAATTCCTGACTTTAATTCCACAAAAGTATTAATCGGTCCGTTGAACGCGCCCATTAGTACTATTGAGAATATTTCGGAATCTACCTGTTTTTATGGAATCGGCTCTAAGGTCAGATTTTACTAATCCGGTCCCAAAATTTTACCAATGTCAAGCCGTTTTTGAAGTAATTTATAGATGAATAGTGGAGGGGCGGCCCGGTGGTTCACTCTCTCTATGCAATACCTTCTATCTTCTATGTTCAGTTCGAGCCGGAGCGCTCTGGGAGTAAGTAGGAGTTTCGTGTGCTTGTTGAAAGTAACTCTTTTTTTACATGCCGTCGGCGTGGAGCTCTCTCTGATCGAAGAACAGCGCATCAAGATCAAGTTTCTTGCAAAGCTAGGCAAGAATGGTTGTGAGATTTTTGAATGTTTGGAACAAGTTTACAAAGACAATTCTCTGAGGGAACCAACCGTCAACAAGTGGTTGAAAAGATTTCGCGAAGGCCGAGAAGATGCGAAAGATGGCCAACGCTCAGCACGCCCCTCCACATGAGCTCTGATGAAAATGTGTTCTTAAAGACAGTCGATTGACAGTTAGAATGAAATTCTGACAGAAAAAACTTGAAATGAATTGTGCCCGAAGAACGTTCCAGATCAGAAAGCAAGGAGGGTTGCTTGCTGTGAGGATTGGTTGAAAGCAGAGAATCGGTTGGAATTTCTCAACCGGGTCATAACTGGAGACGAGTCTTGGTTCTACGAATTCGATGTGTAGCTAAATCTCAAAGCATGGAGTGGAACCAAGCAGGGGAACCGATAACAAAAAAGTCGAATAAATCAAGGTCCAATGTGAAAACAATATTGATTGTTTTCTTTGAATCTCGGGGCATTGTTCACCAGGAATTACTTCCTCCCGGCCAGACAGTGAACGGAAATTTCTACATTTGAAGCCTTGCGACGTCTCAGAGCTCGTGTGGCCCGAGCTCCACCGGATTTGGATCAACGATGTAGGTGGGTCCTTCATCACGACAACGCGCCTGCTCACACGTCTCGTTGTGCGTGAGTTTTTAACCCGAAGCTCAATCACCGTGACAGAACACCAGCCTTATTCACCCGATTTAGCCACTTGCGTCTTCTACCTGTTCCAAAAATGCAAAATCGTGCTTCAGGGGCGGCACTGGGAGAATGTGGAAGCCATCAAGGCACGGAAAATGAAGAGCCTCACAATTGAAGACTTTCCGCGATCGTATCAACAGTGGAAACGGCGTTGGCTGAAAGTGCAGGGGGAGTACTTTGAAGGAGACCATATTGAAATACCTGAACAATTGTAGAATAAAATTATTCCACTTTTATACGTATTTTCCGGAAAAACCTCGGATATCAAGAAATACTTCATATATCACTTAGTTTAGCTACAAAAACATATTTTTCATTTGACCCCGTACACAAAATTTGCGACCGAAACGTAATGCGACCAATCAAAACGAAGCGTGCTTGAAACAAGAATCAAACCTAATACAATAGATTGATATGACGGCAATTACTGGGCATTTAATTCAAACTGGCCCATTAAGGTTAGCTACAAAAAGCTGTTTTCTCTTTATAGGCATGTATCAGGTGAGTACAACTAGATCATTCATTTTTTTGTCCTTGCTGTACAAAATTCTTTGAAGATATAAATAAAATTACTGAATAAATATGCAATTTACTTGAATACCGTGCAAAACAAACTACTTTTATGGTCAACACGTAATTTTTCTGGCTTAACAACCAACGCTCTCTATTGGACGATGCAATACCTACGCGATCTCTAATTGCACCTTGAAACCGTCAAAATTACACAGTTGTTTCACCGTTCAGTATAGGACGCAACAGCAGTACCTACCATTGACTGTTGAGAAAAGGAAATTAGCTCTAAACACGTGTTGACCATAAAAGTAGTTAGAAAGAAACATCCAAGATTTACCCGATGTTTGTTAATTAATTCTATTTATGTTTTCAAAGAATTTATTCAGCGTAAGCAGAATTTTGTACAGCAAGGACAAAAATCAATGATCTCGTTTGACTGACATGATACAAACGTATAAAGAAAAAGAATAGGTTTTTGTTGTTTACCGCAATGAGCATGTTGATTAATTGTTAAAAATATATGCTTTTTTAAACTATCTCAGGTTAAGTGGTGACAGTTATTTCCAATAAACCGTTCAGTAATTGCTGTCATATCAATCTGTTGTATTAGGTTTGGTCCAAATCCTTCCTTTTGATTGGCCGAACTTGCGATTATATTGTAAAAACTTTCTTAATGGTCGAATTTGTGCCCTAGTCGCAAATTTTGTGTACTGGATGACATGGAAAAATAGTTTTTTGGTTGCTAGATCAGGTGATACATGAAGTATTTCTTGATATAATATGAGAATTAGGGGCCCATCTTACGCAAATCGTATATTTTTCCTCTAGTTTGAGATATAAAGGCTGCCATTTTGGCAGTCATAATGATTGCTACATGACAGATCGATAGTAGACAGGCAGGAGTTTTTGAAAATGTATCATTACTCAATAGAACAGCGCATCCTGATTGTTAAAAATTATTACCAAAGTGGTCGGAATAATGTTCCTACCTCATCCACTGTTATAAGAATAATACACAAAATTTGATAGTACTGGTTCAGTTAATGATGTGAAACATGGGAGATGAGCTCGCAGCGGTCGTTCAGAAGAAAATGTCAGAGCAGTTCGCGAGAGTGTAGCCGAGAGTCCAGGGACGTCGATTCGTCATCGCGCTCAAGAACTGGACATTAAAACGGCCACTCTATAGCGTATTCTAACGAAAGATATACTCCTGCATGCCTACAAAGTCCAACTGTTGCAACAGCTTATGCCAACAGAACATGCGCAGCGAAGAGAGTTCAGCAATTGGATGCTTGGCCAGCAGGATGTGAATGGTGCTTTTGTAGACATCATTTTTAGCGATGAGGCCTATTTTCAACTCGATGGTTTCGTCAAGCAAAACTGCCGCATTTGGGGCACGGAGAATCCAAGAGTAATGCATGCGAGAGCTATGCATCCAAAACTTGGCAATGTTTGGTGTGCACTATGGTCTGGAGGAATTAATGGACCGTTTTTCTTTGAGGACGAGGCAGGTAATTCATTACTCAGTTTTTGTACCACAATTAGAAGCCATGGCTCTTAATGGCATATGGTTTCAGCAGCATGTTGCCATATACCATACTGTTCGTGAAACATTGACAGTTTTGCACGAGTTTGCTCCTGGTCTAGTCATCTCCCGGTTTGGTGACCAGAATTGGCCGCCACGCTCTTGCGGTTTAACACCTTTGGACTTTTGGCTTTGGGGTTATCTGAAGCCACAAGTTCATGCCAAAAAGCCTGCAGCCACCGAAGCATTGAAAGCTGAAATCAGGCGCTGTATCAACGACATAGCACTACATGTGTTTAACAATGTTATCACAAATTTTATAAAAAAGGTGCGAATGTGCCAGCGGAGCCGTGGCAACCATTTATCTGATGTGTTGTTTCATACATAATTGTGTATAAAAGTGTATTCACAATAATCCAATAAATGTTTCAGTTGTTTGTTACGAAATACCATGTTTTATAGAACCTTGGAATATTGCGTCCTTATTGAAACACCCTTTATTTTACAAGAAGTCGACCATATTCCTTAGATCCATGAGTGATATCTCATTGAATTTTAATCAAACAATTACGCTTCGTTGAAGAACAATCAAGTAGGGGTTCAACATTTTTTTATATATAAATATGCACTATTTTCGACATTCTCCATATTTTCAAAACTATCATAATTTGGAAAATCTTTGATATCTGTTACAACCTACTCCGAAATACAAATGTTATATTTTCCCATAAACGTTCCTCAAGAGCATTCCTCAAATAGTACTCAATACTCAAGGAATATCTATAAATGCGATTTAAAATATCTTACCAAAGATTAAAACGATAAATGAAATCAGTATTAACAATATCGGCATTTCACCAAGCCACTCCTTCATTGTAGCTGTAAGTCCAGAAGGCAACTGATCTTCTTGGAGAATTTCTCGTAATATCTGCTCAGCGAAAGCATCGGTCATGTTAAGTTTTTCCAAGGCTTCGGCCAGTTCATCGATGGAATCGTCATCGTATTTCCCTGTTTTGATTCCGTTAATTAATTGCACCACATCACCCATTTTTGAAAATTCAACAAAAACTGCTAAGTTTCGTGATTGAGACAAACGCGACTGCAGCAAGGTGCTAACACATATTCTTATCGAGTTGACACGTTAGGCTGATCGTGTACGCAAAATTACACATGGTTTTCATTTGGATACACCATAGCCGTACCATTACATGTTTGGCAAAGGCGTATTGACAAAGCTTTGAAGCAAAGAGTTTTAAGTGTTTATTAGTAGAATTTGTGGGTAATAGGGGTCTTATACAGCGTGCTTTCCTAATTAAAGTCAATATTCATTTTAAGAAGACCTTCATTTAAACGTATATCCTAGACACTTACGCTTTTGAGATACAGGGTGGTAAAGTTTTGCAAAAATAAATCATTTATTATGAATATCTGTAATAACCACCTTAGATATTGTCACGAATTGCCTTTTCGTTTCGCACTCGGAATGATATACCTCTAGCTTCTTCACGTTTTATTCATTCTCATAAACTCCCAACAATTACTTAGCTATAATCTACCATTACACACTACTTTATATGCCCCACAATTATTTATTCTAGTAACATGTGAATTTCTAGAAAAATCAAGAGCTCTACAAACTTCGCGAAACACGACAAACGATCTAGAAATAAACGAAACTGACAGCTATCTAACAACTGACAACATACCTAACCCACAATTTTTTAGCACATGACAGAACTCAAACTGTGGTCTAATGCTCTAAAGTGGGTGTTACAATATTTTAATATACATTTTTTAATTTCCACCAGTGGCACTCGTACGGAATTTCAACTGCGTATTTTTGCAGATATTGATGGTACGCCACTGATTTAGCTTAAAATAAAAATTATTCTTGAAATCCCTGATCATTTTTAAGTCAACTTGATCGCTTGATTTTTTCAAACCGGTGAACGGTTTGCCCTTAAAAAATAACAACCTGCATGATCCTATCAATATCGCTAACATAGGTTTTTTTGGCATAATTTTGAGTGAGCATATAGTTGCATATACTAGGCTTTTCTAAGTAGATTTCTAATCATTTCGGAGAGGAGAAGCATGGCTGTGACAAATTTTTGTAGAATCGCCATGGTAGCTACATTCAATCTCGGATAATTCTTTGGACGCTGGAATATCGTATTACAAGAGAGTTGGCGGCCCAAAGCAGGCATTTAAGTGGGATAAGTGGGATTTAAAAAAAAAGTAGTATGAAAACAGTGAGAAATAGTGATTTTATACACAACAAGAGTTAATTTTCCGAGAAATTCAATATCATATAAATAAGTACCTATTTGGGGGAACGTGATAATAACTCTTATAAGGTCTTGAACACTGAATTATTGGCGTAAACAAAAAGAAGTATTTATGCGTATGGAAAAAGAAAATAAAAATGACGTTAAGTAGGTTGAGTCTGCACTTTTCACGCATCGGTCGTAATCCCTTATTAACTGATAAGGGTATCAGTTAATAAGGGATTATGTTCAGCACAAACCAAACCCTCTGAGAAAAGTCATTCAAACAGGTTCATGCAATTAGTTCTTAGATATTCTTTCCCTGTCCTACCGGTAGTGCATCTGGGAATGTCGCTTCTCCGCGATACTTAACCCCATCAGACGTGGCAGCGCGGTCAGAGCATAGCAAAACACTGCGGTGTGCTATGCCTGCCTCAGTGAAGTTGGCCCAACGCCCCAAAACATGATATTTGTGAATTTATTTGAGGGCTTATTAAAATTTTATTTCAAATATAATATTTTTAAAGCGTTTTTATATAGAAATTGTCTTCTTTGCAAAATGATTTGTGTATAGCAAAATACATGATGGAGACTACATAATTTGAATGTGTATTTATTCGCTTCGATAAAATAAAGGTAGGCTTTGTAAAACAAATGATAACATTTTACGTTGCTAAGAAGCTGATTTTTGACGTTTAAATCAACTTTCAATGCATCGGTGTTGTTAACAATTAAAAAAGACTAGTGGCAAAGCTGTTTCTGATGAAATAAGAAAAGTGATCATTCACTTGCATTTAAAAAGCAAAAATGCTTCCCAAATCGCTGACAGTGTTAATCAATTGAGGTATACAGTTCGAAATACTATTAAATTGTACAAGACAAATCGGCGTGTTAATTACAGCGAATTGAAAATATTATGGAAGCAGGCAACCACAAATAAGTTTTCAAGAGCAACTTGTCACTGAGCTACCCAAAAACTGGGATATAAAACTTACAAGATATGCTTAAATAAGTTTTTTATTATCGTTTTTAATTCAGTATTTCTAGGCAAAGGATTCAGAAGAAAAACAGACAAGCGTGGGCCAAAGAACACAAATTATGGTCTCCGAACCAATGGAACTCCATTATTTGGAGTGTGAAGCCATATTTGTAGTATGCGTTGGTGATAGTAGGACCCGTGTCATAAGAACAAAAGAAGTGTTTCAGAATGACTGTGTGAATTTTAAGTTTCCGGCTTCTACCATTTTTTGAGGATCCATGTCAGCAAGTGGAGTGGAAAACTTACACTTTGTGGAAGGTATTATAAATGCTGATAAGTACATTGTGCTTCAAAATGACTCAATACCCCAACTTGAACAAATGCGTTTAAACAGAACAATGTATCTTCCAACAAGATGGTGCCTCTTGCCAAACGGTTAAAAAAGTAAAAGATTGGATGTTAGAAAAAGCTCCGCATTCCTGAATTGCGATCCCGCCTCCAAGAAATTTGGAACAACAGATGACTGCCAAACATTAGTTGACACTATGTCAAGACGTGTCAAAATAGTAATCAGTCGAAAAGGCGATGTAACGCAGTGGTGATTTGCTGCTATTTGGTTTCGTTGATTTTTATTAATCGGCAGTTTTTTTTATCTGTAAGATATTTTTTCTTTGATACAAAAAATGTATTTTAGGCTAATAATAAATAAAAATATCGTATGTTATCAGAAATACATTTTAGTTTTTAATACGTTTCAGACAAATTTCATAAAAAACGTAGTTTTGATAGTTGGGCGAATTTCACTGAGACTGGGCTCGTATATCATACGAGTGAGTATGGAAATTATAAATCGCCAATTTACAGCCGCCGGTAATGACGTCACTTTGCTTAATGTGATTGTTATCAAGCCATTTCATTTGAGGACCATATAGGGGTTAGCATGGAATTATTTATAAATCGCCATTTTGTAGCATATGCCATATTGGATTCAAATTGGCGGCAGATAATTTATTGTGTATTGTCAGGCGAACCAATCATGCATACAAAATTGCAGTTTTTTTGGTTAATGTTAATGGGTCAAAATTCAGGTTCAAGTTTTATCTCACATATACATACTAACATACTAAGTAACAAGTTAAGTTCTTTATAAAGCATGCCACTCTTAATGCAATTTATATTTAAATTCCACCTCAATTGAAGTCAGGAAAAAATGAAAACAATTTAGGGTAAACTCGGTTTTTTTTAATAACCCAAATCTGCAACTTTGCCCCCATAAACGACTTTGTATTGTACCGAGATACAAATGGTGAGTCAGATTTGAAGTACTCGGTACATGAACAACTTTTAATTTTTATAAAAAATGTTCTCTTCATTTGATTTTGTGAGGCTTGAGAGAAGGGGGCAGATGCTCCGAAACTTTCATAAACTACAATATACAGGGTGACTTTGAAGTTGAGTCATTAATTTTCAGATAATGATTGTAGAAGGAAGATAAACCAGAATATTTGTGTAAAAATAAAAAAAAATTAAAAAAAAAATTACCTTGTTTTATAAAGTATCCTCCCGACAAGTATTTCAGTGCGGACCTGTATTTGATCGTGAGGTCCCCTGTGAGGTCTTAAGTCACCTGATTCACGAGCCCGTTGTGCTACATTAACAAGAGCACGAGGGGTTGGTTGCACTCGATTGGGAAACCGATCCGCATAAACATGTGCCATTTTTTATTTCGTTTGAGCCACGCAACAGACACTATTCACACGCGAACCGACTGACACTGACTGTATGTATAACTGAACTGAATAAAATAATTTATTGTAAAAACATCGTTCCAAATTCTTTCGCTTTTTTGTTTCCGATGCGATGAACCGGTAAGGCGGATTATATCCGTTGTTGCCAAACACGAGCACATGATATTATTATTGAGACAGGGCGGTACTCAAACTTCCAAAGGGCTTGTTACTTTAATTTTACCAGAAAAATGGTAAAGGAAAAAAACATTTCTTTTGATCAGATCTACTCACTGTTAAAATAAATGACTCAACTTCGAAGTCACCCTGTATATGTACAGCGAGAGCGAATGTAGTGAGAAAAGTAGATATTTTCAACGAGCATTCAGTAAATGTGAGATGGATCGTAAAAAGTGAGTCGCCAGCATCTTTGATATTAGGTTGGTTATCTTCGGGTAGAATACGTTAATCAACGCAGTTCTTTAAATAGAAACACAAGATGTATATGTAGACTCACCTAGGATTAGAAATACCGAAGAAATTAGTAGTAGCAGTATTGAAATTTCTCCCAGAAAACCTGCAGCACCAACTGGTTTTGCCTGAGCAGTGCCTCTGAGAATTCCTTCCCTCAATTCCTCTTTCAGACTATCCGACAAGTTCATATTTTCTAAATTTTTCAATAGGTCCTCTTGCGATGGCAGACCGTCCTCTTTATTAGCAAAATCTGGCGCAGCCATTTTCTCACTAATTAGGAGCACAAATTCAAGCTACTGCAGATTCCACTGAATACCTTATCTTATCAAGTCGCACGTTCGATTGATCGTTCATGTACAACTAAGCACATTTTAAAGTGAGTTAAAATGTATATACATAATATATCACGTATGGTTAAAGTAATATTAGAGGTCAGGGTCAGGATCCAAGAGGTTTATTTCAGAACAATGACATCAACACTTGAACCTATATGGTGCTTTTTTGAATGTTATGAAATATTCCCTGGTAAATGGGCGTTGTTACTGACAAGATAGATAAAGGGTTGTAATTGTAATAATGTCTACTGTGAGACGACTGGTTTTATAATAAATCTCTAACTAAAATATAAAAGCCAGCTTCATTTAATGTAACATTTAAAACTTATACCGTGGTTTTGATGCGTGCCAAATGAAGCCATATATGGTGGATTGACGGTTTATTAACATTTCGGTCATCTAAGTGGTGCTTTTCAAACTACAGATAAAACAATGGCAATAACAATGTGATGTTATTGTTTGGTCGAGATTTGATGAAGTTAGCAAATCACCATATTTTGATATAGTCATTGCCATTTTTTTGTTTGTAATTTGGAAAAGGCCACCTGAGTGGCCAAAACATTCATTCACTCAATCCAACATATGTGGTTTCTTTTGGTCGTCAGAGAAAACATAGAGATTTGTCAGTATGAAAACCACAGGAAACATTAAATAAAGTTGGTTTCTGTCTTGTACCTAGAGATTTACCAAGTTTATGTATCTCTATCAAGCAATTTTCAATCCTGACAAGTTTTGATAGTGAGACGTTTTCTGATACCTCTGGTATTTATTTGATGTAAAAAAAATTCTAATACTCATGTGATTTCATATTCTTTATATAAAATGCCGAGTATATTTTACTTGAGCGCCCAAACATGGCCAATAATACAGAGTACAAACCTAGCTGATGATTTTGGCAGAATCATTTAATGAACATATATGCTAAGCTTCGCCCCATAAAGATGTTTTATTATTATTATATCGACAGAGCTGGTTACTTTGTCTGACATGGAGCTACATGGAGCTGCATCGAGCTTACTTGTCTAATATTTTGAGGTCAAAAGTAAAAACGAAAATCATAATCACTGTACTCTAGCAGACAAATAAGGAATAATTTATTTGAGCCCTCAATCTTCCTAGAATATTAAGAGCACTTTCTACCTTACCACAAACATAGTTCCAAGATATCTTGCTTCATTGTTGACCGATTTTGATGTAGTTTTCAGCTCAATAATCAGATGAAAATTGTTAAATCGGAAAATAACTTGTTTTTTGATAGTCATTTTTTGTTAAAAAAACATTATATCTCATAAACTGTAACTTTTTTTGTGGAATCTAATGGTTTCCGAAAAACAAAACTATTTCTTGTAACCCATTTCCAAATTTGAAGCTTCTACGTTTAAAAACAGTTGAGAAAATCTGGAGCTACGAAATGGGGTATTAAAAAGCGTTTGAGCCAGTAGCGTACCTGTAAGAGTATAAATGGGACGATAGGCAGGTACCCACCTAATTGAAACTGAACTGTGCTACATGCATTGGTGACTTGTTTTCAGTGGGATTAATCGGTCACAACTTATAATGGCAACAATAAATGTGCAAGTGGTAAAAAAAGGAGCAGTAGGTACAAGAAAGGACATCAAAGGTAAATATATTGTAATTATATTCTATTTAACTGGCTTGGTATATATGAAGCCACCTTTTATTTTAGCTAGATGTAAGCTTCAGTATAATTTTTGGGAACCTGAACTCCCCAGCTTATATTTGGTCGGAAGTTTTCCGTAAATTACACTTAGATTTCTGTTTAAAGGTTCATGTAGATTGTAGAAAGTTAGACTTTATCATCTTTATCTTATAGCGCTGTTGCCAGGATAGTTACATTATTGTAAGCGAGACGGGATGATCTATACCAGGGTTTCCCAGCCTTTTTTTTGTTGAGGCTCCCCGGACTATAAATTATATTTTCATGCCCCCCTTTACTTTTTCAATAAATACAAAAAAACATTATATAGGTACAAAGACTTTTATTTTAATTCTAATAAAGAAACTTTAAAAGTTTAAATCAACTAATAATTAATTTTTTTTATCGAAAATTTTGAATAAAATAAGAGTAGGTACTAATGAGACACTTGAGATTGCATGTTCTGTAGCAGTTGGTTGATTCTAGGTTCTGTTTTTGCCAGAGCTATCATCAGAGCGTTATCGACATCAAGACGATTTTGCTGTTTAGTTTTTATTAAAACTAGAGCAGAAAAGCCTGTCTCCCATAAGTAAGTTGAAGAAAAAGGAACTAGTATTTGTAAAGCAAGATAGGCAGGTGTCGAATTAACAGGCAATGTTTTGATCCAAAATTTCTCCAACGCTAAAAGATGGAAGTCATCTTTCATGAACGAATCATCCTTTATTTCTAGAAATTCTTCCTGAACTTCTTCTGGTAATTGTGACACATTGACAACAAATGGATTTCTTGTCATGTGCCATATTGGAGACTCTGAATTGTTGTCCCAATAGTATCGGCGAAATTCGTCTTCCAGCGCTTGCAAATGAGTTTTTATGTCAGCTTTTAAATTTGCGTCCAGTATGTTATGATTAATAGCTTCGAAAAAGATATAACATTTTCAGAAGACACTTTTTGATTCCAAAGTTGAAACTTTGATATGAACCCCTGAATGTAATCATAATTGCTTATTATAGTGTTGTTTCTGCCCTGAAGTTTCAAGTTTTGCTCATTCAAGGAGTCAAATATGTCAGTTAAATAAGTCAACCTCCTTTGAAATGTGTCATCTTTGAACATTGTCAAGAAATCGTGTTTGTATTAGAAGTCAAGAAAAAGAATTACCTCTTCTTTCAATTCATAAAGGCGAGCCAACATGTTGCCTTTGGACAGCCTGCGTACTTCTATATGGAACAGAAGAACTTTGTGATCAGCATGGAGGTCCTCGCAAAGTAAAGTAAGTTACCGACTGTTCAAAGCGCTGCTCTTGATGTAATTTATAATCCTTATAGCCGAGTCCAAAGTCTGGCGTAATTTCTGTGGCAATGTTTTGCAGGCGCGCCATATGTGCAAATTCCAATTAGTTTCTACCAATCCAAATCATTTTTTCAACAAAATTTGATACTGAATTAAATATATCTTCAGATGTAGTACCTGCTGTCAAAGATTGGGAGTACAAATCTCTTCTTGAACGATATCTCCCAAAATGGCGATAATTTTACTTTGTTAATTGTTTGTGACTTTAAGTCTGCAGCAATGTCATCGATTCTACGCTCGACTGTGTTACTCGAAAGAGAAATAGATTTCATTTCTTGCTCTGCATCTTCTCCTAAAATTATCTGCGTGGCATCTAGGACATATGGTTTTATTAATTATTCACCGATAGTATGAGGTTTCTTCTGCTTTGTTATCATAAAAGCGATTTCAAATGAAGATTTGACAAGCTGGGATACACCTGTGTGATAACTTCTCGATTTATCCAGTCTCATCCGTACGTAATGTATTCAACAGTATATCGGCCACCGGTAATTAAAAAAAAATGGTAGATGAAGTCTGTAAATAAACAAACTTACCTTACCTTAACAGTGAGACACAATAATTTAACACACTCAAACATATTTCTCAACAAAAACAAAACTCTACATAGAGACCTGGATGTCCCTTACCTAAAGAACTACATTAAGCAACAGGCGCAGCGGCGCTATAGCCTAGCGGAATCGCACAGCAACATTCTGTTGCGTGAGTCAGTGGACTACACAGTCGAGCAAGTTCGCAAGCACAAAAGGCCGTGGCTCGCACTGTAATCAAAATTAACTCGTGAATTTAGAACAACCAAAATTGGAGCATTTTGACAAAATCTTTAGAAAAAATCGAATATTTTTAGGCCATATCAAAATCTGTGAAGTGATTTTAACATTCTCTAAACGCTGCCTATCCTAAAAGATTCTCTTCTTCCCCTTTGCTCTCGTTCTTCCTTCTCTCCTTCCCTTCCCTTTTTTCCTTAAAATTGTCTGGTTTCTGGGTTACCAGACCTGACAGACTTACAAACTGACACTGTGACTCAAGAGCTAAGGTCCCACGGACCGCTCCGACAACCAACGATGACTTGACTTGACATTTACATCGAAACGTCAAATTTTTCGCAAGTTTGTGGGAATGCATGTCACAGATGCTCCTCCGCGTCTGGTAAGTACACAATTGTTTCCTAAGGGTAACAACGCACAAGCCGCGCACCGCGGAGGGTGGCGGATGAGCGGTACCGCGGGGAAGTGCGGATTGCTTTACGTACTTATCAGTAATGGAAATAGCATTTTAATAAATGCTGGTGGAACCATCAATAACTTGAACCTCATGTACAGCACCCTTTGTATTAAGAATTTCAGATTTGGAGTAAAATGAATGGTGCATAAATCCAGTAACCAATAATTGAATCTCGGTTAATGTCCAAATAATAAATACAAAATATAGAGGCAAGTAGAATGTCTTAGTACTTCTCACCCTGTTCTCTGATTTTCAGGCCTATTCTGGGCTCAACAAAAGAAACTCAATATTGTGGGTAAAAATTTACTATTTGTATAGGAAACGAACGACTATGAGCTGGGATGCATTGTGCACTGAAGCGCAAGTAAACAGTACGATTTGGTAATGGCTACTTGTTTTAGATGCCTCAAAGTCAAAGAAAAACCTGAAGCTTATATCTATGACACCTGATAGGTAGTTATTAGTGGTTTAATGCAGAATTGTTCCATTTTAACATTTAAAATGAAAGTGTAACCTTCTATGATATTTTGAATGTTAATTTTGTTTGCTCTTAATTTGGCACTCCTTCACCTGACATTTACAAGAAGTATTGTTTGAAAAATATAATTTCACAGAGCCATATAGTAAGCTAAAGTGGTTTTATTCAGTGTAAAATGAACCACTTCTCATTAAACAAATGTTTTCTTAGTAACTGTAGATGCAAAAGATTTAAGGAATATAGATACCTATTAAAAAAAGCAATCTGCTTGAATACATATAAACAGCTATGCTTCTTTTCAAGTTCCCAATAAAAAAGCATATCTGTATTGGCTTCCAAAGGATCCAAGGGAGAAAATGTGAGCAGTAGAACTCAACTGGTAACAAATAGTTGCCATGATAGTCAGAATTGGTTTACATTTCTCCAATAATAAGTTAAAAATGAGTTCATCCTTTTCCATAAATGTTCTTCATTCCTCATTTTGGCTAGAGCAAAACAGGTAGAATTCTGGAACACAAGGGGAATTGCGAACTCGCAGCAATATACATGCATGTTCTATGAATGCAGAAAGCTCTATAAAATAAATAAAGGTCCAGTGAGTTGGGGATGTCTGGAAGGTTGGAAAAAATGTAACTGGCCAACAAGCAGAGTGCCTTGAGGAGAAACAATCTATCTTACTAGGTGCTTCAGTATATACGGACATGAAGACAACATAACTATATACAGACGTCCCACGTTAATAACTCCCTCACATTAATTCAATGAAGGCAACAGTTAAAATTGGGGCAACGTAACGGTACATTGAAAAAAAGAAGAATCAAAACTTACCTGATAAAGACACAAAGATGATTCCGGGTATGATGAAAACTGTGTTAGAAAATCCATGTTCAATGGGACCATCTTGACCACCTCCTAAATCAACCATTTTCTAATAATTTCCTGTTTCAACAAATAATTTTTGTTTTCTGTTTATTGTTTATAAAACCATTCGCTCCCAAACGCATAAAATAATGACGTATGACAGAAAACAACCGGGTAAGTGTCAAGTGTTGAAGTTTGTCAATCAGAGGATTACAAAAAAGGACTGTAAAACGTGCATAGAACTGTGAAAATTTCCTTGGATAACGTACGTTCTGTGTGTCCTATGTAGTTCTCTAACGGATGGTTTCTTTGCTATTCTATACATTCAAATTCAAATAGGTTATGTAGTGTTGATGGTTGATGTACAAGTGATGATTTTAAATTAATTTTCAATTAATATTTTTCCAAAGGCAAGGCATTGAACATGTCCTCTCAAAATAAAGAAACAAAGGATGCATCTCTCAAGGAACATAATGTCGAACTTTCATCAATTTTAATATCCTTTACATGCATTTTGTTCAGACCTCCATTGGTAGATTTGAAGAATACCTATTTTAACGTAAATTCCTTAATGATAAGTTTACATTTCAATACCAGAGGAAAAGCAGATCAACAAGCTATTGGGACAGCTTGAGTTGCTTGCAGACTATCTACCAACTTTTGATATTTCAGTAATTGATGAGGAACTATTACAGATTGTCTTACCACAACTAAAAACTTCTTTAATGAAAATCTACAATGATAATGTTTTACTGTCTGATACAGCTGACGATGATTTTATTTTGAGCATGATCAGAGAAAATTTGAAGGCAAGTTAGTTTAATTTTCACTTAATCCTCTTTACTAATCATAAAATCAACATTATAGATCTCACATGGGTTCATGAGCATTTTAAAATTGATTCTTGAATTTCTCTTGACTACAAAAGAAATTTCTATAATGCAAATCAGCAGTGTACCAATACATAGTGCTCAAATATTACTTGCAACATTTAACCATTGTAGACAAAGGTAAGAAATATAATTCAGGGAGGACTGTTTGATTTAAAACATAAGGAAGCCACAGACTAGTGTTTTCCATACAGTCTCATAGTAGTGCTCTGTGACAATGCCCAAACTTTTAACTTGGGAATTTCTCACCAGAATATGAGTATGAGGGTTAACATGGACAACATGTGTCTGTTACCCCCTTCATTCTAACTGTATCATGTACATGGGTATATTTTAGATTGTAACCAATTTACATATTAGCAAAGGCTCATATGCTTACAATTCTATATCATTTTAATTTTTGATTAAACATAAAAATAAGTTAACAACAACACAGTTTTAAACTTTTAGCACAGAACTCTATAAACAAACATACAATATAGAACTATTGGAATTATTTCACCTTGCCCAAGAAATTCATTTACTATTCCTAAACCTCATGGAGGCATGTAGTATAGTTTCCGATTTATTAGAAAATAATCAAGAATTGGACATACTGACAGAAGGTATAAACATATATTTTTGCAATATGTATTTGGAAATGATAGACTTGTTTGTTTCAGTGCTGGATATATTGTGTGAAATGAGTCTGGCTTTGTGTGACCTGAATCTCAAATCTATGTCCAATAATTGGAAGGGCTATTTGGCAATAGTGGTGAAATTTATTGAATGCTTGAAACCTGTTTTTTGCCTAGAAACGCCTATGAAATCTCTTACACACCAAATAATACATAATCTTGCTTCTCTAGATATGTCTGTGAGTACATACTTTTTATTTAAGGTAGTATAGTTATGCTTGCCACAATTTATAGAAGTGACTGCTTTGTTTGTTTGTTTTAGATTTATTTAGCATTAATGATACAATATCCATGTTACACAGTATATCACATAATATTTATGTTTTCATATACTGGTTTTTCATGAAATATTTTTCAATTTCCCCTTGAACATTTTCATACTGGCGCACATCTTGATATCACTACTTAATTCATCAAATTGGTTCAATCCGTTTTGAAATGCTGACTTTCTCATTATATCACTACTACAATTTTGTAAATGAAAGTCTATAGTCCTTCTAGTAGAATAACTATGGTGCGTTCAATTCAACAAAAGTGATTTGGTAGAAGATTATTCGACTTGAATATGAAAATGAAAACCAAGTAGGTGAAGGAAGTTTCGATATTTAACCATTGTAGTTCTTTCAGCATAACATTTATTCTAGTATATTTATATTTATTTGAGACGATTCTCATAGTTTCTAGATGACATAGGTACTTCAACATGTTTTTAAAAATTTGGAATGCGATCAATCATTGTGCTTTTAAAAGAAATTTTCGCACATTTAATTTTCAAAAAAAAAAAACACAATAACAACAAATACTTAGAAATATAATTATATGACATCTGAAAAGCATTAAAAAGAAAGCCCATCGTCATGTTTTGAGATATCCAAGTAAAATCTTGATAAACCTTCATTTTCCATGGTGTTTTCTCACATAATATTATATTTTATAGAAACTAATTATATATATATATATATATATATATATAAAACTGATTATATAAAATTTTAGAAGCATCATGTTGATACAATATTGAAATTTTTGAAATATTGTGCTTGAAAGCTAATGATAATATCACAGTTTCAGTCATATTCATTTCAAATTCGTTGTTGTTGAGTGTGATGTCTGCTTGACCATTTGGGGAATTTTTTATCTCGCGATAGTCTTAGTTTAATCAGAAAACTCATGGTTTTGAACATCTTGCATAAAATACATTTTCAGGAATCAACAGATGAAAAACCTACATCTAAGATTGTGACTGTTACAGGATTTTTGATTAAAGTGGTCTTGAAAGTCTTAGATTTATTTTGGGATATTGGCAGGACTTGTGATCAAGTTCTTCAATTTTGTTTTATTGTTTTGAGGTAGGTAGTGTTTATAAGAAGTTAAATGGTAATGAATTATTTTTGTGGTATTTATCTTATGGTGCATGGTTGTACTTATTTTTGAATTTACTTTAGAGCATTATCATGTGTTTATCTACATATATTTTACAAATAATATATTCAAACCTTAAACCAATTCATTGCCTCAGTTTTTGTGTCATAAAATGTGCAATACCAAATATTCATCTTCTGCAATTTCCTCTTTCAGTTACCAACCAGGTTTATTTGAAACATTTGGTTATTCATCTGATGTAATAAATTTAATAAAATCTAATGTTACTGTTGTAATTGATCAACTGACCTCCAAAATCTACTGTGAATTAGATGGTGATAATGTAAGTGGTTAAATTTTTTTGAATTGCTGTTTTTAGTTTTAGCTATGATTCTTGTTCTAGATTTTAAAGTGTTGCAGAAATTGTGGTGATGCGCCTTTAGGTGTTATAATATTTTTGAACAACTACTTGAATTTTATTTTGGAAAACTTTGATCAAACTATGGAAATGGAAAAAGATGTTATATTGAATGAAATCATCACATTGTTATTCCACTACGTCAGTGTGTGTAAGTATGGATGCAAACAATTTCTTCATACAAAAGTAGATAGACAGATACTTAGATAATCGTTTTATCATCTTAAAAAGGGTACATGAAACAGTTGGAAACTGAAACACCAAACAAGTGATGTCAACCTTTGTTTCTGTCTCATGTACAGTTTTTCCTGGAACTTTATAGGAATAATTTCAGGTACTTATGAATTACATTTCAAAAGTGAGCATGAAGGTGTCTATGATAAGCTAGTCATAAATGTATCCAGAAGTCTGCTTGTTGTGAACAACTTGTATTTGAACACAGAAGAAGTTCTTCTGAGAAATGTTCTACAAGAGAACATATTTTGTTCATTATTAGCAGTTGAAGTGTGGGATATAGTGTTAATGTGAGTTTAACATAGTATCCAGGTTTATTATTGATTTCTTTTATTTTAGTAACACAAGTGCTCAGTTTCAACTGGAGATAATCGAAAAACTAGTAAAAATCTATAAACAACTAAATTTTGGAATGAATACTTATAGACCTGAGGCTTTGCTTTTAAAATTTTTATTGAGAAGATTATTCCGTAATTTACCATATCCTATGAAAGTGTTGTTTACTCAAACACATTCATTTCAAGAAAGGACAAAGGTGTGGAAAGTGATTGGCCTTGGAAGCTTTCCCGAGCAGCAAAGTCATTTTGTTAGTAATCTGTGTTTTGAAATGAACAAAAAAATCCAAGCTATAGATAAAGATCATTTTAGGCTTGGAGATCTAATATACGTGGTGAGTATGGTTACAAAGAGGTCATCAGAGAAAAGAATAATTTGTAATAGAATTTTTTTGGTACATATCCAATATAATAAGTTTAAAAACTGTTATTTTTACTTAGCGCTTATCTGAAGATGAATTAATTAGCTATTTAATAGGTAAGACGAAGGTCCGTAGAGCACACTTTTTCGTTAAAATCATTGTACATTTGACTTCCCGTATCTTAAACACACTAGATAACATCTATTTTATTATACTGAATGATGGAAACAGTGGTGGATATTCATATCCAACGTTTTTTCTGTACATATTTCATTCGAGACATATAGGGTGAGTCAAAACAGAAAGATGTAATTTTCTCCAAAAAATTAAATCACACACACCCTGTATGTTATAACTCTATTCAACGCCTCTCGTAGTGCTCTTCCAGTTTTATTAAGCATTGCCTATACCCACATATAGTATTTACTTAGATGTCCCATATGTTTTAGAAGTGAAAACTATAATTTTTGAATTATTAGGGGAAACATCCGTCAGTCATGCTATTAATAAAACAAAAAAAAAACTATTAAAATATGTCACTGAGTGGTTAAAAAAACCTGAATAATTAAAAATAATAACTCTGCAACAATTACAATAATGGTAACTAACTAAATCTATCTACTTAATTAATTGTTCAAAGTGCCTACCGCCAGCATCAATACAGGCCTGCAACCGACGTTTCAAATGTTTCGGCAACATTTCTCAACATTTGCTGGTTAATGCTCTGAAAAACATCCCTTATCCTGTATTGCATATTAGCCCTTGTCGTCCTATCCATCTTTGAGGGAATTCAGTATTTAAATAATTATTTATTGTTTGTGTGTGGTGTGCAGGAGCTCTATCAGGAAGAATCCACATTCTCTCTCTTACACGTTCTGGTATGTCTTAATAGAGGTGGTAAAATGTTTTTCAAAAATCCAGATAAACTTTTCCGTTTGATATAGCATTGAAAAAATGTGGCCATATAACAAAATTGCCAATTATGCCACCCCAGACGTTTAATGACCATATTTCCTGGCTGCGCATTAACGTTGCACAAGGCTAATGGCAGGCATAATGGTGGAAATTGTGCCCGTTGACACATCCACTTTTATGGCTAATTGATTCGTCGGCGAACAGAACATTCAAAAAAAAATCTTCTTGGTCACCGACTTTTTCTTGTGCCTAGCCACAAAATGTCAGCCTAAGTCTGTAGTCGTTTTCGCTTAGCTCTTTTTTATTGAAGTATACTGTGCACGGATGATATGTTAATGTCTAAATCATATCCCACACTTCCTGTATGATTGAAACGCCCCATAAAATTATGGCGAGTTTTCTTACTCGGTTGTCTTCTGTCTAGGTGACGTTCATTATACAATCTTATTGCCGATAAAGAATTTTTCTCACTTGCTCCTTATGCATAAATGATATCAACTGTTCCTTGTGTTGAAACATTCATTTTATTTCTAAGCGAAACTAATACAAGCGAAACTTTACTACTGAAGTTTACGATGACAGGTTTGTCAAAAAAGCATGACCAACCTATATTTTCCTAATAATTCCCATATTATTATGGTTTCCACTTATAAAACATGGAATATCTCAAAAAATACTAGGTTTAGGTATAGGGAATGCTTATAATAAAGCTGAAAAGGCATCAAGTGACCCGTTGAAGAGAGATATAACATACAGGATGTTTATTACAAAAAAATTACAAATCTACAATGATTTTAACGGAAAAGTGGCCATATATTCCGAAATACTCAATGTAAAATCCCGAAACCATACTTTGGCAGAAAGGCGCTTCTAAAAATCAACTGAAATATAAAAAATACAAGAATAGCTAAAAATAATTTTAGGTTGTAGGCGTTAGCTCGTCTTACAACTTCTATATTCATGTTTTTTCGGCAACTCTAATCGTAACGAAGATTTTGAGCTTTGACATACTATTTAGAGACCCTGGATAATAAACTTTTTAGGGTGAACATTTGGAGATCCTTTCCACCGCTAATTTTAACATACTGCCATTAGAGCAAACCAGAAGTTTGGTTTCGACAATCGGAGCTTTGTGGAGCCTGGAATTCAACGATTTTTCGAACAATATGTGGAAATATTTTATCGTAAAATTGCTCAGAATAACGGCAACACTTATCACAGAATTCAGCGTGAACAAGTTATTCTTGGTATGTTTTAAGGTATTCCTTATCCACAGATTTTACATTTCTGTTCAAAGCGGCATCGTTGGTTGTCGCATGATTGATAAAGTTGCTATTTATTGAAATAGTAGTACACCGAATCCTTATACTATTAGTCAGCCATAATCATTTGAAAAAAATTTCTTAATTATCAGTTCGAGTCGAACCGTTCTGTTATGCGCAATTTTGTGAAATCTTAGGAAAAAGCCAAAATCATGCGATAAGCCATGGCTTGTTCAATAATGAAGAGCAATTTTTGTTCTCTTATTTTTATCATTTATGTTAATATATGGTCTCCCTAAACAAATAGTTTCCAAGTTATTGAAATATCACGTACACGTTATCAAAAATAAAGTTGTAAAAGGTTCGATTTTCCCGTGATTCGTGGCTTTTAGAATTAATTTCTGAGAAAGTTTGGCAACAGTGTAAATCAATGACCAAACTTCCTTAGCTACTGCTCTTTCTTATGGTATATCATATTTGTACAAAGTGATACAACCATGTTTGTTCCTCAATGACCCAAAATATTAGGTCAAGCAGAATGTCATCGAAATTACAAAAGAAACATAAATTCCATTTTTCATGAAACAAAGCGCTTGGCAGTGACAGAATTATTCATTCATTTAATACAAAATGCGAATTGCTATTTTTTACGCATTTTCGTGCTCTTGTTTAGTATTCCTGTAGCAGTAGTCAATTATTAAGAGTGGTTCGGTTTCACATTTCTGTCTAGCTTTTCTGAAGACTCACTGGGAAGACATGACAACCGCGCAAAGTCAATATATATGAAAAACATGATATTTAATGCACAGAAATATAATTAACATTTCCAAATGCATCACAAAATTTCAAAGCAAATGACACACCCAGAAGTACAAAACTCTGATACACCATTTACTTTTATTTAGCAGAAAATAACCATTCCCTCAAAATGTTCATTGGAAGTCGTTTCCTAGAAAAAAACAGTTCCTCCGTCTAGGTCCACACATAAAAATATCAAGCAGTAGTTAGATCTAGCGAATAGTTCGATATTACAACATAATGATTCATACCACGGTTTTGCACTTCTATGGTGTATCGTATACTCTGAAGGTTTGTAATGTTCTTGGAAATGTGAATCATATTTCTATGTATTAACTATTATGTTTTTGAAAGATTTTGACTTTACGCGCAATTGCTATGTCTTCCCGCTGAGTTTTCAGATAAGGTACACTAATGTGAAACCAAATCACTCTTAGTAAACTGACTACTGCTGCAGGAATATGAAACAAGGGTACGAAAATGCATAAGAAATAACAATTATAACAGTTACTGAGCAGCAGAAACGAGGGGAATTTTTTTAATTTGTTTTAAATTTCACTGTTATGAAACTTTCCCATAAATTCGTCCGAAAAGCTACGAAGCACTGAAAAATCCAACCATTCACTAAACCAACTTTATTTTTTATGTATGCGATATTTTGATAACTCTGAAATGGGTGTTATCACCCCTGAAAAGGATGGCATCGACCTTCCTAACACCCTGTATAAGAGAATAACATACTCAGTGACACTAGAAGTGTAACACCCAGAAAAAAAATAATTTCTTTAACTTGATGATGATGAGGCTGTCTTGCATCAAGAATGAAACGATAACATTCTCACGAAATTTTATTGACAAGTAATAAGAAAAAAATTAATAATGTGTTGGGTGAATATACTTCTGTATACGTCTAGGCAACGACAAAATGAGATGATCGATTTCTGGTCGTGGCGCCTCATTCCAAGCAACTCGAACTCCTTGGATTAGCTGTGGCAGAGTCTGTGGTGGGTGGTGCAAAGTGGATAGTCTCCTCCCCATCATATCCACACATGTTCGATGGGATTTAAATCCGGCGAACGGGGTGGCCACGACAAAACATAAACGCCTGCTTCTTGAAGAAAGTCCGTAGTACGACGAGCAATATGGGACGTGCGTTGTCTTGCTGAAAAAGGACGTGCGGACGTCGTTCTCCACGGCGCCGTCTTACCCTTCTACGACCATGGTGCGTACCTAGACAGAATCGCGATTCGGCGCTGAAGATGACATTATGATATTCTACCTCCCAATGTTACCGTTCTCTGCTCCAGTTCAAACGTTGACGACAGTGGTCCGCAGTCAGAGGAACCACTAATCGTGAACGGTATGAAAAAAGTTCAAAGGCTCGAATGCGGCAATAGAGTGTACGCATAGTAAAAGGTCTGTGTTCTTCTCCAAACCATCGCATCGGTTAGAGATCTGACGCGTAGTAGCAAAACGGTCTCGTACGGCTAGTTGTCTGAAGCTCCTCTCTTGACGCTCTGTGGTACCCCTCGGTGGACCAGTTGGCCTTCTTCGTGTTCCTCTACCTTCTATCCACACACGACACACACGCATTATCGTCATTGTAGTACAAGTAACAAGTAACACGGTGGCCAATTTCGCGATAGGACAAACCAACATCTCGATAGGCAATCATTCTACCCTTGTCAAAGTAGCTAACATGGTGGTAATTTGGACATCTTCGAACTCGACGTATTTTGTTATGCTTAAAATTAGTAAATGAAAGGGCAATAACTAAAAATATCTGTACTACTCAGCTCTCAGAAACTAAAGAGATAACATTTGAACAAAAGTAAACAAAAACAAAGGTAAAACGTTGACACTGTTGCCACAGCATGCTTTGAATATAGGTAGTCATTCTGTAGCCAAAAAAACAAGTTGAAGAAATTATTTTTCTGGGTTTCATTGAAAAATATATTTGTCATGCTTCCAAATGAGGATGACATAATTTGTTGTTTACAGCCTATCTGAATAACTGTTTTCGGACATTATCTGCTATACTATGGGCGTTTCCAATCAAAAAAACTTGCCACCTGCTGCACTATTTTGTTTTTAAATGAAAATTGATCTTTCATTGTGAAAAAAGTGATTGTATTTATTATATATCTTCCAGATTCTTAAGGAACTCAAGACATTAGCTGCCCAAGATGACCTAAAAATCGCAGTTTGTAACGTATTAAAAGCATTTGCCGAAAAAAATTCTAACGAGCTAGGTCAGGACATGTACAAAGTATTCACCCTTATTTCTCACGTTATATATCCACATTTATTGAACGATATCAATAACGTTGTGAAGCAGTATGTATTAGAAGTTATCGATCTGTATTACCAAAAAAATAAGCACGACATTATAGAGGAACTAATGAAAAGTTCGAAGGCGAACCAAGAGGAACTGTCAGATTACCTTGAAAGAAAAGTGCGAAATGCTTCTTTTGATAAAACGTATTTCATAACGCTGAGTAAACAAATGTATAGGCATGAATGTGTCAGTTGGAGAGAGGTGATGGTTAATCAACCCATGAAGAAATTCAGAGCTGAGTTTCCTGAAATTGAGCCTAATGTTGAAAAGGTTAAAGTAGTGAGGTCAATAAAAGAACGGCCTGAAAGGAAAGTACAAGAAAGCAATGTTCAAGAAGAAATACTTTTTGATGATATTGGCGATGCTATAGCAACACTGAGGAGCGACGTGAAAGCTTTAAGGAAACTTTTAAATAAAGAAAAAATGACTGCTAAGAATGTTTCTGCTTTGAAGTTACTGACCAATGAATTGTTGTCGTTTCTGTAGAGTATTTCATAAGATTAAATTATTTGGTAACTATAACTGGTTGTTTACGTTGTTTTATAATTTTTGATAATAAATCATTTTTTGGTAGATATACGAGTATTTGTACCTAAACTGGAATTTGTGTATGATAAACTTGAGCGTCGTAAGCAAACGATTAAATTCGACGAATATGGCAAACAAAATTCAGGAGTATAAAAAATGATTCATGGTCTTGCAAGGTAGGTAGATATTATAGGACTACTGATAATTTGGGAGTGGTCACAAAATTCTTTGGGTGGTGCAAAAACTTTTTAGAAGAAATTTACGTAGCGAATGAGAAAAAAGTATAAGCTCTTTCACTCCTATAAAATGTTAGTATGTTTCTGCCATGGATGTTGGGCTTCTGTCAGATGACCGTAAAATAACAACGTTTCTCTGACAGCTAAGAAGGAATACATTATTCTGAAAAAATAGATTTTGGTGGTCTATTTCAGCTGTTGAAAATGCAGTTTTATTTAAGTGGATACTACCTTATTGCCATGTGTCACTTATTACTGATGACGCATAATGGAGCAGGATACCCTCATAACTGCCATCAAATAAACTAAGGCTAAGACTTTCTAAAGTGGATCGAATATTTTATAAGCTTGTAAAATATTAGAAAAAACAGTTTTGGAAGATCCAATCTTTATCACTCTATAGTATGATAGCCAGTGGCATGAATGAGAATCGATATTATTATTTTTCTCCATTTAACTCCATTTTTGACTACAATATATGTTAAGTTTATGATAATATTGTGAATTTCCATTTGCTATATGTAGTGTCCAGCTACCTGTAATAATAAGGAAGTTACAACTTTATAAATCATTTTAAGTCTCATACAATAGAATACAAGAAAAATATTCCAAACGCAATTATATCAAAAGTAGTTATTTGGACATAACCTAGTCTGGCTCTGAGATATAGATTATAGATGAAGTATTGATTCCTTATAAATGATAATATTTGAATATTTAGGAATTTTGGTAAAATTAGAAAGCTAAATAAATATTATATATATTTATTGACATGCCAAGACTAAAATAATTAAATGTACGGCAAACTGATTGAGTTATAAATGATATAATGCTTAATTATTTAATTAATCATCTACATTATGTTTATAAAATTTTTATTTTATTCTACGCGCTTTCGTTCACCTTGACATACTTAAGCTACCGAATTTCTGTTTTATATTCTCGTCACTACAACTTTTTCCAACTATTTATCAAAAAACATATATTGTTGTTCGATAGCTAAACTATATCAAAAAGAACTCGCCTCACCGCGCGAAGCTGTTCTGAAGGTGCACTTAAATCTCACTATCATAATTGGCTGCTCAGTCTGCAAGACGTAAGTTTGCTTCATTGTATTACCGACCCTATCTGTTATATGCCTTTTAAATACTGTTAAATAGTACCTTAGGTATTCTAACTTAAAGAAATGTAATGAGGGTGTCCTCAAATCAAATTTTTTTTTTTTTAATTTCTTGCAGTTTTTCGGCCTCTGACCCAATGTGTGCCTAAGATTAGTATATATAGTTGGGAAAACCTCTATCCTTACAACTTAGATACACAGAAGTGATCTTACTTGCATTTTTCGAGGTAGGGTTTTGTAGGCATATAATGATAATGATTAACTTACTAATAATGTATCTTCTCGAGGAGGCAATAGGACTGAATGATGTTTCTTTAGCGGCATCAGCATTCAGCATACTTTTCCATTTAAGGTTTTATAAATATTTTATTTCGTAAAATCTCTATGAGCTTCAAAAAATGGATAGGCTTTACACGACCTTGCATTACGTTACAATAACGCATAGTTCTTGCAGTATGCATAAAAATAGGAACGACTGCGAAATGACCGTCTCTTTTAATTCAATTATACTAGTCAGGTTTATAAAATACGGGTGTTTGATTATCATTGTTTTTACAAAATTGATGGAACGCTTGCGAAAACGAGAAATCGTCATGGGTCACGGAATATCTAGTTAACGAAAATCCAATTATTCCTAGGTCTTCTTCCAATATCAAGGACATATCCTTGCCGTAAATTGAATAATGTAGAAGAAGATTTTGTGTAATGTTAGCGTATTGAATTTTTATCCTATTGACAATCTATCAATTGAATAGCGTGCTGTTTATCTCCAAGTGACTCAACAAATCAATGCTATTGTTAATTTTACAGTAATAATTGTAAAATAATAGTCGCATTACCTTCAAAGGATGCTGCCCATGAAATGAGCTTAACATTATTGTATCTTTTTTAGTTGGTTCTTAAGAAGCTAGCGCACTTGTAAGTTTTTAATCTTAAAAAGTTCAAAGTTATGACTGAAACAGGTCACATCGTCGCTGGAAAGACAAAGAGGCGTAACTCCAATTTAGCTATTTTACAGCAGACGCGATATAGGCCCGTTTGTCCTTTTAGTACTAGTAAGAATAGGAGATCCGCCTTCATACTGAGTTGCCATATTACGTTAACTATAAGGAGGAGCGATACGCCACTTCGTCATATTATAGATATCCGCTTTTGGTGGTAACTTCAAATGGGCATCTTCCGACTTACGCCCCTTTGTCTTTCCAGCGACGACATTTACGTGTACATCGAGTACAAAGTGAATTATACTGTCGGTGTCATTCTTTATCCAAGCGGAGTATGGTGGCAGTCTGTCGGCTAGTTTGCAATCCTATCTGCCTGGTCCGCAATTCCACGGTAATGTGCACCTGATATTCAAAAACCGCAGCTTACTATACATGTTTATTTGTCAGTATTTCAAAAATCACATCCATGGCCGGACTTACGGATGGACCGGCATCCTGGTAAATCTAAATGTGGGGCACTGTATGTGAACGCAAAGGAATCCCTACGTTCTGGCGCTATAAAGCGGGAGGTGTTCAGATTCTTAACAAATGTCTGATTTTTATAGACTTAATTCGAGTTCTGGAACCCCTAAATTGATCTGGTTGTGGTCATATTAATAGTATATGGAAATGATGCAGTGTTCCACAAATAAATTCACAGACATACGAGGGTTGTCTCAAAAATAAGGTTTCCAACGCTTTATCTAACGAAGGACTTAATCGAGCGATTTGGCTGGAAAGTCATTGTACATCTATTTACAGCCCAGAGGCGGATTTAGGGGGGGGCGGTTGGCGCGCGCCTCCCTAGACGTCTGACACTTTTGTAATCTAACACCATTGTGTTACTTTCTGACACATCATGGCGACAGAGGCATACTAACTATAAGTTATAGCTATAGGAACTGAGCATTGCGATTTTTTGGTATCCTCTGGTAGTCTAAACGCTGTCCCTCTTTGACATCATTTACGTTTACAGCACAATTCTTATGATTTATACGTATATACCAGTATTGTGACTGGTGACAAATGTAAGTCTGAGTAATATATTAGCTATACAGATTGCACTTGAAAAGTGATTTATGTTCTGTTTGTTGCTCAATAGTAATTTGAAAAGTGTGTAAAGCTTGACTGATTTTGTTCGGGGTTGGTATTGCAGCAGAGCACTATGTAAAATGAACGCCTAAATTGGAAATAAACATTTATGAGATTTGTTTAGCGGTGCGGACTTTTGGCAAACAAATGGTGGTATACCAATCCGCAGTAACAGTTCTTTGCTCATTAAGATTAATTGTTGCAATATGACCCGCTTTTGACACAAATGTCGCGACCATCTTTTTCGAAACACTTTGAGAACGGATGACTTTTGTAAGCTTTTCTTGGAACACCCAAACAGCCGACTGTCGTTTATTTTCTGGTTCATAACAGTAAATCCACGATTCATCACCACTAACAATGCTGTACACATTTTTTGAGTTTCCGGAATTGAAACGGTCAAGCGTTTTTTGACACCAATTAACCCTGGCAGCTTTCTGCTCTTCAGTCAACAGGTGGGGTATCCAACGAGAAACTAATTTTCTTACTCCTAATTCTTCATGTATAATTTTTTGAATTGAGGTCTTTGAGATCTTCAAGGACGCCTCAATCTCGCGATATGTCACATGTCCATCTTCAATGATGAGTTTGCGCACAGCATCGACGTTTTCCTGGCTGACTGCCGTTTTTGGTGCACCCACCCTGGGATCGTCGCTAAGACTCACCCGTCCACGTTTGAATTCTCCATACCAACGGGAAATTGTCGACTGATGTGGCGCTTGGTGTTTCGTTGCCGAAAACAGACAGTAACTAAGCAAGGCATTCTTGTTGCGATAATTGTCTCTGAAAGTTGTAATAAATTATGGCGCAAAAATGTTCTCGGTTGAGTTCCATTTTTCTAATGACTTGGTGACACTTAAGAATTCACTGTAGTGAGAACACTGCACGTATTGTTGTGAAACTATGAATTTAAGTTTACTAAAGAGTGAGGATAAGATTCAGTACTGACGTTCGATCCGCGCGGCCTACTATGTTTCTGTATGCAAAACTTAAAAGACATCCCTCGTATGCAGGTAGTTATTTGCTGTTGATAGGTTTTGGATGTTTTCAATTTTGTAAATTGTATATTTAAGTTTAGATGTGCGTAATAAGGTCATGTTAAATGGTTCCCAGAAGAATAAAGACGAAAACTGGGACTGTTTTATATGCGATAATGATGAAATACGTGACATGCGCCTGTGTGTAATATGCTTGAGATATGTCCATGAGGAATGTGTAGGCTTGCGTAGAGGCGATAAGGTATCATTTGTTTGTCATGAATGCGAAGGCAAACAAAGTTGATTTTTTTACTTGAAATCTATCTGGATTTAAGAATTCTTTATTGTTGTTAATTAGAAATATAAGTTCGTTTATTCAACAGTCTTGTTATATTTTGAGCGTGGCTTTATTAAAAACCAGATCATCGCCTTATTGGATCCCTGGGTGCCTAATAAGGCCAACGGTAGTGCTTAAAAAAATGTATATTTCTTATATGAAAAGAAAAGTTCTCAGAGCTCTCCGATACAGCTTATTCAGTGAATATACCTAGAATAACACCTTTAAAACTTCATATTTCACGTATTTTTGGATTGATGCTCTCACTGAACCAAAACAAATAAATACTCATATACAAGCCTATAATAAGTAGACTCACAGAGAATTAAAGTTAATATGGTTCAAAGAACGCTTCGTAGGGAAAACATGATTCAAAGATCTAAAAACAAAAAAGATACACAAAAAGCGCTAAATACTCTATTTCATGGCAATAACTTCGGAAGCATATTACATTATTTATACCTTAAATATTATATAATGAAAAAAATACACGTCTTGAAGTTCACAAATAAATTCAATAATAGTCTGGAATCGAACTTTTTATTTTTGAGTATGTTATGGGTGAAAAATAGCCCTTATCAACCCACCTCCTTCTTCGGTCTCATGTCATTCGCCATCAAATCAAATTGTTTTGTGTGGAACGGAGTGGGATATGTCTCTGGGTCCCTCAGAATGTTTTTTTTCGGTTAACAGAGCAATGAAGTTTTTTATGTTTTAATCTTTAATATTATTACACTAGTTAATTATAAATGCTACATACTTATTTTGTTCTCATATAATGAAATATTGCATTCCAGAGGATTTCTGAGCATTTTCCGTGTTTTTTTTTCAAGCTGGCATTGACCAGATAAAACACAATGGATTTAAGGAGCAATAGTATGATAAATTCTAGAAGTTCCACTGAGGTTGAAACATTACCAGCCCCAAATATCGTTTGCCCCCCCCCCTAGACGAAATTTTAAATCCCCGCTTGACATAGCGTTTCCGAAATTGAAGGAGTACCTGAGCGGTCAACGGCTCGAGACAGACGAGGACTTGCAATGAGCAGTTACAAGTTTTTAAACGGGCTGGATGTCTAAAAAAATGCGTAGGAAAAAATGGCGACTATGCAGTGAAATAGCTTGAAGATCAACGGGTCCACTGGTGAATTCGTTTTATCAAATAAAAAATTCATTGTGCATGAAAAAATGTGAGAACCATATTTTTGAAACAATCCTCGTATCTTTGCTGACATCTCGCTATAAAATTTTAAATCTATACTACAGCTTCTGCATTCTTTATCTGCTCGTACAAGTTGAAATATCGGTTTTGTGAATAATCACCATTGGTGCTTAACACATTCACGTCGGATGCAATCTTTTATAGTGGATAAAATATTTTCCCTATGCAATTTATTTCTATTATGATGCTAAGGGACACGGACAAAAGACGACCCGTTTTCCTTATTATTTTCAGTAGTATGCCTGTGGCGGGAAAATTTGTGTTTAATGGAACTGGGGGACGCAATGTTATAAATAGACTATTTTTGACGCAGTTCGTTTAGTTATAACGTTTTTTGATGTTCTAACTTGATCGTGTATTTTACATATTTTCAGCTACGGTATATCCAACTTTGGGGATCTTTTTCAATGAATTAGATAAACTTCCATTTGCATAAAGTACATAATGACGAAATATACAGGTTGATATTCGTAGATCTGCATATTTGTATTTGCCGCATCTACCAACAACAAAGTATAGGGGAAAATGAGAAACCAAGTTAAAGAATGTTTAAGAAACCAGCACAAGGATCATTGCCAGTTGAAAGGTTGTGAATGGCTGGGTATCAAAGCATATGAATACACAATAAGTTTAAGAAATATTGCTTTATGTCCTTAAATCAGAATCAGTCGACATACATTATCTTACAAATTAATAAAGATAGTGGTGACACTCAGGACATTCATGATGAATGGCCCATGGATGGACAGTATTTGTGGCAGCGTATGGTCCCCATCTAGCAGCGGTGGTGTAAGGATGTCCATAGCCGTACAATGCAGCGTAAGGGCGACCATAGCTGTGCAATCCAGCGTAAGGATGTTCATATCTGTGCATTGCGGCGTAAGGGTGTCCATAGCTGTGCATGGCCGCATAAGGGTGTCCGTAGCTGTGCAGTGCGGCGTAACCGTGTCCATAGCTGTATGGGTGTTCATAATCGCGCAAGAAAGCTGGGTGGGCAGAGTGGGCAGCCACCTGTAAGTTTAAGATCAGATTGTACGATTCATTGAATGAGACTGCAAATCAATCGATCGCCATCTGCTCAGACAGCTAGGCAGCCATAAGGTCACTAAGTTTTTCTCAAATATCGTCTAAACTAGTATGGGATTGCGTAAACACTCTCAAAGAGCTGTTAAACCGAACAAGGTAACATTGTTCTGGGTACCAGGACATGACGGGCACAAGGGAAATGAAAATGCGGATGAGCTAGCTTGACAAGGTGCGGCCAATCGCCTTAGAGAACCAGTGCCCTTCTGTGGCGTGACGAGTACACGCACTAAACAGTTCATAAGAAATTGGACCAAGAAAACGCCCCTAGAATGGCGGAACAGCAAAGGCAAAAAATTAAGGCTCGCATTTACAGAGAACCTACTCAGATTTAATAGGAAGGCTATAGGGGCCATAGTGGGTCTCCTGACAGGACACTGTCATCCAAATCGACATATGAGTTTCTTGGATCTGACAGAACAAGCTACATGCCATTTCTTCAGAGAGCATTAGGAAACCCATCTCGTGTATCACTGTACAAGCCTGGCAGATAGTAGGAACTACAGGTCCAACTGCGAAAAGCTACATGCAAGGCCCTGTGTCAAGGCATGGAGTCTGATCAAAGGATCAAGGCTGGTCAGAGTGTTTTAGAAAGTATATATGTGGCTCATAATAGATCCATTCGGGTCGTAGTGACGCTAAGGCTAGCAAGTGAACCCATTTATTTTGTAATGTATAATAATAACGATGTCTTTAGAGACAAAAAATTGTTACCTTGGCATCTTCAACGGCGTGGAGTTCATCCAGCTGCACCTTCTGGGCGAACTGCTGGTCGTCCAGCCTCTCCATCTGATCGTGGATTTCCTGTTCTTGGACGTGGTGCAGATGGTCCAAAGCTGCTTTCTGATGTTCCAATTGCATGTGCTGCTGGTGTTGCTGTTCATGTAGCAGTTCCTGTTCTTGTTTCAAGTGGATGTGCTGAATTCTGTGTTGTTCGTCCAGGTGTTTGTCATCTTCCCATTGTCTTTCCTTTACGTACAATTTCTTGTGAAGATCATCTCTGCGATAAAGTAATGGAATAGTGTAAATAGTTTTGAGTAGAAGAATCTGTAGTTTATGTTCTTTAAAGTCAAACTTCAGAGCTCAAATTGGGGTCGCATATTTTGAAAAAGTATCGAGGCATAACTAATACCTCAACTTTGTCTGTTAAGTAATAGTATAAGCACTTTTATTATTGAATTGAATTTTTATTTTATTTTCCACTATAATACTTCCAATACTTTAACTTGTCGCAAATGTTTATGTCTCACTATATTACTAACGATCTGCGTAGATATTTTCAAAGTATTTTGAAGGTGGTATGGCAATCTTTTGCAGACATTTTAAGTTTTTGTGAAAGAGTTTATTAAGAAACAGCGAATTTTGACACAAAAGTGTTTGCAGACAGGTTATGCTGAGCTATTAATACCCTTCAATTGAAACATGAAAGTACGTATTAATTTTGGAGAAGACTATGGCATTGTTTTGTTTTAAACTAATACCGTCTGTCTAATTATTCAATAAAGTGTAAATATCTTGGAGTCGCTGTGACTTTGGCTAATAATTGTAATACAACAGTTTCACTTTAAGCACTGAAAAAAGAAAATTGCTCGTTCTGAAATTCCTACTCAAAAAATATTTTAGTGAAACAATAAATTATTGTGAAATTCTAATATCAGACAAGGAAAAAAATGATTCATTTACCTTCGCATGGATTTTATAGAATTCAGCTATATGTTCCCGATTTCTGGTCACCTATTTGAAGAGACTGAAGAGTGACTTTGTGGCTTTAGATTTAAAAATTATGGATCAGTACAAAAATATATTCAGGTTGTGTATTCAATGATTACTTAGTGCAAGGTCTAAAAAGCGAGAAATACGGCAATGCCAGGTCGGCGCCGGCGGTCGAGTGTGGGCGCGTCACCTGTGAAGGAGACAGCGTTGCCGTTCTTTAGCCTAATGCGTAATATTTCGTAACACAACCTGTATATTATCTAATTCTTTTTTTAATTCAACCAGAATTCTAAATTAATAACGTTTCTATAATTCTTATATTAGACGCGCTGTATATTTTTTCTGAGTTTCGCTGTCTAATAACCGGGCGGTAAAGTGTACTTTATGAGTAGATTCACCTGACTTTAAGCCTCTATTTCCAGCCCAAGAACTTCTTCATGCTCAAGAACAGTAAAGTGAATAGCGCTCATTATTGCCCTATGTTTACCGATCACCAGAACTGTTCAGATTTACTTGTTGTTGACTTCAAGACAAAACTACATCATTTACTTGCCGTGTAGACCTATAGATGAAATTTTCTATGTATCCCGGGCGTGATAGACCTGTTGGAGCCTCCGACACTTTGCACATTGAGTTCAAACATGCTGCAAGTAATAAACGCGCAATAATCTGTTCTTTTATTAAAAATAGTTTTGTCTCCTGACAAAAAAGCTAGAACACTCAGAATACAATTGAGACATAAAAAAACATAGATTTGAGCTTACCCCACATGGCTGGCGACGTCATGCACTGGCCAAGCATGGACAGCATGGTGGTAAACGTCATCAATATCATGGACTCCTGCGAAGTGCTTGCCGTAGTAAGGGTGTCCATAGGCACCATGACCGTAGATCGCATCCTTGACGTAATCGCTAGCGTAGTCCTTGTGGTAGGGAGCGTAACCGTAGTCATAGACTGAGCCAATGGGCACAGCGCTGCCCAAAGCGAGGGCGGACAAGACCAAAAGGGCGGCACACTGCATTTTTCAGCTCGGAACAGGATGATCTGAATGATGGCTTTTGCTCGGACACATGGGTTTTTATATTGCTCCTTATCTGGGTTTTGGGATGTGTATTTTTTCCATGCAGTCTTATCGCTGGAGATACTATATGACCGCTGGACTTGCGACATTTGCCAATATCTGCATATAGCTTTTTGTTCACAATACGCCGGATTGGTAAGAACCAGATTATTGCGTTACAAGCATCAAGTAAGATAAGGTCAGTACAAGCAATACATACTTTAATAAAAAATGCTAGAAAATAAGAAACAAATCCTGCTACAGTACAACTTTATGTACTTTTGCAGTAGTTGACACCCTACTGAGCGAGGTCCGTGGCAAATGCTTGTTCCGGAAGTTGTTGTATCCAGTATACAACTTCTTCCCGTCCAAGTGATTGTCCACGCGTTAAGGAATACGTCAGTACCGATTGCCGGGTGGCGGTACAAGTCCGCCAACGGGCCACTTTAGGTCTATTTAACATCACTAACACGTAAAAAGAAGGTGGTAGACAAGGACCAGTCGACCGAGGCAGTACCACCCGCTAGCTTTTCCCAGGGTGTCTTATAAATGTCCGCATGTTTCCACACCTAAGCTATGCAGTCGGTTATCTACCAAAACAAAGAAATTAATGATGATGGATCCCTCGAGCACTAAAAACTCCGGACGTAAACTCACTCCACTCTCGGAATGTCCGGGTGGAGGGTGGGCTCGAGGGAACAACAGCAACATTGATGCTGTTCATCACTACCTGCAATCCAATCGTCCCGCCGTGCTTTTCTTGGCGGAGACAAAAATCTCAGAGACTGCACCGATTAACCATCTCAACTTCCCAAACTACGAGGTGCACTCCAATCTGAGAAAGAACGGGGGAGTCCGCAGCAGTCTTTCCTGCTCCAGGGATCTTTCTTTGGAATCAGACCGGAAGGACATTCTATGGCTTCGCCTCAACTCCAAAACATCACCCAAATTTATTTGCTGCTTTTATCGCTCTCCCTCGAACCGTAACTGGGATGACCTACTCGAATACCTCGCCGTCCAGATCGACTTCCTGAACATCAATCACCCCGCTTCAGAGGTAGTTCTTCTCGGTGATTTCAATGCCCATAATGAGTTTTGGTTCGGCTCAAATAAGACCGATGCAGCAGGTCGTGCAGTCGAAGCGTTCGCTCTTACTCAAGGGCTGACCCAGCTGGTGACGAGCCCTACTTTTTTCCCCCGCGTCTCGTCACACGCCAGTAGCCTGCTGGATCTCTTTCTGACCACGCATCCTGCCCCTTACAGCACTGCTGTCCTGTCCCCCCTGGGTAACTCAGATCACGGTGTTGCGGAGGTTAGGTTTCGGTCCGAAGCCGCTGTGGCAGCAGAAACTCGCACAGGCCGCAAAACTTGGCATTACGGACATGCCGACTGGGAGGGGCTCAGAGACTTCTTCTCTAGCTTCCCTTGGAGAGATGTCTGTTTCACTGACGCGGATGCGTCGACTGTCTGTTCTTCAATAACCGAAATTATCCACGTCGGAATGGAGGAATACATCCCTCACACAGTGAAAGTTCCTAAACCAGGGTCCAACGGCTGGTTCAACAAATCGTGTGACACTGCTCGCCAGCAGAAGATCAAGGCCCACAGAACCTACTTACAAAACCCCACTGTAGAGATCAGACAAGCCGACGTCGAGTCCAGAAACAAATATAACGAAGCGGTTCGCAATGCCAAAAACCAGCATGATATAAAAGTTAGGCACAGGGTAATGTCGCAGCGCAATGGCAGCCGGTCTTTCTGGACGCTGGCCAAGCAGATTGAAAAGAACTTCTCACACAGTAGCCTTCCACCACTTACGTGTCAGGATGGGACTATTGTATTCGACTCAAAGGCCAAGGCGGAAGTGCTAGCCAAGATCTTTGCTGCCAACTCCAACATGGACGTCCCCACCAACGCCCAAGTGCCGTCAATTCAAAGGGTTCCCCACACTATGCGGGAGGTAACATTCAGGCATAAGACCGTAAGACGAGTGCTCTTGTCGCTCGACATCAACAAAGCGTCTGGTCCGGACTTGATTCCTGCCATTGTACTGAAGAGATGTGCAGCGGAGCTTGCTCCAGTTCTTTCGCGTCTCTTCCAGATATCTTATGAATCCGGCACCTTCCCAGAAAACTGGAAATTTGCTCATGTACAGCCCATCCCAAAAAAGGATCTAAAACCGACCCTTACAACTACAGGCCTATAGCTCTGCTTTCTGTTATAAGTAAAGTGATGGAGAGGTGCATAAATCGCGAGCTTCTGGACTACCTCGAACGTCACAGCATGATTAGCGACAGGCAGTACGGTTTCCGGCACCAACGATCCACAGGGGACCTCCTAGCTTACGTCACGCAACTGTGGAGTAAACTCATCCAGTCTCATGGTGAGGCTCATGTCGTTGCTCTGGACATTACGAAAGCATTCGATCATCTGTGGCACGCTGCCCTCTTAAACAAACTTCCATCCTACTGCCTCCCAGAAAAGCTTTGCAGATGGGTGGCTGACTTTATCTCTGGCCGCAAGATATCCGTCGTAATTGACGGATTCTCCTCTTCATCCCACAACGTCAAAGCGGGTGTTCCCCAGGGATCGGTCTTGGCTCCAACACTGTTTCTCTTACATATCAACGACCTCCTTTCCTGCACGATCAACCCAATCCACAGCTTCGCTGATGACAGCACTCTACATGCAGGAATTCAGAGTGACAAGCCGATCTCTGCCGCTGAGCTGGAAAAAAGAAGACTAGCGACGACTTCTTCTCTGACAAGAGACCTGGAGGCTATCACTGCTTGGGGACGCAACAATCTTGTTTAGGGCTAAGAAGTACTTTTCTCCGCATGACCTTCTCACTCTATACAAGGCCCAGATAAGGCCTAGCCTCGAGTATTGCTCACACATTTGGGGTGCTGCCGCCCCGACTACATTGTCCATGCTCGATGCTGTCCAGAGGAGGGCGGTCCGACTGATCGATGACTCTTCTCTAACAGACAGTCTCGGGACTCTTTCGCACCGGCGGGCCGTCGGCGATCTAGCTCTTTTCTATCGCTACACCAACGGGCTTTGCTCCTCAGAGCTCTCTTCTATGATGCCGCCGCGCGATGTGCCTGCCAGACAGACCCGCCTGACTTCGGCGTCCCATCCTAACCGTGTCAAACTTCGTACATCCAGAACTGGCCGATACGACCGCTCCTTTGTCCCGAGGGTGTCTAGATTGTGGAACAATCTACGGGAGGAAGCTTTTCCCAGTTCTACTAACCTTAGGCAGTTCAAAAATCGTATTAACAAAATTTCTTTGGGATCATCATAGCAGCCGCGGTGTTCCGGCATTTAGGCTTCTGCCTGCGCGGCTGTTTCGATATAATAAAAAAAAAAAGTTATTTTCAATCGGGTGATGATGTAGAATACCTCAGTAATTGATACCGTAGCTTCTTCCGGTTTATATTTACTTAAAAGCGTTTATAATATATAATTATGTAAAATAGATTTTTACGTCATTTAAGGTAGTAATGCTCTAAAAAATTAAAAGAAGCATACTTTATCAAGGGGTCGGCCAGTCAATACATATATCGAATCGCACGAAAAGTCAAGAAATGCAAAAGATATACAGATATAAAAATTCATAATTATATTCCACACAGTGCACTTATAGAAGACACACCGATTTTTCAAAATTTTGTTCAGTTCCCCCTACAACCATCATTCACCAGTTTGACCATATGGAATAAGATATCAGGATATCATCTTTCAGTTCAATCGAACAAGCAGTTTCTGACTATTAGGGACTGTAAAATATAATCATCTAAGTAACCTAAAGATACAATCCTACTGAACTGATTCGGTTCACTTCAAATAACCGTTCAGAACTGTCTTGTTGGACGAAACTATTTATTTCCGATAGTTTCGGGAAATGTTCTATCTACTTGATGTTAGTTTTTGACGTCTACTCACTGAACCGCGGAAGCACAGAATTCTTACTGTTATGCTGTTGTAGTGACTGCAAATTTAATATAATATTAATGAGGTAGAGGGCCACAAGTGTGGAAAATGTTTAACACGACTCTTTCATGAATGCAAAATGCTTGCGAAATTGCCGCTTCTGTGAAATAACGAGTAGCTGAACAAATAAAACGTATGCATCCAAATGCATCGTTTGTGTTTTTGCAGTAAATTGTAGGCAGCTCTGACAAAATAACAGTTTGACACCTGATACTCTAGGGTTAGTAAAAATGGAGAGTTATACGATACGTCAATGTGTTTTCATTATTGAACAATATTTCAAAAACAATGAAAGTTTATCGTCCGCAGTTCGAAAACTTTATACAAAATATGGCCAGCGTTTTAATCTTGTCAACGGTGAAAAGATTAATTGAAAAATTCAGGGAGGCACCGGTCGTTAAAAAACAAGCAACCAATAAATTTCAAAAAGCTTTCATTTTGAACAATTTTTGTAGGTATTATTTCCGTTTATTACTTTTGTTATTGTTAAAAACCATAGCAACGCTACTCAGATATTAGTCAAAGCAACTTGATTATTATGTTATAAAGATGTTTTATCATCATGGTACAAATAATGCATTGGAACTTTTAAAAACAAATATCTCGAAAACTATTAGCTTTAGACACTTCTAACAAGTAAACCTGTTTTGTTGTGGAAATACGAGAAAATAGGATTTTTCTATCAGCTGTTGTAAACAGGGTAGCACAAAAAAGTTATGATCAGTTATTTACAGAAATAGTGCTGTAGAAGTTTGGGCATAAAAAATAACTGTTCTTGTTTCTCATACTAGAAAACCTCCCTATACCCAGTTTTATGCCAAAATCTGAAATACTTCTCAAGCAATAATGAAAAATAGAAGATAAAATTGTAACTGTTACACCTTCTATCTCGCAAACTGTCAGCTTTTGGACTGAGGTATGTTTAGGTCAATTCACATATTTTGGTCTTTAGTATCTCCAGTTTCGAGATTTCCCAACGCTGTATATAAGCTATGAAAGAGGCCTTGAGGTCCTGAGCTTAATTAGCTTATTCCTGCACTTCTTGTCTAATCCCCATTTAATCCAGTCTCTGATATTTTCGCTCCTCAAATCTTCCATAACCACATCCTTCCATCTTCTTCTTGGTCTCCCTCTTTTCAAACTCATTTTTGCTACAACTTGCACAAACTGTCCACTGATTTCATCGTCCTATTGTCCCTATTATGGCGACATCATCAGCATACGCAGTTAGTTGGTGAGTGGAATAATATGGTTCCTGATCCAATTAGCTGATTCTCAATAACAGTTATTTTTTCCTGTTTTCGAAATTAACCTCTTAACCGGTTATGACGGATATATCCGCACTTCATAAATATATTCTATTTTGAACATGACGAGTATATTCGTGAAATCATGTTTGATGGTCCCTTTCATGGATATGCCGAATATTATCGCCTGCGATAGCCAACGTGATTCCCCACCATTTTTACGTTCGCTCATGCATTTGCAATATTATGAAATTAGTGTTTACTCAGCGAACGACGCGGCAAGATTGTTGAAAGTTTCTAAAAGACATTGTGAATCACCAGATGAATATGACGATTCGAATAGTAGCAATTACTCTGATTTTGAAGACAGTTTTTCTGATGATAGCAGTACCGCCTTTAGGCAGCAGAGGTGGCCGCAGTAGTAGACTCTTCGGTCGAATCCCGTCCCAGGAGAAATTTTTCTTTTAGCTATGGATGTTGTGATTATCCGTAGATGGTAGGCGGTCTCTGACTGTCGAACGCGGAGATACCACCCGGCGGATCTCGTTAGCGGAGCCAGAATGTGTGCAATGTGTGCATGTTGCATGCACACGTGTTCCCTCGTCAGAGTCCGTGTGCCGTTCCCCCTTTCCCCTGTATCCCCTATAGCCCCACGGTATCTAATGGGTGTTTAGGCCTTAGGCCTTCGTGGCAGTTGGAGCATAAAAAAAAGAAGACGAAGTAAACGACAACAACCCTCCACCACCTTTTGATGTTCCTTGGATATATAGTGGAGTTCGTCGTTCTTATTTTCCGTATACTGACACAGATGGCGCTCAAGTTCCTATAAATATAAAAGTTCAAGTCGCATTATTTGAGTTACTTTTTGATGATTACTTGATTGACCTGATTGTGGAGGAAATAAATAGGTAAAATTATATTTTGGTTGTATGGGTTAGCTTAGTTTAGTTAGTTAGTTTAGTTAGTTTTCATTGGGAATGCGTGATTTCTAAAATTTTGACATGAAAATCTGGTTGTCCGTGTCTTTAACTGCTACGTTTTTTCAGGTATGCCAATTAGTTTATAATCCATACCCTGATGAAAATAAAGCCAAAATCACGGATTCACGAGTGGAAAACAACTAATTCCAATGAAATACGAACCTTCATTGGGCTGAGTTTTTTTGCAAGCTATCTTCTTCAAGCCGTCATTTGAGATGTACTTCAGTAGCCGAGAATGTATATATATAAAATAACGAGAGAAAGTCGCTTCAGTCTAATGCATAAATTTCTACACTTCACTGACAACACTTTTATCAACAAAAATCCTCAAATACGAAAGTTGTATAAAATAAAACCTGTTCTTGATCACCTACAAAAAAAAGTTTATGAGTGTTTACATTCCTGGGAAAAATATTTCGGTTGATGAGTCGTTGATGGGATAGAAAATTGTATATGTTGTGCGAAAGTTCTACTGGATATATTTATAATTTCGAAAAACTGATAGACGCAGAACTGATTGTGTGGGAACAGTGCGTGTAAACCGAAAAGGAATACCAAACCAGATAAAAACAAAAAAAAAAATAGGAAAAGGAGAATGTGTAGCTATGTTCAGAAGAAAACAAATGGTACTGAAATGGAAGGATAAAAAAGATGTAGCAATGATCAGTACGATACATGACAACAAAATGGTAGACATTGAAAACCGAAAGAAAATACTAAAAAAGCAGAAGTTGTTCTTGCTTACAATAGGGAGCTTACAATAGGGATATGGGAGGGGTAGATTTGTCGGATAATTTTCTACATTTCTATTCTCTTGATCGGACCCACTTGAAAAAATTTTATAAAAAAATATTTTTTCACTTATTGAATATGACAGTACTGAACACTTATGTTTTATATAAGCAAAACGGAGGCAAAAAAGCAGATTCAACTTCATGATAGAGCTCGTAGAAAATTTGATCGAAAAATATGCTGAATCTTACCTGTACAGTCAACAATGTAGACGGTCAAGAACACAAAAAGTATCTCGTCTTGTAGAGCGACATTTCCCATCCATAATTCCACCAACATCAAATGAGGAAAAGCCTACCAAACGATGTCATATCTGTCATAAAAGGGGAATTAGAAAAGAATCTAGATACTGGTGTTTGGAATGTAGAACTGGTTTGTGTCCCGCACCTTGCTTTAGTGTTTATCATACAAAACCTTAAAATAGTTTTTTTCAAATTATTTATTACATAGCTTATGATGATACAGAATCATACAGTACTTTTTCGCCTATTTTTCTAAATGATTTAACTTTTTGTTTCTTTCTAAAACATGTATGTCCAAAGAAATAAAATACATAAATGTTTTCCTATGGTTTCCTGCAGTTTTGGTTAGTTTTTTTAGTCTACGAACATGACGTATATGCTCGCAAGTGGCAGTTTTAGCGCCCGTACTTAGTACTGCCTTCAGAGCTAAATGCCGAAACACTAAAAACTTCTCCAGCTAAATATAATATAATTATAGTATCAATAATAGTGTCAAGTAGATTGACTCAGTACTTCTTACGCATTTACATATGGCTGTCTTCAAATTTTCAAAGCTAATAATTCCTTTGGTACAGAAGCAAGATTTTATGCTCCATAATAATTCAGGAACGACGAAAGCAAATTTTTGAAACTATAAGCTCTCCAAAAATGTTTCGATTACGCCCAAAAAAACTTAAACAGGTTGTGAGGCATAGAAAAGCAACCTTCATGTTGGGATCGGTGGAGGGGGAGCCGACAAACACGCGCTGTTGCCAGATTTCGCATTACGCGAGGCAGACACAGCGTTGGGAACCATATCTTTTTGGACAACCCTCGTATTTGCCCATCTTGGAACGTTCGGTGTAGTTAATATTTATTCATATTATTCAATGCAAGAGTTCTTGTTTATTTTGTGGAAAATCTTTACCACGAATTCTCCGCTCCCTTTGGGGTTCGCTACAAAAATGGATGGTGCCCCCCGAAAAAATTTTATGTGGGACCGGTCAGGATTGTTATAATACAAGTATACTGATGAAGATTAAAGGTGACCTGGAACCATAAGCTATAGCACCCCACACCATAACTCCAACAGTGTGATGAACATGTCTTTCAACAAAAAACTGTGGATTCCTCCTTTCACCACGACCATCGTGCATGCCTAAACAAAATCGAGACTCGTCACTAAAGACAGTGCTGTTCCATTCCTGATCCCAGAGTGACCGTTGTCTGCACCACTCAAGGCGATTACGTCGGTGTTCTCGAGTTAAAGGGAGCACCCAGTGTGGCCGGTATGAAATCAAGCCAAAACTTCTCATTCTTCGGTAAACACTTCGCATGCCAATAGGTCTTCCGTGTTCTGCAAACCATTCATTTGCAATGGACCTGGTAGTGGAGAAACGGTCCCTTAAGGCCAATAATCTTAGGCGGCGATCTTCACGGTCTGTTGTTCTACGGCGGCGTCCAGTGCCACTTGCTCTTTGCGTACGGCCTTCTCGAATCCATGCCTGACAACACCTAAACACAGTGTCTACACTTCTTTGCACTCTAACTGCAATTGCCCGAAAAGAAAGTCCAGCTTCCCGAAGTCCCACTATACGGCCCCTATCAAACTCACTAAGTTGACGAAATCGTACAGGTCTCCGTACTCTAGGCATCGTAACCGATCGTAAAGGATGTCAAGAACCAAAATCCGCCAACGTTGATTCTTTACTGCGGCTGAAATATTAATTTTTAGAGCGTTAGTGAATTAAAAAAAAGCAGTATAAAAACCGGAATGTCCAACTGATAAGGCTGAAAATTTTTTCACTTGTTATTTACAGTAAGATAAATACATTCACCAACTTTTATTAAAATAAAACCATTTAAACTGGGTGTTCGGATTTATATGTCACTTAGTATATAATAAAAGTATTCTCCTTTTTCTACGCATATATATATATATATATATATATATATATATATATATAAAGTCTTCTATAGAAATGTGAGCCCATTTCGGCACGCGATTTGTGTCACGCAAGTTCTTAATGACGGATTATAATTTTTTGTATCATTTTCCCATGAACCAAATAGGCCCGGTACGCTCATGCTTCCAACAATGAACCCGAGAAGAATGTGCCAAGACCGACTTTTGAGAAACTGGATGACTAACTCGTTTTTATTTTTTATAGTAGGTGTGCTAACGGTACTGGTTTATTGCATGGTTTACCTTTGAACAAAGTCAACGTTCGTTCTCAGCTCAAAATCGCTATGCATTGTTACTCTCATTATACCAGGACAAGTGTGTACAAAGACATGCACTAATAGTTATTGTAAATATAGTCCCAATGGGCGTGTGTGAAATAGATATACCATAAGGTACGAAGGTGTATAATAGCTTTAAGTTTGCATTCATTACACCCATAGCCATGTTAGTCGGTATTTTGATGTCGGGCTACGCTAATACTAATGACCTGTTGTTTGCAATTTGCTTCCATTCAAATAAACTAAATATATGCACAAGCGAAGTGTACATACACAAAAGCCATCTCGCATATCTAGGTTTGTGATGGAAGTGACATCTTGGTGACACCATGTGATCCTAAAAACTGGTAAATGCTGCGCACCATATTTTACCCGTGATGATAGAAAAGTATTCTTATCGGACTGGCAGTACACCTTTGTTTTTTCAGGAGTCTCGTCTCTAAGGGTGCAGTGGTAAAGAGGTTGTGGTAATGTTATGACTGATATACAGTTGGACGGTTATGTGTTGTGCTCATCAGTCCGGTCTAGTGGACCTGGTTTGTTGTCCTACTTAGCGACCTAGATCGTACTGATTATTGCTAATAACCATAAAATAGCTCTGTTGTTGGCCGGCTGGACGAAATCTGTCTTATTATATAAAATGTGCATTTCGATTTGTTGAAGAAAATATCTGTTATACCATCATGCTACACCTTATATACAAAAGGAGCACCTGACGACAATCAGGACTTCCCTCAGCTGAAGAATATATTTTAATAAAGAGTATTTTTTTCAAAAAAGCTGCAATAAAAACAAAAATCTAAGATATATGGATTTAGAATATATTGTGCCTTTATAAACTGTCAGGGCACATATTCCTCACAGAGTTAGAGGTTGTGTGTGTGCGAATATGAATGATCAAGGCAAATAATGAATTGTCCGATTTTTAGCGGATTTATTGCAATAACTTGAAAATTCTTTGCTCAAAAATTTAATATGTGAATATTTTCGGACTGAAAAAGGTACCAAGCTTGATTCTCTTAGCGATAAAACCCCTATAAAGTCATTTTTAACCCCATTTTTCGGAAAAAAGCAATTGAAGCGGTACCTTTTTTCCAGGCGCGACTCAATTCTCGTCCACTAACCCTTTGCACGTGGGTCTGAGTGTCGTGCTACTGATCAGCCGGCCCGCCGGGCCGCGAGTTCGAGTCTCGCCTTCGCCATGGATGTTGTGACGTCGTGTGTTTGTCCATAATTAGATATATATATATATATATATTTACCAACCTAGTTTCTGGCTGCATGGCTCGGTCCTAAAGCCAAAAAAAAACCCTTTGCACTTTTTTATCAGATATTTTGTCCGCTTACAATTTCCCCCGGAATCTCATTCGATTTTCTCTAGAATGCCTTGATTATTACGGTCTGCTGACTGAGCAACATTATGTGTTGAAACTGATCAAACAAGGGACGGCTTTTTTGAACGAGAGAGTGGAAGTGGAAGCTCTGGATTTTAATTACTGGCCATTTTAAGCTTCAAAATATTCTCATTTAAATTCTGGAAATAACCATACAACGCTAGTTCGTAGATAAAAACAGCCGCTTTTAAATTTGCTGCATGCTTTAGTTTGTTTTGTATGCCGTTAGATGCAGCATGCATTTAATTATGTGCATTTTAGAGCCGCACGTAACTCAACAATCATGATGTTTTAGTAAAGCTGTCTACCATTTATTCAATATAGACCTGCAGTTTATTGAAAAAGTGGTCTCTGAAAAATTGGTATGGATTTTACAATGCTCCGGAATTTACTATTACTGGATAATATTGGAATAACATTTGGATGTATTTCTGTACCTTCCATACTGTTTTATAATTACCTCATTTGGAATTACATTGTAAATTGACATGCCCAATCACAAATTGTATTATATATGTATATTTTGCATCCCTTGGATAAAACCAGTCAGTATCTCAAACCGAGATTATGTAACTGAACTTTTTTACATAGCGTAACAAAAAACAGGATATTCTCTGGATTATTCTTAAGAGTACCATTTCGTTTGATTATAATCTCGTTACACTTCCGGAAGAAGAATGTAATGTATCAATTTACAGCTCAGGGCGTTAGCGAACGCAAATTGCGAATATCCACTGTCGATACTGGAGGATGCGAATGTGAATATTCTGTTTTCTTTTCTCTATCAAAACACGCTTGGAGAAGACTGCGAATCAACTAAATTGCCGTTAAAAAAATAAGTATCTGGTTTGTATTGTAGTTTTTATTTGTAAAACATTTATAATTAAAGACCGACTGATAAAGGTAAAAAGGTAATATGTTTTTGTTTGTTTGGAGTTCTTGTTCCATAATTATAGCTGCATTAGTTTAACACACAATCTCACTTCAGTTTGTTCAGTTTGTTACTCATTTTTTTCTCCAAAGTTTTACGAACCTCTAAATGAGATTTGTCCTCGCAGCGTTTAGGCTATGTTTATTTTGTGTACGTCTAAAATCCACCAAATTGAAATTGTGGGATTAGTTAAATTTGCTTAAAATTATGTTTTTGTCGCAATATATGCCAGCAAACTTAAAAAATGTACAGTCTTGAAGGTAGCTTCACGATAAATAAAAAAATGTCATTTTTATTCTGATCAAGGTAACCTCAGCTATTCTTTTTGGACTCTGAAATGAGCCAGATATTCACAGATATTTAACCGCCTCATCTCACTAACAAAACAAATGAGAAACATGTGATTTATAGTTTATAACACTAAGGAAAAAATATCTGAAGAAACACGAACTCTCTTGTTTGTGCATACATGATGCTTTTCTAGCAAAAAAACTTGTTGTTTTATTGAAATACATACATTATTTTCATATTCTCTTTTTCTGATATTCATGTACGCATCAATTTCGAGAATGAGAATATCAAGACTACCATAAAGTACTAACACTACAATCATTTAGACTCTGGTGCTAAGGGCATATGTTACCAATACCATACATATACCACGATACAAATGATATAGTAAGAGTAACAGGTAGCTAAGGATAAGCAGGTGCGTGACATGTTTTATTCTTAGAGGGGAAAAGTGTGAGATTGTACAGATAATAAGGCTAAGCAAGATTGCAGGCAAATGGGATCTAGGACAGAGACGTACCTCGTGGCTTAAAAATCTACGTCAGTGGACAAGTTTCACTTCATCAGAATGTGGGCCAGGATGATGTCAACCTAGACTGGCCATGTGACAATAGAAGACTTCCAAAAGATGATAAATTACATTTTGCGTTTGAACAATAAATGCTCTGGATCATACTATTTTTTTCAAGGCAGCTGAACATAAATAAAACATAAATCTGAGTGAAGTTCATGAAAAACATTGACTTATTTCGAGAAGTGCTTGTTTTATATTACTATTGTTATATTTCTTGTCGAAATTGTACCAGTAATTTTCAAAAGAGAATTTAGCACATCTACTAAATAAGTACAGTATAGCCATTATAAACCGCTAACATTTTTATTACCTTTTTTGTGGAATTTTCAATAGAAACATTCATTCTCCACCTTCATTGTGCTAGCTGGAATGCCACAAGGTTTAACGACTCTGATGACAATGGCCTTAAAAGCAATAAAAACTTTATTTTTTAGTACGCAGCGACGAGATGGTTATTGCCTTTCGTACTGGTAATACCCACAAAACAACAATATACAGAAGGGCGCAGAAAATAAATGCGCGAAATTGTCCTTGAATTACCCGAGGATCTTAAGTCAGAGTAACCTTGGAAAAAATCAATTCAGTAAAGATACGTTAAAAAATTATTTTTCCATCCGCTAAGAATCATTTAAGTTTTTTTTCATTATCTCGTCACTATTGCATTAATTTTGTTGAATGATTCTTTGAACTATTCTGAGACTTCAACCTCATACGATTTACGAAATACCGGTTGATTTGCGAGGCCTCTGAAGAATACCAATTGTTTTCGAATAACTTTTGAAACACACCACAATAATCCAACGACCTCTTGAAAGCATTGTAACGGTGTCCGCGGAAAGCAGTTAACTAATTTAGTTAACCTGGTGATATTTTGGAAAGCGTAATCCGTTATCTGAACAAGTTAATTCTTGTTTGATTTCGACAAAATGAACAAAACGGCTTTTATGAAAAACAGTCGCTAACAATCAATAGAAAGTTGGACCAAAGACTAAGATCTGACAAAAAATCACTAAATCGGATTTTTTCAGGTCGCTCATCACAAATCTGTTATCAAAATCAATCAAAATAATCTTGCAAAATGTTGGATCTAGTAAATTTTCGATAGTAATAATCGATAAAACATGATGAAATAAGGTTATTACACTCAAATACGAATCGTTTTATACACTGAGAATTGACCCAATTAAAATCTTAAGTAGGCAAATTAAAAATCCTCGCGAAAACCTCAAATGAAACTCAGAGTTCGAAGCGCGATCATTCACGAACGAAGAGCCGGGTCCTGTCGAGTGGGCGATTTAAATAAACAGTTTAACTGTGTTTAGTAAAGTGATTAATTGATTCAAATGTACCTTTTCTACTCAAACTAAATCACCTGAACTAATTAAATAGTTCAATAAAACAGGTACATGGTTTTCTGCTTTCAAGCAAATTAGTTCAACAGTATATTACTTTCAATTAAACTTATTACGGAAAATTAAATAATTTAGTCTCTTAGGATAATTAAAAAAATGTATTACTGTTAATAAAAATTTTCCAGAACAACCGTTTAATTGATCACGTTTTCTCGGTCTAGGAATCTAGCTAGCCAGAATACATTTCTCGGCTCAAGAATTATGCTTTTAAAAAAATCGCCTGAGCCATGGGTGTGCAAAACTAGCAGTATTACGTTAGGGCTGGTTCGTCCCTCGCGAACTAAAGGAGTTAATTTTTTCCATAACCATCATCATGTGAGATCCCAACTAGTTATTATGCTCTCAAGTTCCAGACGGATTATATGATGGTGTTCAAGCATTATTTAAGATACAAATGGGTATAGTATATTTAATATTGTCACACGATCGTAGAAAGGTCCAGAGAATTACCTCTTGAGTATTTGTCTTGTGTTTTGAAATACCCTTGTATACTAGGCATACATTTCGAGTACTATATTAGTATCATATTCACCTGATACATAACCTCGATTAATATCATAATCGGATCTTACGATCGAGGAAGCGGTTTGATATTAAATCAAATTTCAATGATCTTAAGCAACCATTTCCTAATGTATTTAGAAATCCAAAACTACTAAAGTCAGTTACGTTTGTTTCGAAATTCGTTTCCTTTGTATGAGGATTATTCAATTCGTAGAATGTATTAAAAAAATAAACGCTTGAGAAATACCATCGATTCCTTGAGAAATTCCTGGTTTTTGTAAAGAACGAAACCACTTAAATTTAGATATGTTTATTTATACAATAACGTTTGGCATAGACAAAGACAAAAAGGAACATAAGTCATGTATCTGTATCAAGGATAATCTATATGGTAAAATATTATGTGATGGATTTAACATATATTCTGAAAAATACTAAGCTTTAGTGTTGTACATTAACATATACATAGATGACTAAAAGTAATATGGATATGTGTTGAAACACGATCAAATTGAGTTTCACACGACTCTGTCGGGTTATATTGAACGTGTCCGAAGAAACAAATTTCATGTCGTCCGAGACACATTTTTGAATGATTCGTAAGACTTGTTACACTGAAAATAGGATGTTAGCAACTCAAATCTACAGGAAATAAGATATTCATTTTCACAGCTGCAGAAATTTTATAGAACTTACCGATCTAAAAGCCATACAGAAAAATATAAATCCAACGAAGTTATTTAGGTTCCCACAGGCATAATAAATTCCTGAATATTGTAAGCTTACATCGGTGATTTTAGGACTGATGAGCCAAGAACATTATAATAGCAAGCGGCATTAATTGACCAAATAATGAAAAATATTCTTATAAAGTACTTGTTACTGTAGAATTCTCAAACAGAATACATATATTAGTTGTACCCACATTGTTCATACGAAGCATGTAAATTAAATATTTAGTAGATATGTTCATTGATTTTTTCAATAGTGTGCATTATGGGTTAATAGAGCGAATATTTTAAAGTATTTTTAGATGCATATAGGATACGAGTTCATGATGTTATCTGCTAGATTGCATGGGTGGATCATGCCGAAGAAATAATAGAATATTGCAAATAATCACAGCACTTACAATAAAGAAGTTTGGAATCCAACCATTTCAAATGTGATGTGAAACTGTGCAATCAAAGTAGGCGTGTTAGCTCTTTTTTGATGTTTTAACAATGCTTACTTTGAAAAATATAAACCTAGAACGATCGCAGCGCCACGGAAAGTAAGCCACTGGTAGGATCTGAATAGTCCAAACATTTTTTTTAAGAAACAAAATATGTATGAAATATATCCTATATACCCTAGCGAGTTACTAAAAATTGGTGTACATCTGGTTGTACAATAATTCATGCATTTACTTATCCAGTAATTTAAATAAGATAGGTCATGAAATTATTTTGCAGAATATTGTAGATAAATTTATTTTTACTCAATTAAGATATCATAATATGCCATGAGTGAATATTAATAATTAATACGAAAAATACTTGTGTTATCTTAATTGTTTTACGCAGTCCATTACCTACTAGTGGTCAGTAAACATATAGTCAGTTTAACCTCTTGAAATGAGTTTATATTAAGCTGGCTTCTAGTTAAAGTATAGACTGACTTATTCAATTGAGACAATCTTTAAAAGTAAGTGCAGTAGTTATAGTAGATCTACTCCTAATTGAAACAGCGAAAAAAGTGAAAGTCTCATTGATAGATCTCGATGTTTCACTGGGCTTCAAATATAACCACAGATTTAAAATTGAATATATATTAACAACTAACAAAGTGCAAATCATTGATTCATTTGATTTGTACCTTGGAAAAGGCCATCGAGGTAGCCGAAACGTTTCCATATCTTAAAATCAACATCTACGGATTTTTTTGACAGCCAGTGAAATATGGAGATTCATCTGCCATCGCGTCACACTTTACATTGCTAGGGTTCAATACTTCAGTATATATTTAGTTTTGATTTTATTTATCTTCTGTTCCTGTTTCATTGATGATCAATTTATCTTACTGAAACCAAGAAAAAGGTCAAAAACATTATGATCACGATTATAGGTTATTGTTCTATCCGAAGTTTTCAATTAGGAGTAGATCTACTATACTACGGTAGATAAATCCTCTTGCGTTTTCTAATCTATTAATATGTTTGTTGTATGTTTTTGTCCTGAACTCAATTCGAAACGACTCAATAGAAATTGAAGTTTTCGATCTGGGACGGCCATGTCGCATGGTGCTTATTGAGGAAAAAAAAGGCTAACGTTTAACATACACAATTTTTAAGGTTCTTAGGCACAATAAATTTAATTTTAATTACATTGTTTTACTCAGTACTACTTATTTTACTTAGCAGGTGCAAATATTTACAAATCCAATACATTACATATCAGTTTTACTTTGTATCTTAAATAAAACCGCTATATCACATTGATCTGGTAAAATTTAAATTTATCATTGCTTTATTCGTTCCAAACGTATTTGAAATAGTTTAAGCGAGGCTAAAAGTAAAAGTAGTCGACTTTTAAACTCATCAAAGATATCTTTGCTATAAAGTGACTGTGACTCATAGTAAGACCAAAAAATTAACTTAACTAAATTTGTATATATATAATTTTGAGAGTAGCTTTTAGTTCTCTTACATTTTGCAGTTCTTTTAGTTTTATTTCACTCTTCAACCATTATAGAAATATATCTCGACATTCTGTAGGAATCAAGAAGCAAAAACATAATATGTTAACACCAGCTACAGAAGATATTACTAAAGATATATGTCGATAGAAATTGATCTCTAAAGCCACGCCCTGTGTGTACGCTATATGAACTAGTTATTTTTTTATTTTAAAATGTCTAAATAGTGAGAAATATTAATCAATCGAAGTTGAATCCGTACACAAACATAAATCGCATTTTACTGTGGAACGGTACATTATTCAACAGAAAATATGATGTATCCTTTGCATGATTTTTTTCTGCTGTAGTCAAAGACATTTGAAACGAATAACCTGGATTAGTGATATGACATGCTTACCGTGCCGTAGCATCATATTTGAAAAGTATACAGTCCTATTACGCCATTTATATTTCACTCTACATTCTGCACAAAAGTAAACCAAGACCTAGTAGGCTAAGGGGAGCAAACAATGACAATGTTATGCTACCACTCTTATGTGTTTCTTGCAGATTGTTTTTATCTGACTGAGGTACTGCGGCTTCAGGGGGAGCAACGACTTCTGTAGGTTTGACATCTGGAATTTTTGGGATGCTTACTGTTTGGCCGTCTGACTTTGAATCCTCTGACTTCGCCTGAAATAAAAAAATATAATAAGATGCAGTTCATTTCACGAAATCAGATAACCCAAATCAATTGCCACATAATGTCAGATGTCAGAAAAGAGGAAGCGTTCTCGACCCAATCTCAAAATTTCATGTTTTATATTTTTGTTAAACTGCTGTTCGTACCAGTAATAACCCCCCGTGGTTGTTGTGGAATTTTTCTAAATAAATAAATGTGTCAGGGTGACTAAAGCCACTTTTTTACGAATTACGCTATTCGCAAATATTTGAATTTTACCAGAGAGTATTTTTCTGAAGAATATAGACTCATATCCTATCAACACCTTGTCTGGACCAATAAATGAGTGATACAAATGTAGCTTATGTCAAAGTCCCTTAACAGAGAAAGACGTAAACTAGGGTTCCTTACACACAGTCTGCAGAGTTCTGTAATATATAGGCAGGATCCTCAACCAACAAATAACCATAATAATGGTGGATAGTCTAATCACATTAGCAAATTGCCCCGAAACAATTGTAAAGTCTTGTTTTATTGGTGCAAGTTGTTCGTGGGAGTACTTGTATTTAAAACATGGACGCATAAAATGGGTATACCAATTTTTGTGGGAAAACTTTTTATTTGACATCAAAGAATGAGAAAAGGTGTTTTTTGGGATTCAACCGAAAGTGTTGACAGAAACGAAAAAACTTTTATATAAGTTTTTTTAGGTATTTATGAGTTCTACAAAATAAAACCACACGTAAAAAGATCCGACTAATGGCAAACATGTTATGGTCGAAAAACTAGGAAAAATGCAGGTTTTGGCACTTGTAATGCGACGATAATTTCACGCAACTATTTGAAATTCTTTAAATCCGTAGGATTCATACTTCTAAATAGCAACAACAAAATTGGATTATATTGGTCAAGTGGTTTTTTGAGAATACCTAATTGTTTATCCCAAAACACCTGTTTTCCGGCCATCACTACTAGTTTATTGAGCAATATACAGGGTAAGTTCAAAGAGCATGTAATAGCAAAATATACGGGTTTGCCTTGTCGACATGAATCACAAACCATTTCGAAAGATAAATGTTATTTTTATGCGAAAAACAAAGGTTACTTTTTTCTTCTAAACAAATTCAAACATTTAGTGTTTGTGAGTAATTGAACAAATGCGGTACGATATTCGAGAAACATACGTTACTATCCACATTTTAAAACAAAGCGGATGTTCTATCACCTTTTGTTGCGAATTACTCACAAATACGAAATGTTTGGAAGAAAAGACGTAACCCATCCTTTTTTGTATAAAAATAACATTCATCTTCCAGAATGGTTTGCGATTCATATCAGCAAGGTATACTAGTGTATTTTTCTATTAAATGCTCTTTGAAATAACCCTGTAGATTGCTCAATAAACTAGTTAGTGATCGCCGGAAAATAGGTGTTTTGTGATAAACAATTAGAAATTCTCAGAAACTAATTGTCCAATCGACTGATTAGACTAGAAGTATTGGCTAGATGAGAATGAAGCGCATTTATAGAGTAGTTGAATTTTTCTCCCTTAGTAAGTATACAATAGAGATGAGGGGGGGGGGGGGCTAGTCAACCTTACCTTAACGTCTGCCTTTTTTAATGAACTGTATTTAAACTACGAGTTTTGTTTTCATCCCACGGGCCCCGTTATGTCGCAGGGGGGTCAAGTAACTAGCGCCCTCTATGTAAGGATTCACCTAAGTTGACCACAATAAAGCGATCTCAGGGACTTACTAGGCGATGGTGCAAGTACTAGTAGCACGATACATCGGTCAATGTTTTAAAGTATCTATTATAATCATTTAAAATAATTATCATTTATGTATTTCTAGCGTTGGGTGGGCGTGTGTGGAAAGCGGCGTGAAATTAGACTTCAACGTGCGAAGCGCCAAGGGCTCTAAAGGCATAACCGTTTATTACGTCCAATCCAAGATACATACAAAATTTGATTTACGATCAGCTATAGGATAAGTAAAAATATAGTCGCAGTTTTTAAGTGGATATAGAAATATTGGCCGTATATCATCTTGCTTTGCAAAAATAAATAACAGGTTTCAAAATTACCTTATTGCTCTTTTTTTACACCGAAGCAGCCGCGTAGGCAAAAGCCAGTGCATCGCGGCTGCTATGAAGAGCTTAAAAAACTTTTTTAATCCGATTTTTGACTGCTTAAGGTTAGTAAGACTGGGAAAAGCCTCCTCATGTAGGTTGTTCCATAATCTCGATGTCTTAGGGACAAATTAGCGGTCGTATCGGATGTACGAAGAGTCATCGATCGGCAGCCCTCCTCTGAAAAGCATCGAGCATGGATAATATAGTTCAGACGGCAGCACCGCAAATATATGAGCAATACTCAAGGCTTGTACAGAGTGATGAGGTCATGTGAGAAAAGTACTCCTTAGCTCTATGAATGTGAAGACTTGTAAGCCTTGTCTCCTTATCCAAAATAACATATTCAACAAAAGCACAGTCACCACTCCACTGCTGACTGTTGCGAATGTCCAGGACACATGATTTGCATGCCTAGTTTGTTCTACCAACTCAAAAAAAATCAGCAAGTATGCTGAAACACTTACTGTGAATTTCTGCGTCATATACTCAGTGACATTAAAAGTGTTACACCCAGAAAAAACAATTTCTTCAACTTGATTTTTTGGCAATGAGCTAGTCTTACATAAGGAATGAAACGATAACATTCTCACGAAATTTTATTGACAAGTAATAAGAAAAAAATAATACTGAATTGGACAACCCCGCAACTAAATACACTCCTGTATACGTCTAGGCATCGACAAAAACTTTCCAAGCAACTCGAACTTCGTGCATCAGATGTGGCAGAGTCTGTGGCGGATGGTGCAAAGTGGATAGTCTTCTCCCCATCATATCCCACACAATATGGGGACGTGCGTTGTCTTGCTGAAAAAGGACATGTGGACGGCCCTCTAGATACAGCAGTAAAATGGTTTGTAGGACATCATCAATATACCGCGCAGCAGTCATATTGCCTTGAATAAAAAGAACAAATCCAATACCACGCCGTTCTCCACGGCGGCGTCTTACCCTTCTGCGTCCATCATGCGTACCTAGACAGGATCGCAATTCGTCGCTTAAGATGACATTATGCCATTCTGTCTCCCAGTGTTGCCGTACTCTGCTCAAGTTCAAACATTGACTACAGTGGTCCGCAGTCAGAGGAAGCACTAACCATGGATGGTATGAAAAAAGTTCAAAGGCTCGAATGCGGCGATAGAGTGTACGCATAGCAACAGGTCTACCTTATTCTCCAAACCATTGGTCAGCGATCTGACGCCTAGTAGTAAAACGGTCTCATAGGGCTAGTTGTCGAAAGCGCATATCTTGACGCTCTGTGGTACGCATCGGTGGACCAGTTGGCATTCTTCGTATTCCTCTACCTTCTTCTATCCACACACGACACACACGCATTATCGTCATTGCAGTACAATTAACACGGCGGCCAATTTCGCGATAGGACAAACAAACAGCCGATAGGCAATAAATATACCCCTGTCAAAGTCGCTAACATGTTGATAATTTGGACGTCCTCGAACTCGAGGCATTAAGTTATGTAATAACTGCAGTAACTTAAAATACCTGTACTACTCAGCTCTCAGAAACTGCTTTCATCACAAAAACTAAGAGATAAAGTCTTAACAAAGGTAAACCAACCCAAACATAGAACGTTGATATTGTTGCCACAGCATGCTTTAAATATAGTCATTCTGTTGCCAAAAAATAAGTTCGAGAAATTATTTTTTCTGGGTATAACACTCATAATGACACTGAGTATATTTAGAAGCATTGCATTTAGATAAAAGATCATCCATCAGCTAATTTACTGCAGATTTTACACTTCTTATTGTTTCTCGGATTTGGGTGGAATTTTCACTCAAGGACGAAGAAACTTTTCAGTTTTTTGATGTTTCAGAGGATTTTGATTATCGTTGAAAAATATTCAGGGGAAAATATGGGGTGGGTTGATTTTTATGTTGTATTTTTACGCTCCCAATTCGACGCACTTGTTACAGGATTTTGATTATCTTTGAAAAAAAATTCAGGTGAAAAATATGGGGTGGGTTGTTTTTTGATGTTGTATTTATACGCTCCCAATTTGACGCACTTGTTAGACATATTTCATACATCATAGATTTCCCCGTACATCTTCCTTTAAAAATATTTTCAGCAGACGGATCGCATACCTAACGGCCGCATCTGTTTCTGCTCTCGAACGCGTGGCGGACTTGGTATGTGTTGTAGTATCACTGTCACAATTTCTTCCATGTCTGACTGGTAGCCGGGTTAGGTATCGGAGACAGGCGACTGTGCCAGATGGACTACCGGCAGGGCAGGGAAAGAATGTCTATAGACTAAGTGTACGGACTTCTTTGACTAGCTTTTTTGCCAGAGAGTCTAGCTTGTGCTGAACATAATCTTTCATGAACTGATGACCGCGTTGCGTGGGAACTTGACGCCATTCTTGTCCAAGTCATACCCTTCGTCACAGGTCAGCAAGCTGAATGACTAGGAGTCTAGTTGTTATCTCGCTGCATTTTGTCATGTTTGGTTTGAGACACAGTTGCTGTAAATCTATTGCACACTCATAAACAACACAGTAAGCTCTGTAGGATGCATGTGGGAGGAATTATAAAACAACACTATGTATGTAATAAATAATGTATCAATTTCCCAAGAAGTTAATTTATCCCCACGTTACAGCGTATTTTTTCTGAATGGGATTTTGATGTACCATACATTATTCAGCACAGAGCTAGACAGGTGACATGTTATGTGATGATGGTGAAATGTGATTTGTTCTGTTGTGTATTTTGTTATGTATTTCGTATTCAATTTAATCCTCCGATGCACAAATCAGAGCACGATGGACCTTTCCTGCAGGCACTGTAGAATATATTTTTCCAAAAGTATCTTTGAACAATAGTATATACTAGTACATACTATATTATTTTTTTATAAATAATGACCTAAGACGAATGTCACATGATCAGTATTTGTGGTCCATATCATTAGTTTTTATTGATCATTCCATCAGTGACGGTTGATTTCTACGTAACATTATACATCAATAACTGTTACTGATATTCTGGTTACACGGTCAATGAATATGATAATGATACACAACTTTTAGTTACTTCTTCAAGATATAGTAATCACCACCTATTTATGGGATCACTTTTTACCCATTATAGATTTAAACATGAATACATTTTTTTATCTCAACAGCAGCTAATTTTAGGGTATAAAACAACCGTATATTGCCCATCCAAAATGCGTATTCTGTTGTAATATTTTTACGCCCTATATGGTAGTAGAAAGGTGAAAAACCAATTTCCGGGAGTGACATTTAGGGGACTGTACCTGTAGGGGAAGTCTTTACTATAATTTTATACAAAGTGATCCAAAGGTCTCGGCAAGTCAAGATACAACCTTGACATTGTTCCTAACTATGACCTTGAACGTGGAGTGAAGGTCGAGACGATTTTTTTTGACTGAAAATCGATGCTTTTGATGTCGGAAATGGTTAGAGCGGTGTTCAGATATGGCCTTGGGTGGAAATGTTTTTAGCCTCTTAAAACATATTTTGCGGATCTTTCTGAAGATAAAGCAAAAACAAAGACCTAAAGGTAGCAGGAGCCTCAAATTCTTTCTGGTCTTACACGTAAGTTGGAACTTTCATTTTCGGAAATAGCTATGTGTGAAATAACAAAACTAATATAAACTGCAGCAAATACGTAAAACAGAAATTGGAAAAGCTGTCACTATTCATTTGATCATAGATTTCAAATACTGCTTTGATCGTCCTATTAAAGTTGTCGCCGTTCGAATCAAAAAGACAACTTTGTTAACTGCTTTCTGAATTTGAAGTGTTTGAGGCTGTCTGGGTCTTCTACCGTATCCAACTCGACTGTCTTTGCAGAATATAAACAAACCACCCGACTCAGGTAGGAAACATTGGAACGTTGAATGTACTCGCGAATTATCAGTAGAAGCTTGAAGATACTCGCCGTAAGCTAACATCTAATTGATAACTTCTTCACTGTTATAGGAAGGCGCCAATTTTGCGTTTTCATAGCCGATTGGTTAACCAACACAGCGCGAGGCGCCTGCTTTGGATACAAACGCAATCGTATCACAAAACATCGTACCTTTTGCCGTGGGATGCAGCGTCTGGGTTGGCTTACTCCGATTTATTCATCTCAGTTACTTCAAGGATTTGGTCTATGCCGCTGCTAGGAAAATTTGCTTATTGTTGCATCATCTATACGCTCTATGAAGGAACGTCCCAACTTTAAGAACACCCGGTATACTTCTGATATGGGAAATCGACCGATCAGATATTACCCTGGGTAAATATTTCCCCCGATACCCAATTCTGAGGTAAAATTATGGGGTCCCATATAGAAAAATTGTATTGACCTTGATTTGGCCTTCAACGTAGTGATCAAGGTTAAATTCAAGGTTACTGCTAAATAGCGATGGGAAATCCTAAACCACTAGTATACTACTTTTTTGCACATTCCGAAATATCTTTGGATCACCTTGTATCCTATGGCCTTTCATCCCTTATTTGAACGAGACAAGAAATATCGATCCTTTCAATACTAGACACTGTACCAGAATAGATATTATATTTCTCCAGACGTTTTTTTGATTGCTTCTATCTGATGTGTTTTGGACGGGAAAATCAGTGAGTGCATCGATTCTGTAAATAAAAATAAAAGAAAAGTTTAAGCCCATATCTAGTCGTATGCAATGCGCCACCGCCGTCTGCAAAGTTTTGGCAAGTTATATTGTGAATGTTTCCTCAAGCTGCGCCCCTCATTGTCGACCCTTCTCGGACAGGATATCACACGAAAGGGACAGTCTTTGATTTTAGTAATGGTAGGATTCGACCCCTTTAAACTCCCTTTTCACCCATTCATCCGTCTAAAAACCACGTCTGGAAGAGAACGAATCTCAAGTAGGACTTGAGGCGGGGTTCGCAGGGTATTGAGATAAGGAAATTTCAAACTGATAATTCGCTTTTGATACCATACTAATCGTGTAGGGCCTTAAAAGTAAATAACACTCAAACTGACAAAGACACAGGGCGAACCACATTTTCAAAGGTAACACGTATTAGCAAAAATCGCTTTGGATATTTCTATATAAACTGTTTAGCGGTCTGATTCTAGCTGAAAACTTGAAATTAATTTTTGCCATCATACATAATTATGAAAGGCTTTCGCGGACATCATCCAATGTCACTTGATTGGTTTTTGGGTAGTTAGGATATCGTAAAATATTTGTATTTGCCGTTTTGCCAGCAGGAGTGGTTGGCATCTTCAGAAGATGTTCACAGTTTGGAGTCCTGTGAGCTACTGAGTAGTGGTACCACTCGAGTTGGCGAAATGTCAAGTAAAAATATTTTACGACGGCCTAACTACCCAAAAACCAACCAAATAACACTTCCGTTACAATTTCATCACCAGATATCAGTTAAACTCAGGAACCAAAATTATAATTTCGGGAATCGGAATTGAGTTCGAACCAGGCTTCAGAACCTCCACATAGAATATCAATTCTTAAATAGTTGTATAAAAAAATTGGCCAATTTCCCATATTTTCATCTAAAATAAATTGTGAAAACCAATATATTTAGATCGCATAATGGAGTTCAAAGAGTCACCACGTGATTGTTTGCTCGATGTTTAGGAAACACAAAGATGCTGAACCTAAAGAAAACAGCTGCGTACCTTTCTCCTACTAATCTCAAATTCAATATGATATGACAAGTTTTTTATTGGATAATTAATTGAACGGCGTTACGCATAACTTATTTGATGAATTTTTAGGTCTTGCTACCTTCTGATGCCCAGTAATTCGTTTCACTTTCAAAAAATGCAGGAAACTTCGAGATCTAGCAACCTGGCATTCAAGAGCAAATATATTTTAAGCTAAGTGCTATTGATTTGTAACACGTGATCAAACGAGCAGATTTTGTATAATGTCAGCAAACGCAATTCCAACGTCTTGCATAAAGTGACCAACCTCCATGTAACCGGCTGTTAGTCTCATAAGGCAAATTATTACTATGGGCGAGAACGCAACGAAAGTGATATGTCCAGCTGTGTGTGACAGCGACACCTTCCTTCAAGTACATGAAAAACTTAAACCTTGAAATGCTTAAATATTGCAACTTATAAGTGAAATATAGATAGATTTATTTAAACCACTCAATGAACAGACATTTTTGGCACGTCGCTATTAGTTTACTTGTAAATAAACAAAAATGCTTAAATAAACACATACATATATATGACATAAATACAATATAAGCGCTAAGAAACGAAATTTTTATAACAGATATTGAAACAAACAGCGTAAAAAATGATAAAAGACATTAGATAAAAATAAATTTATAACCATAATAATTTTGGCCTGAAATACACATTGGCTTTTTGAATGAATCAAAAAATTCTTCGATACTATGGGGAGCTATTTTATTCGAATGTCTTCCAAAAACACTCACTTGTAGTTCAGTCACATATTCAGGTAGCAAGTTGTAAAGTTTTATTCGGAGGTTTTTCGTTTTTTCAATACTGAGACGTGGGATTGCTATTTTATGTTTTTCTCTTGTGTCATGATTGTGTACATCGTTCGTAATAATCTTTAGTTTGACCCAAATCAACTGATCATAAATGATTAAGGCATATAATGTCATGATACCAAATCCTCTATATTGCGGATCGTTGAGGTAAGATTCCGGCTTTCAGGTGTATCCCCTCTGATGCGCGAAATAATTTTCGCAGCAAACTGCAGTCAGTAGTGCCCAGCCGCCATGTAGAAATTTTATTATATGTTATTCTTACGTTAAAATATAGTATTCATGCTTAGATTCAACACATAAGTAGTGGGACCTTTCTGGAAAGCACTGTGTGAAGAAGATGTCATGTGCTAAAATCACGTAACTTTTTTTTACTATTTTTGATGACTTACTAGTAATTTAAGTTTCTCTTTATTAATGATAGAGTGCCCATTCCTATGCAAAACCCTTTTCAATGACTTTCTTTTGGTAAATTTCATAGTTTACTGATTGTATAATTTCACACGCAGTACATCTTCCTTTCTCAGTGATTCATTATTGTGTTAAAAAAAACTATGTGGTTGTTCTCCGTTACTTGGTTTCCTGTCATCAAGGCCACTCATTGAACCTTCCTTTTATAAAGTTAGTTGTTTCGTAACTGTCACTTTTCCTCCTGAAGTTGTGGTGTGAGCATCATTTAGTTTAATCTCCAGATTCTGGGATCTAAGGTGCCAAACACCAGTAAGTGGGGTAGTACCCCTATATACGTTTAGCTGTTTTGGCTTGGGGGCTACCCCTTCCGTTTTTTTATGGGATTCGAACCATCAGCGTGGGAGACATTACGGAGAACAATATACTCCTCCAGCTTAGGTTGTAGTTGCTTTGCGGTCGGAATTGACGGAAGCCACCCCTTCCCCTTTGTAAAAAACCCTGATGTGAACAGGGCCTCAACAGGATATCGACCACCTTATCAACACTATGCCCAGGCGTGTCAATGAGTGTATAAGAAATCGTTGATCCGCAACAAATTATTGAACCAGCTTCTGCAGTCAGTTGACGAATCAAGTTGAAAATTTAATCATTTTACTGGTAAGGGACACTGAAAATCAACCCGGACATTAAGTCATATAGTAAGTATTTTTTAAATCAATTTCTTGATGTATCTCCGTTCGAGGTATAGATAAGATTAACTTCTTTAGCTCTTTTTTAAATTCATTCAAATTTCTCGTGCACTTAATGTCAAAGGGAACGATGTTCTAGAAGCTAACAAAGAATATGACCTTAGAAACATATTTTTGTGGTGTTGGTACTCTAGCCAAGCCTTTTCTGTTTCGCGTTGGATAAGTATAAGTAACATGACTCAATGATTTTTTGTTTTTATATTGATTTATTGTATGGCTATAGAAACAGAGTTGTTGTCTCAGACTTTTTGAATAGGTGACTAGAATATATGATTTTGGTAGGTTTTGTATTTGTATAATTTTCAATACTTATTTGTTTTTGTTTTAATAACGCCATTTTGAATGCAACATGGCGGATACTACAAAATAGCGATTTATCATTTCCATAGTAACCCATATGATAAGGGTATTACATCGAGGGGTTTGATGAGAAAAACACAATAAGCAGGGTGAAGGTATCCTAAATTCAATATAGCGGCTGCCGCAAAAGGACGACTTAAAATTTCCATAGTCATCCCTATCATATGGGTATAAGATGAAAGGGGTTAATGGGTGAAACACAATAAACAAGGTCCAATATGGTAGACCCCGCAAAATGGAGATTTATCATTTCTAGTAACCGGCATGCTATGGATATCTAATGTAGAAGCTTTAGCATAATAAGTGAAGCAACGTCATTCTGAATCCAATAAGCCGGACGTCTAATATGACAATGCAGCCTTATCTGTTATGACATGGAGCAGATCTGATGATGGAGCCAGAAGGTAGCTGTGGGAAATTCTGCAAATGCAAGCCATAATAACCATTTCCAGCTTTTTATTATTAGATAGTGCGGTAAAATTTACGTACGTCTTATTTCTTCGATCAACTGAACATGAATATTTACAAATGTAATGTATACAGGGTATCCTAGAAGTCAACGTCAAGTCGGGAATGGGGGATAGGCCATAATAGTTATCAGAAAAATATAAAAGAAATCTAAGGTTAAATTATAGGCTTTAATAAAAATCGGAAAAATCTACACCATGTGATGATGTTTTAGTTTCCTTTACTACAAATTTCAATTTTTTCTTAGACGTAGCGACGAACAGCGTCTTTCTACGTAGTGACAGCAAGACAGATAGCAATGCCAGTTTTATTAATCCGTGAATGAATTTATTAAATCCACAATAAATACTCAAACTGCCTTGCTTCCGCATCAATACAAGCGTGACATAAAATCTTAAAAATTTTAAAGATTCAGCTGCTTTCGTCCCGTAGCTCAGCTAAATTTTCTTCAGGTTTTGGGTAATCTTTTTCTTTCACCGCTACCCAGTAAAAAAATCGAGTGGAATTGAGTCAGCTTACTACGTATAATGACACTGCCCGTCACTACGACTAAGAAAAAGTTTAAATTTGTAGTAATGGGAACTAAAACATCGTCACAGAGTTTCGATTTTTCCGATTCTTTTAAAGTCAGAATTTAAAAAGTACAGGACTTGGATTTTTTTATATTCTTCTGATAACTATTATGACTTGGCTTATCTCCGATTTCCGGCGTGACATCGACTTCTCTATGATAAAAATAAAGTAAAGCATTTTATGAATTGACGAAATAAATACATGTTAATGGAATAGAAATTTCAAAATTGATTATTAAACACCATAAATACTAAAAGGTAAAAAATAACTGGAATGGATAAACATGGTTAAAGACAACCTTCTATTTGATGTTATTAAAGATACTAAAAATATTTTTTTTGCGATTGCAAATAACCGTGTTACATTTTAACAGCAAGAGGGAAAAAGGTGTAACACGCTTCTAATTTCAAACTTGAGGCAAATGAGCTCCATAAAGATTAAGAAGTATAAAAATATTTTTTAATTTTTAATTCTTCTTCCTAACCACTAAACAAAAGCTTGTCTCTAAAAATGTTTTATTTTCCTTTTATTTATTCTTGTGAGACTACTCCAAAAGCAAGGTCCACGATAAATTATCTACAAAACTTGCTCAAATGTGACAAAGCATTTGTTAAAAGGTATAAAAAATGCCGTAGCCAATGTTGCGAGACACAGTACAAAGCTTTAAGAGACGAATTGAATGCTTCAAAATGGTGCATGAAACATTTCTGATTTGATTACTAAGAACGATGTTTAAGTTTCGACCCAAACACTATTTCGTGTAGATTCTCATGGAATAAATTATACTTCCGTAAGAGCACTTATATTTTCATTTTTGATAGTTATTTCAAAATCCCCTGTTTCACGGCTCACCCTGTACATTTTGATATTCCAGAAATTACAGTTATTTATCAAATTCAAATTTCTGGATGATGAATGCCACACATTTCAAGATAAAAGTAGTATAGCAAATCGGTGACTCACAAACAAGAATCTATAAAATTTGCCAACATTAATGTTTGCGCATTACACAAGTGTACGGAGCGGTCTAAACCGTTAAAATTGCAGTAAATCATGCATTGGGATATTAATGATAAAACTGTATGGATCATTATTTTTTATTAACCTGATTTATATGACAACTGATAAAAACGTAACACGTACATAATGATCTACTGTACGCCTGAACCAGCTGTAGCATATATAGTAAAGCTATTCAGCCCGGATACACAAAATGGAGCCAGACAAAACTAATGCAAATGAGGTCTGTTTGACGAATCAGATAAGCTTATTCTGAGATGATGTTGATTGTTGTAACGTCAAAAGGCTGTGGAGATTCCCTACCTATAGCGAAAAAATTCCAATACGTAGACGTTGAATCCTACATTCTGATAAAGAAGTTCACTTAACTTTGTGGATTTATGAATTTCTCATGCAGGCGATTCAAAGAAGAGTGCCATCGTTTCTATAGAGCAGCGAGTATCTTCAAAGAAAACATTTTAATAATATCGGTCCTAAGCTGTTCCTTTGTTGAGATGCAAATTACTACGCCACTGATATCACAGGCTAGGGATGGAAATGAATATTTCGCAAATAAATTTTTAGCTAGTCGGCAGCACTCTTCAACGTATCTTCATATCAAGTTCTGGTGTATTATCTTTAAAATTTACAACGAAATATACAAAATTACGCAAATTACCAGACAGAAACCCACAAAAGGCATAGACTTGTAGGAGGAGGGATTTAACTAGCAATTTAAGCTCAGATTAACGAATTCATCATACAAAACTGCAAACTTAAATCCTAATACGTTGAAAATAATGTCTATAAATATACATTTTTTTGAGAATGTTGCGGTTCGGTAATAGTAGCTATTACACAGTTCAGTAAGTTGATGTATTTTGATTCTAGGACTTTCATTCAATCAAAGCATCAAATTTTTACAATATAATTTTAGAATTTCCTCTCAAATCCGCGCATTTTTCTATAAAATGAAAGGTTAGACAAAATTTCTCAAAGATTCCAGATGCAGTTGCAGTCTCAGAAACGTCCGTATCGTAGAAAATATTTACATTTCATTTTCCATATCCGCCAAAATATTTTATATGCATTGTTCGAGCTACAAGAATTCCGGAGATGCATTTTTTTGTTTTCATACCGTAGCGCTTCTCATGTTTATACTAATACCACTATTTGATGTTGCATTTGGTTTGTACGTTTTCGAGGTAATTCAGAAAAAGGTGGCAATATTTTTAGAGTACAAATCACATCCAAAAATAACAAAAATTATCTATAAACATACATTCTAAAATGTTCAATCACCAAAATATAAAAAATTTCGACGACTCTGATGAAAGGACAAAACATGAACATTGTTCAAATAACGCTGTGGTGAATTAGGTTTACTCTACTAATAAACTACAAATAATTTTCAATTCCAAACTTCACTAACTCCAGCGTATTTGCAAAATTAGAGGCATACCGGCCACCATGAGGAGCCGGCGCATAGGTCACATAACTGACCCTAATGCGCGACTTAATTCCCTAAGCCTCAACCTCCGCTCTTTTAGCGAAGTGGTGTTAGACCCAGCTCGTCAACATTCTGGCGATTCAAGATGTTGGACTCCAGTATAGACTGTCTGTAGTAGCTTAACATGAGCCGGGTCTCCTCCTCTACTCCGCAGCGCTCACACATGGGATCCTCAGCCTCCTCATCATATATACATATGACTCCTCATCGTATTATGGTCAGACAACAGTCCCACCAACAACCTTAAGTTAGCCCTTTTAAAGAGAAGCAAAGTCTCTTACTAGGCTCTAAGATGAGCTCCCGTGCCTGACGGAGATGTCTAGAGATTCTTCTCCATTTCAAAGAGTGTTGTCTAGATATTCACTTTTCCGAGAGAGCGTCCGCTATATCATTACCAAGACATCCGGTATCCACACTAACGATACCGGATGTCTAGCTACTAAACTATACAGACCCTACCTGAATTGTAATACAAGGATCCAAGTAATCTTGCAGGCTCTTAGTATCTTCATCACAGCCTGGCTGTCAGAAATGATTGCTATTCTTCACATATGACTTCTTGCTCTAGAATGCGGGACACCCAAGCCAGAATCACACAGATTTCCGCCTGGAAAATGGTGAATGCGTCGAGAGGCAGTGAGAGCCTAGTTCTGGCCCAAAGACCCTGATGCCAAAGCCCTCTTCAGTAACCGAGCCGTCCATGTACAAGCTTTGCCCACTTTCACATTGAACTTGCGGTTAAAGCGATACTTAGGGGTGATTAGACTGAGATGACTAAGATGTCCGTGTGATCTTTGACCGGATTCATGAAGGCTCAGCTGCCCTGACTCCTCAGTCGATAAGCGGTTAGTCTCGCCTCTCCGCGGATCAGTAGATGCAACTGTGAGAGATTCAGCAAAGCGTCCATTGCACCCAATGGTGTTATACGCACTGCGTTTGTAATACAGGTACAAGCCAAAGTTAGTTTTTTATTTGGATCTTATTTCAAATATTCAAACTAATTTCTATCCAAAACGAGTAGCCAGGCGAAAATTGACCAAGAGAGACGATTCATGAAAACTTATACAGGGTGTAAACGTTATGGTTGTCATTATTGAAATGGGTAATAGCGAGCGGTCAAAATAAGTCAAAAAGTTCATATGACCCATGGTCCAAAAGTCAATAGATTTTTGTCTAAATGGCTCTATAGTTTACAACTTTGAGTGCCTTATATAGACCACAATCTTACTAATTTTTATAATCTAATCTAAAACGTTTTTAAATTGGGTAATTAACAAATAAATGGCATTAAGTTAAGCCAAAATTTGTAGTCAGTAAGTAAGTAAGTTTCATTAAATTAAATATTTAAAACACACATGACAACAGCGCGTCGGTCTTTCGTCACTCTTATCGAACCGGCAATCTATCGCAAACGGTAACAGTGGTTAGTTATCGTTTTGCATGGATAAATTACTTTATCGTTTTGTCGAGCAGAGCACCGGGTGTGTTGTTTCGTTTTTGTTCACGTACGTCATCATGTTTACTTACAATGTTCTCGAATCAAGAGTTCGCCGACATGTTGTTAGTTTACGGTGAAGCTCATCAGAATTCAAATCTTGCAGCTTAAATTTATCGCGACAGATTTCGCCAACGGGTACACCCAGACAGAAGGACAATTGTGCAAGTGTACCAAAGACTTAGAGATACAGGAAGTGTTCAGCCCACTAATATTCGCACTCGTGAAAGAGCAGGAGGAACAAATTTTAAATATCGTGGAAATCAATGCAGATATCAGCACTCGGGAACTAGGCCGCCGCGTAAGACTATCGCATACCATAGTCCATAGAATCATACGGGAACATTTGCTTTATCCCTAACATGTGTAACGAGTGCGGGCCTTGTTACCAGAAGACTATCCTCGCAGATTAACATTCTGACAGTGTTTTTTGCAGAAAAACATTGAAAATCCGGATTTTTTAAAAAACATTCTAGTGACGGACGAATGTACTTTTACGCGAGACGGGTTATTAAATTTCCATAATACTCACAATGTTTTAAAATAAATATTTGGGCGGGTATTCTATAGGATACCTTAGCTTTCTAGCCAATAACCTACCAGAACTTTTGGAACAGACCTTAGACAACATGCCATTACAACGGAGACAGAATTTGTGTTTTTTTCATGACGGGACACCACCACACATTTTTAGACGCGTCATTCAGTCGGTCGGAATGCTCCTGATCCTCGAAAATGGCCAGCAAGATATCTCCTGACCCCAATCCGATGGATTTCTGTGGCAACATGCTGTATAATATATGCTATATTATGGCAAAGCACCGCCAAATAATGTATACCGATTAAACAATTTCTTACTTGGAGAGTATCTAAAATACCATAGACGGTGATATAATATTTTGTGAATAATAACACGCATTGCTTCAGATTAAGTTGTTTTCCTATAAAGTGGATCAGGTAAATATATTATCCGACATCAAGTTTAGTTAGATAAATTATTGAGCAAACGTGACAGCAAAATCGATAACTAGTTAGGAGCGCGACCCAATATTTGGAATAACAAATTGTTTGGCTTTCAAGTGTTTAATGCTACTAATTAGCATATTACTAAATATGTGTGCATAGAAAGCTACTTGTATTTATTAAACCACGACGAGGTTACTTTAAACGAGAAGAAAAACTGGTAGATGAATGAAAAAAATACAGTTTTGAAAACAAGATTTTATTTAGCTGGTGATACTATCTAAAAATTCAGAAACATTTTTTTCATTTGGAAATATACCGTTATTACTTCTTTAAACGATATTGAAGCTAATTCATCTCAACTTTTTAAATGAAAGCGTTTTTCGTTTTAAGATCGCATGTCCTTTTTTTCAACAACCTATTTGGCACAGCATTCTGAATCCTTCTCATCTGATTATTTCGTGATGTGCATTTTTGTAAAAAAATACAGTTTTTCTTGACTTTATTGTGCATTTTTCCTTCAACCGTAACTTGTAAACAAATATTAGTACAGATTTGAAATTGTATGTCAAAATTCAACTTTTATATTAGAATCTTTGATTTTTTGAAGTGAGAAATTAATAAGAAAAAGAGTAATCACCTGCTCAACTCTTCCATAAAAGTGGAATATTCACATACAATTTTATAGCTGTACTATAATTTGTTAGCAAGTTACGATTGAACAAAAAATGCATAAAAATGCATAATAAAATGCAGAAAAGTGCAATTTTTTGCAAAAAAAAAAAAAAAAAATTACATTGTTTTTCCGTCATCTCTACAGGGTGTTTCAGTTTATTGTTGCATAACTTTAAGATTCGATAGAACTTTTAAAATTAATGCATAAAGTCTATATAAACATGGGTCGAAAAATGCGTGGCTTCCGACATACAGGGTGTTTAAATTTACTTTCTAAAATAGTTTTTTTAAATATTTCGAACAATATTTGATGTATAACAGTGAAAATTGGTATACAAGGGTTTTTTGGTACGACAAAACGAACCATGGGCATAGTTTTATTGTAGCCGCTAGAGGGCACTCTCTACTGTACCTGTAGTGTATTAAAATGACCGAAATTTTTTTCTTAGTACATAAAAAAGCTGTCTTGTGAATTTTCGTTATAGTTAGCCGTTTTTGAGATATTTCGATTTTTAGGGATCGATGCATTTTTTATTATTTATGATAAAATAACGTTAAAAAGTCTGTATCTCGATAATTTTTAGAAGTAGGCTGTGCCTGCAAATATTTTTGAAATTGAAAGCAGAATAAGGTTAAACGTCAATTAGTTGACAGTTAGATTTGTTGTCTGTTGAAACCTGAAACGTTTTTTTGCAGTTGTGAATGCACGAAATTTAGTTTCTTTTACCTGATTTTTTTGTAAGTTTTATAAAAATGCCATTTTTATTCTCCAATCAAGAGTTAGCGGATATTCATTTTGTGTATGGCTTTGTAAATGGAAACGCAGCAGAAGCAGCCAGAGAATACGCACGAAGATTTCGAAACAGACGACATCCAACTCGCTCAGTATTTGTAAGAGTGCATCGCCAAATAATTGAAAATGGTTTTGGAAATCTCCAAAGGGATCAAAACATAAATGTTCGTCAGTGCAGATTCACTCGTATGATTCTGCGTGAGTTTGATAGAGATCCGACCACCAGTGTTAGGAGAGTTTCTGGTGCCTTGGGAATTTCAGCAAGCCATGTTCACCGTGTTCTTAGAAATGACCATAGACGTTCTTACCATTTGCAACCTGTGCAAGGACTACAGCCAGGGGACGGAGAACGAAGAATCACATTTTGTCAGTGGATTCTTGATATAACTGATAATAATAGGGAGTTTTTAAGTAACGTTTTATGGACCGATGAGTCATGCTTCACTAGACGCGGAGTGGTAAATTTTCATAATCAACATATTTGGTCGCATGAAAATCCGCATGCAGTTCGGGAAAGAAATTTTCAGCATGAATTTAGTGTGAACGTGTGGATTGGTATCTACCGTAATCGACTATTTGGACCCTATCTTTTGCTTGTAAGGTTAAATTCTGCGACCTTCTTGGAATTTTTAAAGGCTGAAAATGCAAATATGTGGGATGATGTTATGTTAGATTTAAGAAGATTGGCCTGGTTCCAGCTTGATGGTTGTCCAGCTCATTATTCGAGAATACTAGCTGGACGAAAATTATCAGGAGGACCAGTCGCCTGGCCTCCACGATCCCCTGACCTAAATCCATTAGATTTCTTTATGCGGGGATTTCTAAAAGAAAAAGTGTACCAGACTCCCGTAACCACAAGAGATATGCTAATAGACAGAAGCAGGAATGCATGTGATGAAATAAGGCCTTATTTGAATAATGCTATACCACGTTTGATCATTCGTAGATGTGAATTGTGTATTGAACAATTGGGTTTACATTTCGAGCAACTACTTTAGATTTTGTATGTTTGTCCTAACTATCCAATAGCATTTTAGTTGTAAATAATTAATTTAATTTGTTAAAAATAATATTGGAAAATTAAACAAATTAATATTCTGTTTTTTGTGTTTATTTGGAGTTAGGAATTATTGCTGTGTTTAAAAACACAATCTAAACGATCATCTTAATTACTTGTAATGCCCAAATCGAAAATGTAAAAAAATATTATTTTCCCATAAATAATTAAAAATGCATCGAACCTTAAAAATCAAAATATCTCAAAAACGACTAACTATAACGAAAACTCACAGGACAGCTTTTTTATGCAGAAAAGTGCGAATAATCAGTTTTTTTATTCAAAAAGCAAAAAATTGCACTAAGAAAATTTTTTCGGTCATTTTAATACACTACAGGTACAGTAGAGAGCGCCCTCTAGCGGCTACAGTAAAACTATGCCCATGGTTCATTTTTTTGTCGTACCAAAAAACGCTTGTATACCAATTTCCACTGTTATACATCAAATATTGTTCGAAATATTTAAAAAAAAACTATTTTAAAAAGTAAATTTAAACACCCTGTATTTCGGAAGCCTCGCATTTTTCGACCCATGTTTATATAGACTTTATGCATTAATTTTAAAAATTCTATCGAATCTTAAAGTTATGCAACAATAAACTGACACACCCTGTATACAGATCATGTAATAATTAGATGAAAAGTATATATTAAGAATACTCCTCGAGACAGGCTGTTGCAAAAAGGGACATGAGACATTAGCATCGAGAGGGTAAAAATGTGTAACACATTTTTATTTTAAAACTTGACTTGACTAATGAGCTTTAATATCGTTTGAAGTTTAAGAAGTATAAAACAGCATACTTTTTAATCGAAAAAAATATTTTAAAATTTATAGTTCGTTTTAATAGCTAAACAAGGACTTCAAATATATTTTTTCTTTTATTCATAATATAAAAAATGAATGAAGTTGTGTATTGAAACTGAAATAAATGATTGCACAATTACATTTTATTAAATATCAAGTGTTGAGGTTTTACAAAGTTGTAGTTCAGATACGGTCTTCAGTGCGACCTAAAAACTGATTACAGTTTCTACTCTTCAGAGAAATTCATTTTCCAAGTCATCGGCAGCTACAAATACCTTAATACTCCATGAAGAACCAAACCAGATTATTTTTTTTACAGGCAACCTTACGCATTTGTGAGCTGAAAATGTTAAAAAGTACTTTTTAAGTAAATGGATCAGTTGTACGTACTCTCGTTACTCGCTGCTGTTGTATAAGCCCAATAGCTACCAAACAAGGCAGTGAAAAGGGGACGAAGGCTTGCTAAGTGCCTATCAAATTAATAACTTTCAACTTGACAAAGTGAGCACCAATAACAATGCTAATATTATTTCGTTAAAATACCTTGATTTATCATGTATTAATTAATGATGGTACAAACTGGCACGATTTCACTGCTTCAACTTTGAAACACTTCAGTGATGTAAAGGTCATCGATACGCATACATAACTATTTTGTATGCAACTGACCGCTTGATAAATTCTTGTTCATGTTATTCCACCTTGTACAAATACACTCTATGTCACGTTATTTATACTGATTATTATTTTACTTCCTACGTCGCTGGACTAGGAAGTATTGTAATCGGGAGAAATTGCGAAAATAAGATATTTTTTTGTCTCTGTTGGTCTGTCTGTCGATCTGTTCAGTAAACCTTTGTCCCTCTGGGAAAGTACTGCTCGGATTTGGATGAACTTTTTACATAAGGTTGCCACTACCCCACGGACAAAGAAGTTTTGTAGTTTCTGTAAATCGGTTCACTGGCTGCGGTGAAAAACGTCAAAAACGAAAAAATTAAAATCGATCAAACGTTGTTTTTGACGTTCCAGACGATTCTGATTATTTTTGAAGCTTAGCCAAATACAAAAGCCTCTTTTGGGATGTTCATTATTCTTCAGCTATTAATGAAGGAAGGAAAGAAAGAATGTTGGAAACTGACAGCAGGGTTACACCGACACTACAAGCTTATCTATGAATGTTTATAAATAACATGTACATGTAATTAAACATTTGCTTCATTCTCTTTGAACAGAGTTAATTCACTAATTAACATTTCTATGAACGATCATGGTCTGGAAGTACCATCATCTTTTACCATTAATTTGAGGGTTACAGTGTAGCTACCATAACAAATTGGAGACCGTCTAATTGAAACTACTTTGAATTTTGCAAATGTCGATCAAACATATGTTTGTTTCTTCCCTCCCTGTTATGAGCGCGTTTTGCTCATTGATGGATAGTCCATCTCTAAGCAAAAATCTACATTCTCTCTTCAAGCATTAAAGGTAGAACATCTATTTTACGAGGGTGGTCCCAGAAGTACCCGGCCTGACCAAGAGATGGCGATAGTTGTTTAAAAAATATCATTGAATTAGAAAGTATGCAACCTGTAGAGCGTATGTGTCAAGTTTGAAGACGCCACGTTGTTAATTAATTGTTTGGCAGCCATCAATACTGAACGTTTTCAGTGAATTTGTGAAAATGGAGAAAATTGGTCATCGTTATGTGGTACAATACTTTTATTTCAAAGGCCAATATAAAAGTTGAGCTGGAATCTACTCTGGGTGAGTCTGCTCTGTTCATCGTATAATCATCTGAAAATTTGGACATCAGAAAATTGTGTGCAAGATGGGTGCCGCGATTGCTCACAATCAAGCAAAAACAGTGTCGTGAAGATGTTTCAATTGAGTGTTTAGCGAAGTTTCACATCAACAAAGCAGAATTTTTGCGTCGTTTCATAACCATGGATGAAACATGGGTTCATCACTTCACACCCGAGACAAAAGAACAATCAAAACAATGGACTCAAAAGGGACAACCAGCTCCAAAGAAGGCGAAGACCGTTTCCGCTGCAGGCAAGATTATGGCGTCAGTTTTTTGGGATGCGCGTGGGATAATTTTCATTGACTATCTTGAAAAAGGTAAAACTATCAATGGCGAGTATTATGCGAACTTATTGCAACGTTGAAATGAAGCAAAAACGGCCGCATTTGATTAAGAAGAAAGTGTTGTTTCATCAAAACAATGCACCAGCTCACAAATTCGTTATTGCAATGGCCAAAATTAATGAATTAAAGTTTGAATTACTACGTCATGCATCCTATTCACCAGATTTATCTCCCTCGGATTATTTTCTGTTTCCAAACTTGAAAAAATGGCTCAGTGGTCAATGATTTTCCAACGATGAAGGCAGTTAATGGATATTTTAAGGAGCAAGACAGTTCTTATTAAAAAAAGAGTATCGAACTTATTGAACATCGCTGGGAAAAGTGTATAGAGCTCAAAGGAGATTATGTTCAAAAATAAATACATTTTTTAAAAGAAAAATTGTGTTTTCTTTATATAGACTCACCTTAACTTTTGTTCCAGTAAGTACGCTCGAGCAATTTATTGCACTTCAAGTTATTTGAGTTGAAGTTTCCAAACTAGAACTAGCAGCTTTTGAGCTTTCGCAAACCCAACAATTCTTAATTAAAACAAACAGTCGCTTTTCCTCATATAATTAGACGTAGCTCATAATCTTGGAAGGGTTTTCATCAAGACTTGGTTACATGGAAGGCACTTCGTAAGGAAAAATATCAAATGAACTCGTTTTGTTTGTGTACTACGACTTTTGAGACTTTCCTTGCTCTGCTCTGAGTTTCTATTTACAGCTCACCGGCAGAGATCGGCTTGTCGTTCTGAATTCATGGATGTAGAGTGTTGTCATCAGTAAAGCTATGGATTGAATTGATCATACAGGAAAGGAGGTCGTTAATATGTAAGAGGTACAGTGTGGAGCCAAGACCTATCCCTGGGGAACACCCGCGTTGTTGTGGGATGAAGAGGAGACCATCACTTACGACGGATATCTTGCGACCAGAAAAAATGTCAGCCACCCATCTGCAAAGTTTCTTGGGCAGGCCATAGGATGGAAGTTTGCTTAAGAGGGCAGTGTGCCACAGCTGATCGAACGCTTTCGTGATATCAAGAGCAACGACATGGGCCTCACCATACGAATGGATGAGTTTACTCCACCATTGCTAGGAGGTCCTCTGTGGATCGCTGGTGCCGGAAACCATACTGCCTGTCGCTAATCAAGCGGTGACATTTGAGGTAGTCCAGAAGCTTTTTTGGTATTGGTTGGACATGAGAAAATTTCCAGTTTACTGGGAAGGTGCCGGATTCATAAGATATCTGGAAGAGACTCGAAAGAACTGGAGCAAGATCCGCTGCACACCTCTTCAGTGCGAAGGCAGGAATCAAGTCCGGACCAGAAGCTTTTTTGATGACGAGCGACAAGAGCACCCGTTTTACGGTCTTATGCCTGGATGTTACTTCCCATTATAGTGTAGGGAACCCTTTGAATCGGTGACACTTGCCGTGGTGGAGTTTGAAGCAAAGATATTGGCAAGCACTTCCGCCTTAGCCTTTGAGTCGGTTAGAATCGTTCCATCCTGACACATAAGTGTGGAAGGCTACTGTGTGAGAAGTTCTTTTCGTACGATAGGGCATAAAGGAGTCTCTGGACTAACAAATGGGATATTACGTATATCAATTGAAAGTAAACTCACTAACGTGTTTATTTCTATATCGCTTATGATTTTTGCAAATCGTCAATTACGTCAGATATCCTACGACCAGACAAAAACTCCAAAAAGTCAGCCAGCCATCTGCAAAGCTTCTCTGGGAGGCCATAAGATGGCAGTGTGCATAAGAGGGCAGCGTACCACAGCTAATCGAACGCTTTCACGGTATCAAGAGCAACGACATGAGCCTCACCATAAGTCTGGATGAGTTTACTCCACAATTGTGTGACGAAAGCTAGTAGGAGGAGCGACAAGAGCACCCGTCTTACGGTCTTATGCTTGAATGTTACTTCCCGCATAGTGTAGGGAACCTTTTGAATTGCCGATACTCGGGCGTTGGGGGGACGTCCATGTTGGAGTTGGCAGCAAAGATCTTGGCAAGCACTTTCGCCTTGGCTTTTGATTCGGATACAATCGTTCCATTCTGACACGTAAGTGGTGGAAGGCTACTGTGAGAGAAGTTCTTTTCAATGTGCTATTGCGCTGTGACATTACCCTGTGCCTAACTTTTATATCATGCTGGTTTTGACATTGCGAACCGCTTTGTTATATTTGTTTCTGGACTCGACAAAGGCTTGTCTGTTCTCTACAGTGAGGTTTAGTAAGAAGGTTCTGTACCGTGATCTTCTGCCGACGCTCAGTGTGGCACGATTTGTTGAACTAGCCGTTTGACACTGGTTTAGCTGCTTTCACTATACGAGGGATGTATTCCTCTATCCCAACGTGAATGATTTTGGTTATAGAAGGTGGAGAAGAAGTCTCTGAGCCCCTCCCAGTCGGCATGTCCGTTATACCAAATTTTGCGGCCTGAGCGAGTTTCTGCTGCCACAGCGGGTTCTGACCGACACCTGACCTCCACAACACCGTGGGGAGACAGGACAACAGTGCTGTAAGGGTCAGGATGCGTGGTCAGAAGGAGATCCAGCAGGATAGTGGGGTGTCAGGCTGCACGACCTGCTACATCGGTCTTGTTTGAGCCCAACCAGAGCTCATTATGTGCATTGAAATCACCGAGGAGGACTACCTTTGAAGTGGGATGATCTTGGTAGCGACAAATACAAGTAGGTCATCCCAGTTATGGCCCAAGGCAGATCGATAAAGGCAGCAAATAAATTTGGGAGATGTTTTGGGTTTGAGACGAAGCCACAGAATGTCCTTCCGGTTTGATTCCAAAGAAACGTCTCTGGAGCAGGGAAGACTGCTGCGGATAAAAGCCACAGCTCCCCGCTATTTCTTGGACCTCGTAACTTGGGAAGCTCTGATGATGAATCGATCCAGAATCTGAGATTTTTGTCCCCCCCAAGAAAAGCATGTCGGGACGATTAGAGTGCAGGTAGTGATGAACAGCATCAATGTTGCTGTTAATCCCGCAGACAAATTCTATCATCGATGTTATCCCCAAGTCAACCTCCCACTTCCCTCCTGTAACGCTTCCTTTCCGCAAAAAGTCCAGAAAAGATGGAATGCAATGAAGATTCCAACTTTTCTGCACAATCACAGAAAGGGCGTTAGCATTAGCTTCCGGTAGCTCAGTCGGTGGCATGAAGACATCTACAGGCGTGTAGCTGTGTGTCGACCATGGCATGGCTAGAGGATAGAAGAACAAACAGAACACAAAAATTTAACAGATTTTATTTAACAGAAAAAAAGGCATTTTCATTACATTACAATTTTACAAAAATAACAAAATAAGTTTTACATCTTTGGCGCTGCTATAACGCTATCGACTTATCTTTCGCTGGTCCATTTTTACTCGACTGAAGCCAGGATGGCCAGGGGCTTGAAAGGGAGGTCCCAGTTATGAGGGGTGACCTCCATATAGTGGCTTCACAACCAGTTGTAGGCGAAGTTAAAGGCGATGGCGCTGCCAAGGTACATGCATGGGTGAAAATATTGGCCAAGGCTAGGCAAAGTGAAAGGGAAAGAGAAAGGGGGTGGCCCCAAATCATTTTTGTCCTATACGGACACACATTTTAGAAAATTCTAGCACATGGTGCTATATAACCTTGTGCTACTGAGAAGAAATTTCTAGCCGTTGTTCGATCGGCGGCTCAGGTGAAAAGGAAGCGCGAGGAAGATCGCAGATCAGGAACTCCGCATCAAGCGCTCCAAGCGGAAAATGTTCCAAGTAGAAAAGCTAGAGATGGGATTAATGAAATGATAATCGAGAAGTGATTTAATAAATACGATCGGACGGTGAAACCGTTACACTCGCCCCAACTTAACCAGAAAAAAATTCGAAGAAGCATTCAAGAATTTTTTTTTTTTTTTACTAGGAAATTGAAAGTTATAAGAAGTCGGAAAAAAAATTATGAGAGCAGACTATCAAAACAAATGCAATAATGCAAAAGCAAAATCACCAGATATTTCAAAATCTATAGCGAAACATGAAAGCTATGTCGCAACCAAGCTCAAGACTTAGCAATACGCACAAATGTGCACAAAGGCTGAAAGCATATATGAAAAATCTCAAGAAGGAATTGACAATTACTTCAAATCAAATTGAACTGATTGAATTGAACTGAGACATAAATAACTATATCAAAAGTGAGTTTTACTTATACGCCAGAGGTTTCAAGAGTTTATCAATACGCACAGATTTGCAACTAGGCGGAAAGCATATATGACAAGTCTCAAGAAGAAAATAAAATGCATATGAAGAAAACACTTTCAATTAAAGAAACTGTGGATAGTACAAGACCCTCAAAGGCATACATCGCAACGATTCTATGTAACTATCCAGACTACAAAATACTGTCAAAGTTCAAAACCACTCAAAAATATGTAAACAAACATCAAAAGTTTGAACCAAAAATCAATGTAAGTCTGTGCTCTCTAAGAAAGTTATAATGAATTCAAAAAGAGGATACTATTAAAAACTTCAAAAGTAATAGACTTCAAAAATAGAAGTACGTAAGTATGTAAAGGAAATTCAGAAAATATACGCATAAAAACATTATAAAATATTATACACAGTATTTGTCACATGATTTAGATCGGGAATGCAATTTAAATTTTGAGTACACTCAGAAAAATGAAATATTCAAAAGATGAAGTATACACATTAAATTGGAATCAGAAAAATAATGATTACTTGTAAATTTTGTACATGGTGGACTGACGTAATGGTTCAAAAGGTTGAAAGAACAACGATGACTAATGTCCAAAGTAAACAATCAGCTGCCTCTTACAGCAAATAAGTTTATTCATTATCAAAGGAAATTCTTCTCCGTTCGCATCTGTACTAGGAAATAAATATAGGAAAACCTACTCGCTCCAATGTACAGATCGAAAAACTCGCCCCCTTCGATTGAGCGGAACTATGGGTATTGGACTGATTGTAATATTTCAAAAGGTTGAAGGATCAACGATGTTAAATGTCCAAAGTAAACATTCAGCTGCCTCTTACAGCAAATAAGTTTAATCATTATCAAAGGAAATTCTTCTCCGTTCGCATCTGTACTAGGAAATAAATATAGGAAAACCTACTCGCTCCAATGTACAGATCGAAAAACTCGCCCCCTTCGATTGAGCGGAAATATGAGTATTGGACAAATTGTAATATTTCAAAAGGTTGAAGGATCAACGATGACAAATGTCCAAAGTAAACATTCAACTGCCTCTTACAGCAAATAAGTTTATTCATTATCAAAGGAAATTCTTCTCCGTTCGCATCTGTACTAGGAAATAAACATAGGAAAACCTACTCGCTCCAATGTACAGATCGAAAAACTCGCCCCCTTCGATTGAGCGGAAATATGTATTATTACAAATGATAATGATTAAGCAAGAATAATTTATCTGAATTTTAGAATATGAGAGTATATAAAGCATAATAATACACAAAAGCAAAAGTTAATCGCTGTCCGAATCAGAACTCTCACTCATTACATCATTACGCAAAACATCAATACCATTGCCATGATCAACATTCAACGTATTATCAGGTTTCAAGTCTTTAACATGAAAATCTCCCAAGATATTACCATGGAGATCTTTCAATGTGTATACTAACGGAGATTTTACTATATGAATAATACAAGGAAGGAATTTTGGACTTAGTTTGGCACAAAAGTTGTCTGCAGCACTTGATTGAAAGAAATTGCGTTTGAGAACTCTATCACCTTTATTAAATTGCAGATGTCGTCTACGCAGATTATACCTATTTCTATTAAGTTCGTAGGAACGCCGCATTCTGTGCTGGACTTTAAGGTAAAATTCTGGAATTTGCTGAACAAAATTTGGATCTATGACGTTCTGGTCGATATTGACTGGATTATTGGCAACAGGTGCAATCTTTCCATAGAATGACCCATCAAATGGTACATTTCTGTAAAAATTTAGAAAGCTGGGCGAGTATCCTGTGACTTCATGTTTAGCAAGTCTGATTGCTTGAGCTATTTGATGAATAGACTCATCCCAAGTTTTATGAGAGTCTTTGATATAGGACCTAATTGCAGTAACGATGGTTCTGTTAACTCGCTCAGTAGGATTTACCTGAGGGGTGTATCTTGCTGAATACCAGATCTTCTGCACCTTATATGAATCTGCAAGCGCTTTAAATTCTTTAGAAATGAACTGTGGACCATTATCTACAACGATGATTTGAGGAACTCCAAATATAAGGAAAACTTGATTTTCTAAAAATTTTACAATTGAGCTTGAAGTTGCCTTAGGCATTGGATGAACTAGTACAAGTTTAGTGAACCAGTCACAAACTACTAAAAGAAAACGATTTCCTTTTTTAGAACGAGGATATGGTCCTAAAAGATCTGCTGAAATCATTTGAAATGGATACTTGATGTCTCTATATTTACCCATTAAACCAGCTTGAGGTAAATTACTAGGTTTGCATTGTGAGCAAACTTTGCAAGAGTGTACATAGAACTGAACAGATTGCTTCATTTTAGGCCAATAATAAATAGCTGATATTCGAGATAGTGTTTTAAATACTCCTAAATGACCAGAAGTAGGATCATCATGATACATTTTGAGCAATTTAGATCTATTTGGAGCTGGAACAACGATTTTCCAGTCAGTATAAGTTTCTGCAAGTGGATTATCAGAAAGAATATGTTTGTATAGAATATTATTTTCTACTTTAAAAGATGGATACAATTCAGGGTTGTTTTCAACCTTACGTATCATTTTACGATACCACTTGTCAGGAGATAATTCCGCAAGATCTAAAACTGACACATTAACCTCATTTTCATGCAAACGCGAAAGAGCATCTGCTACAGGTATATCTTTGCCTTTACGATGAATAATTTTAAAATCATAAGGGGAGAGACGACATAACCATCTGCATAGTCTAGGTGAAGGTGTTTTTTGAGATCTCAACCACTGCAAACTTGAATGATCAGAGATAACGAAAAAATGTGTGTGCTCTATGTAACAACGGAAATGTTCAATACTAAGAATGACTGCAAGCAGTTCTTTTTCAGTTGTAGAGTATTTTCTTTGGCACTTGTTGAGAGATTTACTGAAATAAGCTATGGGATGTTCCAAACCATTTTCTTCTTGATAAAGAGTGCCTCCCACACCAGTATTTGAGCTGTCACAACAAATATAGAAGGGCTTGGAGAAGTCTGGACTAGCAAGAATTGGAGCGCTGGTTAGCAAATTCTTAATTTCCTTAAAAGCATTGTCAGCATCAGGAGTCCAAGTGATAGGTTCACCCTTCTTCCGATTTTTAAGCAAGTCTGAAATTGGAGAACATACCCCACTAAAATTGTTAAGGAAACGACGATAATATCCAAACATTCCAATCAACCTTCGAATCTGAGTAGTATTAGTTGGTTGAGGATATGATAAGAGTGCAGATACTTTTTCGGGGTTTGTTCTAAGTCCTTTCTCATCAACAACATAGCCTAAGAAAGTCAAAGATGAGCGAGCAAAATGACATTTATCAAAATTTACAGTCAAGTTAGCATCTTTCAATCGATTATAAACTTCTTTCAGTATCCTTAGGTGAGTTTCAAAATCAGGAGTTGCCACAATTATATCATCCAGATAATAAAAAACATATGGTTCCAGATCAGGACCGATAACCATGTCTAATAATCGACACATTGCACTTGAACTATTAGAAAGGCCAAAAGGAAGTCTTCGAAAGCAATACATTCCTTTACCACGAACTATGAAAGCTGTTTTTAATTTAGATTCTTCATCAAGTGGAATCTGGAAAAAAGCTGATTTTAAATCAATGGATGATAGATATCTGGCATCCCTGATTTTAGAAATTACAGAGTCTATTAAAGGAGGAGGATACGCGTCAGGAATTGTTACTGAATTTAGTTTTCTACCATCAAAACAAACTCTATATGAACCGTCTTTCTTGGAAACCAGCCAGAGCGCTGAACACCAGGCACTGCTGCAAGGTTCTATAATACCCATGTCCAACATTTCATCAACTTGCTTAATAAGAGCTTTTTCCATTACATGAGAAAGCGGATATTGTCTTTGCCTGATGGGCTTTGCATCACCTGTGTCAATGTGATGTGTATATAAATGTGTACAACCAATACTGTCAGTAGGTGCAATGCTATTAAAAAGTTCAACAATTTCAAATAATTGTTCCTTTTCCATATTAGATAGCTTCTCCATACCTTGAATACAATTTACAGCACAAGATTGATATGAAAAAGTATGAAAATTAAGGTTGAAATTGAATTTTAGGATGAAATCCATGCCTAAAAGTAATGTGTGTGTAATGGAAGGAACTATTATGAATTTAATAACATGAACTTTGCCATTAAAACCTACTGGCAGCAAAGCAAAACCTAAAGTATTCTGCATCTGGCCATCAGCAGTTGTTATTTGCAAGGTACTACTGTAATCGATGTTGAGATTTAATTTACGTAATAAGTATAAGCCAGATGAACCTAGAATGTTGGCATTGCTTCCAGTATCAAGCAAAGCTAAAATATTTTCATCACCAATGGATATTGAAAGATGTGGACGATTGTCATTTGGTTTTTGAATAAATGGTTCTGAATGATCATTTGATGGTATACCTGCAAGTTGTGAATGATTAATGTCAAAATCGGGATTAATTGCTGAAGGTTGTCTTAACTTGGCTATTTGTTGGACTTCAGAATGAGACCTGGAGTTGCTTTGCCCTTTACGTCTATGACTCCTCGAGTCTGGGCGAAAGAAGTTCAGGGATTCGGATTGGAAACTTCTTGCCTCACGTTTTTTTGAACAGGAAGGACAATTAGAGCGTGTGACATTTTTCATACCACAGGTATAGCAATAAACAGCCTTAGGAGCTCTACAGTCTCGAACAGAATGTCCTAGTTTCTCGCAGTTCCAACATACAGGAGCTTTTCTGTGAGATGATGGAGTAGTATCAGAAGTAACCAAGCTGGAAGTGGAAAGTCTATTGTGGGGTTGACAAGTCAAGAAGGAATCCTCTAATTTCCTACAAAGTGATGTTAGTTCAGGAAAAGTGGAAATTTCATGAAGAGCAAGTGACTTTATGAAGTCAGGCAATAAATTTCTACGGACAATATTGACCATGTCCCTTTCTGTAAATGTATTGTAGGTTAATCTATTGAATTGAGATTCCATGAACGAAATGAATATCGTAACATGTTCATGCTGACCTTGTTTGCGTCTACGAATCTCATCAATTAGGTTCATATCATAATTGTCACGTAGGAAAGCATCCTTGAGTTGTTTAATCAAGTCCTGCCAATCATGAAAGCTATTTCTTAGATGGCCATTATGCCACCATGTCCAGGCTACATCTTCAAAGAGATCACCTGCAGATGCAAAGAGATCCATCTCATTGCAACCACGGGAAGACATTAGAGATTCGACAATTTCTAGAAATTCAATAACTGAGCTATTTCCAGAAAATTTTTTGATTCCCCATTTGAAAACTGGTATCTTTTTATGTGGACCAAAATTTATAGGAGAGAGTGGCTGTGTATGTACTGGAGGAAATACTTGAGGATTAGCAACAGTCACAGGCGGATTAGCAACAGTCACAGGCGGATTAGCAACAGTCACAGGCGGATTTGATGCTAATGGAATAGGACGAGATGAAACTGATGGAGGAGATGATTGAGCAGATGGCATCTCAAGCTTCTCTAAAAGATCCGATTCACACACAACAAGTTGTGTCTTCAATCTAGATTTTCTACTTATCTCCTCATCACAAGTAGGAGACATTCGATCTATCCTACCAGATAGATGCAATAAGCGCACACAAATTCTGCGATGTTCAACAGAATCAAATGCACCAGTAAATCTAGAGATCATCTCAGTGAGTTTATTGAATGAGAGTCTTATCTCAGTCTCATCCTCATCAAAAGGAATAGTCACAGAAGTTTCTGAGAAACTACGCCCTTGAAATTCCTGTGCTAATAAGCCACGTAAAACTTTACGTTTATCCTCCACGGTATTAGGGACTTCCAAACCTCTGATATGAATCTCGTAGTGGAGTTCATGACTTAATAAGTCATTTGGGCTTAGTCTAGACTGAACCATGATTGAGAAATAAACCTCAAAGAAACACTTGAAAGAAAAAAATTAAAGTTAAAAACCTGAATACGTCAAGAAATGACAAGGATCTAAAACACTATAAAAAACTAACAATACAAACAAAAAGTTTCAATACAAAAACAGGAGCAGCCGAATCTTAAAAAAATTATTTTATATCTCACATACATTAAAAGAGTACAGAGACTTTCAAGTCCTGTTAATCCAATGGAAAATCAGACACTAATGTTCTAATTTCCCCCAAAGAATATGCCAGATAAAACTATAAAACATTAAAATTATGAAAACTTTTGCTCCAAACAAGAGACAAAATTACTACAATAGTTACTGAGGAACGTATACTATTTCAACAACAAGTTGAAGTTTAATTATCATAAATGAGTATGTGTGTCTTTGTATAGGTAAAAATGATTTAGGAGTCACCCCCTCATTGAAAAGTAGCAAAAATATAGTCAAGAAAAACATCATTTGTTTCTTGAAAAAAAAGAAAGGTTAAGTATCAAAGTACTATGTCCAAGTGTCAATACTTGAAAAAAAGTAAACCGCCAAAATATACGAAAAATTATGAATATCAATTTCATATAATTCAGAAAAATGGATAAATCGCAAAATGATTTACTCCAGATAAGTCTAGTCAGTAGATTATTGCCATCAGAATGAAAACAAATGATCAAAAGTTCAAGTACAGTCAAAAATTCAAAAAGTAAATACATTTGGGGAAGGCAAAAATAATTTTGAAAGTAAATTTCCTACGTACCAAACATCATGAGAGCTATATCAGTACACCAGAGATCCAACAATTAGGCTATATATGCGTACATGAAAAGTCTCAAGAAATCAAAAAACTGCACATGAAGAAATACTTTCAAAAACTAAGAGGTTAGTGATCAAAAATGAAAAGCATATAAGAATATGTAAACTATCAACAACAATAGTCACAACCTCAATCAAAAGTTTGATGATATTCGACAAAAATGCTGGGAAACCTAAAGTCCCCAGACTATCAATATTCAACAACAAAAAAATATCAAAATATCATCAATCTCAAAAGTACAATGAGAAAAAAGTTATAACTGTCCCCAGCAGTAAATAAAAACTATAGTAGTATGTGAGAAAAAAAATTCTGGCAATGATCTCGCTGACTACTAAACAAGACAATTTAAAAGTTAATAGTATGCCTATGAAATAAACAGGTGGAAAAATTTTAATCTTTTGATAAAAAATTTTAAACATTAAGCAAAAAGTAAGGATGATTAAGGAATTAGAAATTTGAGTACCAAAAGCAATTAAAAATAGAAATGCTGCCAAAGATTGTAAAGAATTTTGAAAACTATGTTCTGTTTGCCAATCTTCCAATAGCAAACCACTTGTCGACAAAGCCAAACACCTATCGAAGCCTCACGTTGCGGGTGCCAATTTATGTAACGCTTCCTTTCCGCAAAAAGTCCAGAAAAGATGGAATGCAATGAAGATTCCAACTTTTCTGCACAATCACAGAAAGGGCGTTAGCATTAGCTTCCGGTAGCTCAGTCGGTGGCATGAAGACATCTACAGGCGTGTAGCTGTGTGTCGACCATGGCATGGCTAGAGGATAGAAGAACAAACAGAACACAAAAATTTAACAGATTTTATTTAACAGAAAAAAAGGCATTTTCATTACATTACAATTTTACAAAAATAACAAAATAAGTTTTACATCTTTGGCGCTGCTATAACGCTATCGACTTATCTTTCGCTGGTCCATTTTTACTCGACTGAAGCCAGGATGGCCAGGGGCTTGAAAGGGAGGTCCCAGTTATGAGGGGTGACCTCCATATAGTGGCTTCACAACCAGTTGTAGGCGAAGTTAAAGGCGATGGCGCTGCCAAGGTACATGCATGGGTGAAAATATTGGCCAAGGCTAGGCAAAGTGAAAAGGAAAGAGAAAGGGGGTGGCCCCAAATCATTTTTGTCCTATACGGACACACATTTTAGAAAATTCTAGCACATGGTGCTATATAACCTTGTGCTACTGAGAAGAAATTTCTAGCCGTTGTTCGATCGGCGGCTCAGGTGAAAAGGAAGCGCGAGGAAGATCGCAGATCAGGAACTCCGCATCAAGCGCTCCAAGCGGAAAATGTTCCAAGTAGAAAAGCTAGAGATGGGATTAATGAAATGATAATCGAGAAGTGATTTAATAAATACGATCGGACGGTGAAACCGTTACACTCCCTTACACTGTGCAGCCGCTAAGGCATATGCCTAAATTCCGAGGTACCGCGACTGTTACAAAGATGACAAATTGAGATCGTTGATCCGATTTCTGTACTGCCTAGGGTTAGTAGAACGGGAAAAAACCTGTTCAACTTCTTCTGACAATACAGAGCTTGGCGTAGCTGTAATGGGAAGCAGAACTTGTTCATCTGACAGGCCTAACTCGCGGTAGAATCGTGGAGGAAGGCTGATGGGAACAAAATCCTTTAACATTTTGGTAGAAGACACCCATATCGCCGACCGAGTGAGAGTAAGAGCATCAATTTTGAACCCGGACAGCATAGCAGCACTAGAAACAAGAGACCAGTTCTACAAGCCAGACCCTATCTGGGCCTTGAACCTTGGGACCAGGTTATAGGGAGAGAAGTACTATCAAGGTCTAAAGGATATCCCAGCTGCGTCAGCGTCGAATGAATGGTTTCTCTTTTTCATTAAAATACAGTACTGTTTTTACGAAGTATTGAACTGCCCCTTGTCAGTGGACAGATAACAGAGTCGAAATGCGAGGCAGTAGTTCAACCTCGGTCTACAAAGAATATTTTTTCGTAGAATTTGTGACATTCTAAATCCTAGCGCAATATAATAATAATTATTCCTAAGTTTACTTATTGTACATCAGTTTTGAGTACATACATACTTGCATAAATGAGGAAAAGCAAATGTTACAAATCCTATTAAATATCTGCGGATATTATAAAACTGTACCAGGTATACCCCTATACAGCATATGCTAAACAACACCATATCATTTAATAGGCAAATTTAATTATTTTATGTATAACTAACAATATTTAGGCTCCACCTTATCTAGAACAGTTTCTAAGAAAAAAGATTTAAAATGCAAGGTTACGGAATTAGATCAAAAGAAAACTTCCATACACAAAGGTTTAAATCTAAAGGTTTAGAGAAGTCAATGTTTATTGAAGGTCTAAAAATGTATCAAACAATCTGCTTAGTATTTTAAAAACATCTGGTAATGCTATCATTTATAAAAAGAGACTTCGGAGAGACTATTTTGGTTTGATGTGACGACCACTTTGTAAATTTAACACATTTTTTGCAAGTAATGTTTATGATTGTTTGAAGTAGCTTAAAGCTAAATAAATGATTTTCTGTTCTATTCTAACAGGGTAATTTTACTATTTCTTCTGTAGAGATCTGAATACACCAATAATGACATACAATTGATATAAATAATGCAAAGATATGCGGCATTTGTTTTCAATAGTGTAGTCATCCACTTAGTAAGTTGTGAATGAAACTCGTTACATATTCATCAAGACATCAAATTGATGTTTAGCATATCAAGAGAAAGCAATCGGTCATAGCTCTCTCGATTCTTGTCAGAATCTTCATTCACTTCTGGAATACTGAATTTTTGCATAATTTTATATTCATGAAATATGAATAATAAAAATGCCTTTTTATGCCTAAGCAGCCATGGAGGCAAATATCAGTAAGGGACAAAGAAATTAAAAGCTTGCGAAATATATCTAGAATGTTCGAAGTTCTAGGAAGAGTGGTAGTGATCTTTGCTGGTGATAATGACTTTGAACTAAAATAATTTAAAACTAGGTCAAATACAGACAGATATATTTAGCAATATTTCACAAGATGTAAGAAATTCTTCAATTAAACATTACATAATACAAGCTGGCAATGTGAAGAAATGTATCGATTCTCCACTTTAGTGTGTTATGTCTTTATCTTATAAAATTTCGATGACCAATTCCTCTATTGTGTATGTCATATGACTGATCTTTTCCTAAAATACGTTACTTTTACAACCACTAGTATGTGTGCATGTTTCTATAAATGTACTTTAATATTTATACATATGCTACACTAATTATTTACCTGTGAGTTCACATGTATTAAACAATCGGTTTTCTATTTTTATTGTTCGACTATGTGCCAAATTTTTTAATTCCTCAAGTTCCTAGTAAGGCAAGTATAAATACTTATTGGCAACGTTTAGTTTATCAGAAATTTATATTTGATTGTGATTCAATTCAATCTATATCTGATTTAAAAGACTTTGCTTAGTATCTGTGTGTCGCAGATAAATAACGGTAGACATATTTTACATGGCAATAACCCATTTTAGTTGCATTACGTTCATATCGATACCACCGTGATCGAATGCTGTAATGATATTTAATAAATGCCTCATGTTTCAATGAAGTTCTCCTGTCCTTAAACTTGAGCGGAAGTTTCATAATTGTGTTATCATACAAATGAAATCAATAACTGAAAATACGAATACGGACTCGATTCTCTGTGACTTGCAGCATATCTATTTTAACTTGTCAGTGAGACGAACTCAAAAAATGAGTAAGAACTGACTTTGGTCTTGCAGGTCATACTATTATAAGGTTTTTGTTGCTAATGAGTTTTCTTGTACACTGCATGTTTATTGTATCCTTGATGTCGATACATATTTTTTCTCAGCATCTATCTCTACAGTATCTAAGATAATACGAAACTATGGTATACGGAAAACTTTGTACCTTAAACGACCTCGTGTAAGGTCATATGAGTAAACATTTTAAATTTTTAAGGATATGGGTGGATAAACGGTATTTGGTTCTTCAGTGTGAACTAAGAAAAATAGCTTATTTTATTTTCATATTTTTTCTGTCTATATGTGATACATATTTGCCAGGGTCAGATATAATAGTTTTGACAGTGTTTATGGGACGCAGGGGGAAATGTGTGACCCCATTCTATAAACATATAAATACCATTAGCTAAAAAAGTCTTTAGTTGCATCGGCCTTGAAATAAAAGCAAGGAATAGATTGAGAGCCCACGCACCCTCAGGATAACTGTTGTGTTTGGAATCCAGATTTTTTTGATAGCGGTTCGCAGCAGTTGCTTTCATTGGTTATAAGTTTTTTTATTGGGAAGAAATGGCATCAAGTAGAAATTGATAAAATAACAGGAATGGAAAAACAATTGAAACCATTCCTGCTAGTGAAGTAACGCCAGAGTAGTGACAAAAACGTACATGACATCGAAAAAAATTAAGATACATTATTATATTGTTGAATGTGATTCAGGGCTTTTGTAATTAAGAATCGTTGTTTTCTACATAGTTGCAGTAATATACCATTGGACTTCACAGAGATATACTTACCAGAGTAAATACTGGAAATACTGGCAACAAGGTATCGGCCGACATTACATCAGTAAATGACGCGGTTTCAGTAAGCCGAAACGCGCTAGTTTCAAACTACCATTTCTTGATTTGCTACTCAGTTTTTAGTGATTCTTTTCACGAAGATATGTCATAATGTGTATCTAGTAATACAAAGAATATTCGTATATTGTAATACCAGTTACATATATAGACATCGGTTGATATTTGTAGTGAAAGATGGAAATCGAGCATGATGCTTTTTGTTAGTTTTCAAGCAGATTGCGCCTAAATTTTAATTGTTATCTCAATTTCATTAAATGTTTCAAAGCATCATAATTTTACAGGGTGGTTTATTTACACAATATGTCTCTTTGATTAGGATTCTTTTGGTGGAACATTGAAAGCTAAAATACCGGATATTCACCCATATATCATTTTTACAACAATTACAATTAGTTAATATCTAAAATACAATTTTTAATCCATGAATGAACCCGATTAATTGTTGTCGGGAATGTACGAGTATGACCGTTGGTGATCTCGTTCCAGGTGGTGAATTGCACCCCATTCCTCAAGTCCTCGGATTCCTATACATGAACAGTGTCGTACATCGATTACTTTAGCGCGAGGCAGTTTCAATAAATTTATTTCGCGTAGCATTCAAATTTGATGACAATGCCGCGCTTTCTTCTACATTGTACAATTAGTGATAAAGTTGGTGAAACATTGAAAAAAAGCGAAGTTTGTAGGCCTTTCTGCTCGTAACGGATATAACATGGGAGTATTGAAGCACAAGTAACAATCGTAACATTGACAGCGCAAGCGTGAAAAAAAAAGTTTTGAAACTTGTAAGAAAACAAATCGCTAAAAGCGTATGACTCGTAATTACAGCCAACGCGAAAATAGTTACTTTTCAGGTTTTGTTATAATTTTTTGGCTTTGGTCATTTCTGAGAGTTTGCACGAGGGAGCAACAGTAATATTTAACATAACAGCTCTTATATCTACTCTCATTGGACAAAATCAACAGTAAATCAACAGAATGGTCTGAAGGAACACCTTAACTATGGAAAATACAGGGGATGAAGAGCGTCCGCTTTAATTAGCCATTAGACCACAAGAAGTAGCCAATGTTTTTGGCGAACCTAAATTTGGTAATGAATCCAAGGGTTCTGGATGGGGTACTATAAGTTAGAAACAGTAAAGCAGAATGATCCTATAGATTGTATTCAGTTCTCTCAAACAATGAATTTCTAATATTTCGTTACGAAGATTTGTAGTGCACCAGATTAGTTGAGCGCGAAGCTAAGCAACATCGTATCATCAATTTGTTTTGATGAGAGTATTTGACAGTCTCTGTTAGCCTTAAATTATTTGTTGGAAATATCTGATTATTAACTGACATTGTGAGAGGAAACTGGTAGAGAAATACAATGTAACCAGGGCTGGTATTAACCTTCCCAAAAATGCTTAGGCGCATTCAAACCACTGAACAAGTATGCCATCTCTCACAATTCATAACAATGAAAATATCCTAATGTTTGCTTTGAAGTCCTAGAGAAAATCAGTCGGAAAACTATTTGTGTGAGGTATTGAGGGACTTGATTGATTTGTTCAACGACGTTTGCTAAATGTGGATCTTATTTAGCACTTCTTTCACTATAAACGGTTTTGCCGTAATTCAAACTGGGCTTTCGTAAGTCCATTGCAGTGGAATTCTCTGACAGCTATCTACCACGAAGAAGTTCAATGAGCTATTATTGTATTAATGCATTTTAATATTATCGCGATGGAATAACACGTACTCCTTCTGTCTGTTCATCTACGCAAGCTTTACGTAGGATCTGCAGTAAATACTGGTGGCGGCATTTATTACAGTGGTGACTGGGTGAAGAGCGTATTTGGATGAGAAAGGCAATAATTTAAGTCGATAGTACGACAGATATCTACAAACTTCTAAAACTAGCGCTTGGTGAAGTATTCATATTGCTGATAGTCCATATTTAATGGGAAAAGTGGGGGAGACAAAAATGTAATTGGTTTTATAAACAATGTTTTTATAGTGTCATTCGTATGTAATATGTACGATGCATATATGTATGCACTTTTGTAAGGTACGTAGATAGGAGAGAGCTTGGAAGACGACACATTTCATGTTTGCAGATGGAGAATGAGTTAGACGCAAACAGAGAACTGTGTCTAAAGCGCTAATACTTAGAACTCAACAATCTTCAACACTATTACTTAGAATTTAACAACGTACTTGAAAAAGCGATAGACCTTGAAGAGGAAAAACTCACCTGTTCTGGCACAACTACATCTTTTGGAACCGAACGGTTAGTAGGCTCTGGTTGAGGGGAGGTTTCTGGCGCTGGGGCATCTGCTGCTGCTTCAGCATCAGCTGCCGCTGGAGCATCGGCTGCCTCTTGAGGGGATGTCTGCGGGGCAAGGGTTGTTGCATCCTGGCAATTTACGAAAACCACACATAGCGCGACGATCGCGAGATGAAGTGTGAACACAGCCATGTCGAATACAGGTATGAATGTGTCTGGCAAAAGTAAGCGCTCGAAGCACGAAGTTGCGGTAGGCGCGTTAGTACAGGAGCGCTCTTCGCGAAACAATAAACCACCACCGTTGGCGCTTCGCGGATCGGAGGTCTGGCAGGCCGGTCCGTTGTCGTCTGACTCAACGCGGGGCCCCATGCCGCCCGCCGCAGGCTCAACGGAAAACCTAGCGGGCCGCCGATCAGTGGCGGATCAGAAGCATTTCTAATTCCAATTCAAACAGTGAACAAAAAGTAGTTGTAAAGTAGGTTGATTATATACTTCCACATAACTAAAAACTATTACCCTGTCATCAGTTCATAAAGGTTTATGATCGGCATAGGTTAGCTATTTAAAAAAAGTTAGCTACGAACATGTTTAACAAAAAATACGTTGACGTTGCTATGACTAATTTTGCATGGAGGACCATCCACACCAGTATGGAAGCGACAACTCGAACATAATATCATTGAATTACCTTTTACGCAATCAAGGAATTCACACAAAAATGGAAAAGCTGCGAGAGTAGATGATATATGCGTGGAACAAATATTAAATTTTTTGCTAGGTGCTAAAAACTGGGTCCTGGACCTCTCCAATCAGTGTCGCGACGAGTGCAAAGTCCCAAAAGAAAAGTTATAGCATGACGAAAATCTGGCAAGGACACTGACTCTTCCAAAAACTATCGACCTATTCCATTTCTATGTCACCTTTTAAATCATATGAAAGACTGACACTCGACCGCATTGCAAACATCGTCGACCAAAAGCCTATTCCACAACAAGCTGGGTTTAGGCCCGAATTGTCAGTCGTCTCTGCAATTGTAGGGCGCGCTTATGGCCTCCTTGATTGTCATACTCCTTTCTCTCCTTCAAAAATTTCTAGATTACACTTGTTCCGTGTCAGCGTCAGCGCTCTCCTCTTGTGAAGATATGTTTTCTTTTTAAATTGTAGGAAATTTCAGGCTGATAAAACATGATATAACTCAAAAGCAAGCACAATTTGATGCAAATAGATGTTTGTGACATAACCTCAAAATAGAGTTCTAACACGGAGAAGTAGAAAACTATGACAATCAAGGAGGCCATAAAGGCGCCCTACAATTGTAGGGACGACTGGCGATACGGGCCTTAGACCTGGGAAGTCATGTACTAGTCAAATCCTCAACCTTTTGGAACACATAGAAGGCGGATATAAAAGCAAACTAATAGCAGGGCTAGCATTGGTTGAACCTAAGATCCGCCTAGGATACAGTTAACCACAGGATTCTGATGACCAAACTCTATGACAGACCTAAATACTAACAGTTTACAAAACAGGAAATTCTGTGTTGTGCTGACGAAACAGTCGATGTAGGAGACAAAATAATAATACGCACCAACATCAGAGTATACCAAACATTTCATATACACCGATGAGTTAGCATAATATATACAATATATATAAATTATAATTTGTTTTTGGCAGTCTTGGCACCACTGACTCAAACAAAATTAGACACACGAAAGTGCCTTCCAACTTAAGACCTGTCAGGCAAATATTATAGTGTTTCACTAGGACATCAACCTACCTAGACGTCACACTGGATAGTTCACTTACATAGAGATATCATTGTGTAAATACCCGCCAGAAAGTTGTTGCTAGAACAATATACTCAGAAACTCCTTCGCCTACAGCAAATGAGGAGCTAGGCCGACTGTCCTAAGAACTATCGCCCAGGCACGGCAGAATATGTTGCCCAATCTGGTCCAAATCAACCCACGCCAAAAAAAAAAACAAATTGATGCCCGCCTCGATAAAACATGCATATTAATAACAGTCTGCAAGAAGTCTACCCAAATCAATAAGATCCATAAGGCTTTGACAGTCCGAACTACCGAGACAGGCGCATGCGTTCACAGAAGAGTGTAAGCAAACAATTGATGAGCATCATTATCTATCCTCCAATTAAAGACACTTAGAAGACTTCTGGATTTGACTTTGGACGGTTCACCTGCCAACTACCCGCTCATCCTAGAGATACCCAGCGGTACTGACTCCGAGTGGTCGACTTGGAGAACACTGAATCGTATTAGAACAGGCATAGCGCCAGTAAAAATTAACCAAATTAAATGGGGCCTTAGACCTGAAGGAGATACTAAGTGTGGCTGCGGCGCTATACAAACATCTCTTGACCTGCCACTTGCGACCCCGACGACTTATGGTTGAACAAAGCAAGCAGCTTTGAACGTAGTCCGTTGCTGGGCTGACAAACTTCAATTTCCGGACATAAAAAGAAAAACAGAAACATACCAAAAACTATAAAGCTTTTTCGTCCTTGTAGTTGAAGCCTTTTGTGAAAATCTTATCAAATCCGAGCGGTACTTTACAAGTTATATACACGCCTTGGATCAGCGGATAGACCGACAGACCGACGGAAATGAGTGCCACAACTTTCGTGTTGCAGATCTCATATGACTCATAAAAACTGTTAATTGTTTTGGACGGTCTTGCATAAAAAGTAAAACTGCTACAGTGGGTTAACTATATCGCGATCGTGATTGCAATAATCACGTGAAACATTGGATAAAAGTATTTTGACAGCTTACTACGTTTAGACACTATATGCTGGTCGTCAGTACTCTTGGTATCAGAGCTGTGACAACATGATAAACACGACAACGATTGCAAATTTTGACGACGGGGCTGCTATTGAACACCGTGCATGAGAAATGGCAGTTTGGAGAAATATTATACTGTAAAATATGTCGCCTATGACAGGGCTTCCTTATTCACTGGCGTCTTCGCCAAGAGTCTAACTATTCAAAGGAATTCAAACAGTTCTTGATAGGGTGGCAGTATTTTTTCAGTGTGCTGTCTGTATTTATTGTAATTTGTAAATCTTTTTCTTATTTGTTACTATCTGCACTGTGTGACGCTTACATAGTTGTGTCCATGACTTGTGTCCTGTTACTTCCGTTTTCGTGATGTATATTTTAACATGTTAATGAAGAAATTAAACCTATTTAGATTAATTTGATTTTTATTTGACCGTCTCTTTTTTCATTAGATCGCTGGTCTTACAGATAGAGATTCTTGAAAATAGTGAATGTGCACTGAAGCGAAAGGCTACTTAAACGTCGGCTTATACGTAATAGGTGCTAGCTGTTACCCGCGACTTCTAAAGCCTGAAATTGGTACTAACATAAAATATAGCTTTTAAGTATTGCGATACCTTACGACCACTCTTTGTCAATTTGATGGCATTAGTAATTTGACAGACAACTTGTAACTTGGGATATTTGGTTAAAACCGCGGGGCGGTATTAAAATTACCAAAATTGTGAAGTTAACATTTTAAATTAAACCAAATTACTCATTTTAAAAATTGGGGCCTCCCACCTACATTCCGGGTTACGTATTCCATTCTTAGTTTAAGTCTACTCTAACTAGCACCTCATTATTGCCAATTTTTAGGTATCCAGCAGAAAACTGAAACTATTTCCCTGCCAAGCTTAATGTTCATCGGTCAAATGATGTTCGAGAGAATTTTTTATGAACTCAAAAAATTGATAAGGTTCCTAGAAATATTCAACCCACTCCTATACTACATGGTTTTTATGACTCTTCAATAATAGTTTGAAGATAAAATTGGACACAAAACGCGCTCATACTTCTAGGCTGCCTTAATTTGAAATATTCTACATTTCCAGCACCAACTCAAAAAGTGTTAATCACCACTCATTACTTTTTTAGGGGTGGAATTTCCGAAATTCGTTTGTAAGTACCCATTTACATCACATTCGATCGAAGAATCACAACATAACAAGTATGAAAATAATGGACAAAATCCGCAAAAAGGAGGAAAGTGGATTCGAGCAGAAAATAGGATAGGTAACCCGAGCGATACGTTTTTCTGCTGGTTGGCTTCATCAGGCCCGAAATGAATGCAACTACAAAAGTAGATACACATGCCCACACATTCGGAGACGGGGAGGAGGAAATGAAGATGGAGAGAAAAAAACAGCACACGAAGTCCACAACAAGAGCCAACCTACACCTTGTAGTATAAAATGGCTAGAAGACCTCGAATTTTCAAGGAGACATCTAACCACAACCACGCGGTCGGTTATAGCCACTTGCTGTGGTACTTCAAGCTCAAAGGATCAACAGAAAGAAAATGATCGTGCGGAGAAAGGTATATAACAAGAAGTAGGAAAATTATGGGCAAAATCAGCAAAAAGGAGGAAACTGGATTCGCGCAAAAAATAGGATAGGTAACCCGAGCGTATTTTTGCTGGTTGGCTTCATCAGGCCCAAAATGAATGCACATATGTAACTACAAAAGTAGATACACATGCCCACACATCCGGATACGGGTGCAACCTGAGGAAACGAAGATGGAGAGGAAAAAAAGACACACGAAGTCCACAACAACAGCCAACCTACACATTGTAGTATCGAATCCACTTTTTGCCGATTTTGCCCATTATTTTCCTATTTTTGTTATATACCTTTCTCCACATGATAATTTTCTCTTTGTAGATCCTTTGGGCTTGAAGTACCACAGCAAGTGGGTATAACCGGCCGCGTGGTTGTGGTTATTTGTCGCCTTGAGAATTCGAGATCTTCTAGCCATTTATACTACAATGTGTAGGTTGGCTGTTGTTGTGGACTTCGTGTGTCTTTTTTCCTCTCCATCTTCGTTTCCTCAGATTACACCCGTATCCCGAACTTTTGTAGTTGCATATGTGCATTCATTTCGGGGCTGATGAAGCCAACCAGCAGAAATACGTATCGCTCGGGTTACCTATACTATTTTCTGCTCGAATCCACTTTTTGCGGATTTTGCCCATTATTTTCCTATTTTTGTTATATACCTTTCTCCGCATGATAATTTTCTCTTTATATATATATATATATATATGAGCAGTAGTCATTTCCATTGCCAACGACCAGTTGGGCAAAAAATCCATAGAGAATCGCCGAAAGCTTGATTTTATCGTCAAAAGAGTTAACTAAAGCTTAAAAGTTTGCCAATTTTCCAACTGACAATTAATTGTATCTTTTGCCATATATATATATATATAAGTATATACACGAGTCCCTTCCCACTTCAGTTGGCCCAACTATTGAAATCTTAGTTTTTTTCTTATCAAACACAAATAATAAAAATGTAGCAGGGTGTTATAGGTTTAAAATATTAACAATGAATATTTTGATAATATATAGTAGAAAGCACCAACTTTATCACTCCCTAATCAAATTTGCAGCATAAACATAACACATGTTGTAATTACAGCATATCAACCTATTTTCATTTCAATGCAAAATAAGTCTATAACGCATAGGTGGCTCTGAAAAGTAAAAACCATGACAATTGTTTTTATTAATCACAGCTGTCAGAATACGGTTAAAATAGTTTTCGGTAGTTAAGGTTTTACAAAATGGGTAGAGGAAAGGTTATTAGTGAGAAAATTCGGTTACTGATAATTAAATTTTCTAATTCTGGGAAATCAAACTCAGAAATTGCAACTTTGTTAGACTTATCGCGGTACTGTGTGAGAAATATTGTTAGAAGATATAATGTAACTGATTCAGTTAATATTAAGCCACGATATGTGAAAAAAGTAATATCACAAATGCCGACCGAAGAGCACTAAGAAGAATAATCCTGAAAAATAGGCGTGCCAATTATTTACAATTAAGTGCTCTGTGGAGCGACGCTGTTGGAAGGAGAATTTCGAGGTCCACAACTCATAGAGAGGCCCACAAACTGGGATTTAGCACTTGCAAGGTAAGTTTTCTTATAAAAAAAAGTGAAGTATAAACCCTAAAGTTGCACAACTTGTTTATAGGCCAAATAAAAGCCACTATTAACTCCACTGCAAAAGAAAAATCGGCTCAGATGGGCTAAAGAACATAGACAATGGACACCTCAACAATGGTGTGCAATACAATGGAGTGATGGGGCCCGATTCGAAGTTTGTGTTGGTGAAAGTTGCAGTAGAGTTATTCGCAAAAAAAATTAAGCATTCCATGTTGATTGTCTGAAGAGAAAAGTGAAATTTCCAGCATCCATTATGGTCTTGGGCAGTATGTCATCAAAAGGAGTAGGAAAACTTCATTTTATTGATGGAAATGTGGATACAAAGAAATATTTGGCAATTTTAGAAGAATCGCTTGTACCAGTGATGGAAGAATGTTTGACATCCGGCCAACATTTTGTGTTTCAGCAAGATGGTGCAGCGTGCCATACCTCAAAAGAGGCTATAAAATGGATGGAAGAAAATAATGTACCACTTTTAAAATGGGTTTCTAGCAGTCCACATCTGTCACCTATTGAAACTTTGTGGCACGAGATGAAAAAGGTTCTACCACAACATCCTGCTCGTACAATCACCGAACTGAGACAAAAGCTTCAAGAGATATGGGATTGTTTTAGACCAAATTTTTGCCGAAACTTGGTTGACACTATGCCCCAAAGAATTTCAGCCGTAATAAAAAATAAAGGTGATGTTACCCAATGGTAATCTTTCAATTGTTGCTTTGTTAACTTCGCGTATTGATTCGCACATTGTTTATTTGTTCAGATGTTCTATTAGTTATAGGTCTAAGTGATTTCAAATATGTATTTTTTACGTCTAGAGTGTATCTAAAATGTTTTTGAGAAAATAAGTTGTTTTAGAAGTAAATGGTTTCGTCATGTTTAGTTTATAAAGGCACATTTTGGTACAAATCTTGAAGTGGGCCAACTGAAGTGGGAAGGGGCTCGTATAACAACAGCATAAACAAACAACTATCACTACTCAAGACCTAATCTACAAAAACTGATCGAAAATATCTCCACCATGTTGAATACACAGCCGTAGTCTTTGGATAAATGACCGTTGCGCATCCCTCAGCATGGGTCCCCTTATGTTCAGAAAAGCATCCTTAATCCTTTCCTTCATATTTTCCGGGGTAGACGGTAGATATCTATAAACTCTTGCTTTGGGCTATCCCCATAGAAAGAAGTCCATCAGTGTCATATCTGGTGATTTAGGAGGCCAAGATATAGGCCCATGACGACCGATCCAATGATTGTTACTCCAGGTGTCCAAATATTTCATGATACCATCTATATAGCAGCATGTACAGGGTGTCATAAAAGTCATAGAGCAAGCGAAATTTTATAGGGGGAAATTTGCAATCAAAAAACTAATATATCGTCTTATCCGATTGGGTTTTTGAGTTATCAACATTTTTAAGAATTCGTGTAAGATAGCTACTTTTGAGACCATTTTGTTATTTGCTCCATGACTTTTGGGACATCCTGTATATTGCAGCGTTTTTTTTAGCGAACCACAACCTTGCGTGAATTAATTAGGGCTTTATTGCTTCTTCTAGCAGATATCCTTGATCTGCTTTATTTTCATATATACCATATAAATAACAATAAAAGTAATGTGCGGAAATGGTGTATCTCCTTTGCGCTTACCCGCAATGCCCGAAGCCACTTAGCTTGGAATCAACTTGTTCTCTATTAAAACTATCGATTTAATTCTCTTGGTTTGTGACTAGGAAGTTCATTAAATACAGTTTAGGTACCTTAAAATGTCGATCATGGAAATGGTATAACTCTGGAATAATCAGCACACGTGCCTATGTGCTCCTAGAATGGGCCGTCACTGTCACCAACAACGCCAACAAATTCAATGCGCCCGTAGGCATTCGCAGCGCTTATGTGGCAGTCCAGGGAATTCCTATGTGCACCTTTGTGATTCATAATAATCTGAGAGAAAGCGAGGGTGGTGTTTGAATTGTTGATTGAATACTTCCATATCCCTTCAGATGTGTAAAATTGCTTTGCAGCGTTGCAGAAATCATCGACGGTTAAAGGGATCAAATTTGTTGCCCTACGATTATTGCATCGCCATATCGTCGTTCCGTAATTACATCACGTCATGAGACTACAATCGGCAGTACTCAATCGTTTACTCTGTGGATGGGATATCTAAACGTAATAGGTAGTTGCGTTTTAAGAATACCTGTAACATTCAATGTGGAAGGAACTTCAGTGTTCTGCATTGGATAGAAAGTAATCAATTGAAATTGCATCATGCCCTTGTACATCATTCTCAAGAGTTTCCTGAGGGCTACAATACACCTTTGCAAAATCAGTCAATTTGAAACATTTCCTTCATATAGATTGTGTCACATATGATGCATTTGCAACAATGAAAAACAAAAATATAGTGCTTCTGTATACATTCAAAACATTTACTTCTTAGGAAGGGGGTACAATACGAGGAGGCGGATAGGGGTCGTACGATAAAGCCTTCAAAGTATTATTATCATTAAATACCGTGCTCAGGATGCTTGCATTTTGTAAGCTGGATTTGACATCGATGGCTTGGCTGTCTGATAGGATGATCTCCTTCAGTTAAAATCGGTTTCACTAATTTGTCTTCCTTAGTGTTTTTGAGAAAATTCCTATGCACTCAATCCAGGCGTGTGGCCACACTGCCCTTTTGTAGCATCTCCCAAAGTATGTCATTTAGGATGCAGCAGGGGAACTGCCCAGCTGTATATTTTCTTAATACACCCCTATAATTTAAGTATGTCACTTTTACTTATGCGTAGGAAGACAGCAGTAAGTCCATATATTAGTACCAGGTTGATGCATGCTTCAGTTATTAGTCGCCAATTACACTGATCAACAGCCAAAAAATATCCTAAATAAAATCAACAAAATATTACTATTTTTAATGTGCTAAAACCGGAATGAAACTTATTTTTTCAATATTAGTTCAAGTTTTAGAGATACGGTAATTATATGTGTTCCTGCTGTGACAGTGTTAATATACTGTAATTCACAGGAATGCACGTGCTACATTTTTATATTCGGCAAGGAAAGATGATGTAATCGGAATGATTGTGTTACGTTATACATACGTGTACATTATATTGTTTTATATTAGCCATTTTTTCCTCAGTTGGCTGACAGCGTTCATGCAAGATGTCTCGAAAGTGTGTAAACAATCCAGATCAGTTTTGTTACGTGTGTGGTGATGTGAATTTTGCGTCTCAGAGACGGTCCACTAATCACAAAGGCATATCAGCTTTATTTCGGTTGTAAACTAGGTGATCAAGACAAACAGTGGGCACCCCACATCTGCTGTAATACATGTGCTTCAAGTCTGAGGAGCTGGTTAAATGGCAAAAACGGTCTATGCGCTTTGCTGTCCCAATGGTTTGGAGAGAGCCTACCAATCATATTAATGATTGTTACTTTTGCATGGTACCTTGTGTTGGACAAGCCACAGTTATGTCCAAGAAAAAAAAAATCGGTTATTAACTACCCAAACATACCATCTGCGACCATCATGAGACCTGTGCCTCACAGTGGCGAAAATCCTATTCCAAAACCACCAGAATCCTACACTTGCGAATCAGAAAACGAATCAGATCATGGCGATCGAGTGATTCGTCAGGAAGAAGATATGCCATCAACGTCAAGAGATCCTGATTTTATACCACGCACGTCATGCCACCAACCGCACAAAATAACACGGTCAGAATTAAATGATCTTGTAAGAGATTTAGAACTTCCAAAATGTAAGGCAGAGTTACTTGGATCAAGACTGCAGCAGTGGAACTTGTTAGAAGACGATGTTTCGGTATGTGTTTTTCGTAAACGCCACAAAGACCATTTTTCAATATGGAGAATAACTTGGTTTTCTGCAGTAACATTAACGGCTTACTGGCGGCTTAAAATATAAACTATAACCCAGAAGAATGGAGATTGTTTATAGACAGTTCAACATTGAGTTTAAAGGCAGTGTTATTGCATATTGGAAATATTTTACCATCTCTTCCTGTAGGGTATGCAGTTCACATGAAAGAATCATATGATAATATGAAGTACCTATTGACATGCATAAAATACGATGAGCACCAATGGCATATTTGTGGCGATTTGAAAGTTGTTGCACTTTTACTTAGGCTGCAGCTAGGCTACACAAAGTTTTCTGTTTTTTGTGTGAATGGGACAGTCGGGCAAAGGCACTTCATTACACCAGACAAAACTGGCCTGCTCGTCAATTCCTAGAGCCAGGTCAGAAAAATGTACAGCATATGCCATTAGTAGATTCGGAAAAAAATTTATTACCACCACTGCATATCAAGTTGGGCCTAATGAAAAACTTTGTCAAGGCATTAGATACAGATGGGTCAGCTTTTCAATACCTGCGTCAGAAATTTCCAAGACTAAGTGAGGCAAAGGTTAAAGAAGGTATTTTTGTTGGGCCACAGATTCGAAATATTTTGAAAGATACACAGTTTGAAAACACTTTAACAGGTATTGAAAAAACTGCTTGGAATGATTTCCGTCTGGCGGTCACTAATTTCTTGGGAAATAGAAAACCTGACAACTATAAAACCCTTGTCAAAAATATGCTGTCATCGTATCAAAAGATGGGCTGTAATATCTCTCTTAAGATACATTTCCTACACTCACACCTGGACTTTTTTCCTGACAATTGCGGAGCCGTAAGTGATGAGCACGGCGAACGATATTTCAACAATGGAAAAAAGGTACCAGGGAAAGTGGAATCCTTCCATGCTTGCAGACTACTGTTGGACTCTTGGTAGAGATGCTCCAGAAACGATCCATAAAAGAACAGCAACAAGACAGCGCATATAGTGATTCTTATAAGTATATGAATCTTGTTACTTTTTTTAATATATTCTTAAAAATAAAAAGTTTTTTTTCTAAACCGCAACTAATTTTTTTATTTCATTGTCATTTTTTGATTCAGCGCCCCAAAATTAACAAAGAAGTGCACTTTTCCCACAAGATACAATTAAAAAACTAAAATTTGTTGTCCAGTGTTATTGGAGACAGCATTCAGCTGATCGATTCGCCTTGAGCCTTCTTTCTCTAAAGGATGGGGGTTACGCCCAACTTGATCTGTTTAGGGCACGTTCGTGTTCGTCCAAATACAATACACTCGGTTTTCCGCTTATTGCAAGTAAGCCCCCACCGACCATAGTATTCAGATATTTCTTCTATTGCCCACCTTGCTCTCATGTTGCCTGTGTTTTGCTGTTAAGATCTATTTAGCACCCATACATTATCTGCGTATTGTGGCATCGTTTGTACTGGAATGTCTTCTACCGGCAGATCACCAACGTATAGATTCCACAGATAGGGTTCTAGAATAAATCCATGTGGTACTCCGTAGGGTTCGTGTTTTGGCATGATTGTTTTTGCCGCGCATTAGTCGGATGAGCAAATATCTTTCTTTAATCTAGATAACATTGTTAGGGATGTCCGTTTGTTGTAACTTATAAACAAGATCACCAGTAGCAACAGAGGTCCACTGCTACGTCTTGTCGTTTTCCGAGTGCATCTGTAATGACTTTAGTTGTTCGGAAAAGTTGCGTGGTGAAACCATGCTGACACTCTGGAATGATTTTACTGTTTCTGATAGTCTAGGATCTTTACCACCTTTACGGAGAAATATAATTTCACCCAATTTCCAACGTTGAGGAAAATATCAAGTACTGAGAATCCAATTTATAAAATGGGCCAGTTGAGCTTTAACTGTGGCTCCTGCATGTTTTATAGCATTTATTTGAATACCATCTGGTCCTGGTGCTTTTGAAGATTTGAATGTATTTATTACGTTATTCAAATCTCGAACGGTTGTTCCAAGAAAAGGTGAGAATGGGATATGGTTTTCTGATCCCTTGAGACCATCTTGAATATTTGTTTCTTGATCTAAAGCGGCAATTATAGGTTGAATGCTAAGAGAAGCTATAGAGAGCCAAAGATCATCAGAACGATTTCTTAATGTTCCTGCAAAGATGATTTTGAATTATGAAGATCCATGGGACTGTAAGCGCGTTCTGGTTCAGATATAACTAAAAGTAATCAAGTAATGGACACCCGACCCATACAAAGACAGTGTAGGATTGGCACGTACCTGGGTGATCCTGTCGCCTGGCCTGGAGGAGCTTCTCTCTTCACAGCTTCTTCTCAAGTTCACCACACTTGTCTTAGCGAATGTATGATTTCTGTATCGGGTTTAACTAAAATTATTGTTAGATTTCTAAAAGATGACCGTTGCATTTTCGATCTTAACGAGTTGAGTGCTTGAATGCTTCGTCTTCTTGGGCGCATATTTGCTTGGATGCGCACGTGCCAGAAGGTTTGAATTTGTATGGCTTCTGAATTCAAATAAGGAAATATATTTTAGAGCTTGCATGAGCAACGAACTTTAACTTTTTCGCCATTCCAATGTTTTTCTCTATCACATCGAGATTTGTTTTTATTGAAGGCATCCACATTTTATATTTGCATGGAAAAACAAGAATTACTAAATGTAATATTGAATCTTCATTTAAAAAACTAAAGTAGTAAAAAATAATACTAAAGTGACCAGCTAGATCAAAGGGTTTTATTGTATTTTCTTCAACGTCCTTTAAAACTCCTTTTCAATCACTCTCTCTTAAGCCTTCTTTCCAATTTATCTCGCTTCAGCATCCAGTAGCAGTCTACCACGATTTTTATATTCCACCTTTCTTGTCACCTGCTCTGCGTACCAACATGAGAATGAAGAAATTGCAATTTTTCACTCATATCGTGATCCAGTTGACGGAAATTACTGAGCAGACTGTTGGCCATTTTCTCATAATCTGTGAGTGTCTTTCACCGACTTCCGTATGTTAGGGCCAACATTCTTAGTCTTGGCTATTTATATAAAATAGATTTTACCTCAAACGGATCATTCCCGGTCCGTCAGTCATCCTCTTCAAGAATGGATATGCTACAACACAAAAATGAAAAGCGAAATTTTCCCAGAAAATTCACGTGATGGCTTTTTATTTCATTTGGCTTTTTAAGGGGAAAACCATCACCGGCCTGTGCTCACTTTTTGGCCAATCAGGGCTACATACAAGGTTACAGAAATACGTATCGGCCAGTTTTGGATGTACGAAGTTCGTCATGGTTAGGATGGGAGGCAGTCAGGTTGGCACCTCGCGCGGCGGCATCATGGAGGAGAACTCTGAGGAGCGAAGACCGTTGGCGGTGCGAAATGGCCCGGAAACTGTGTGTTAGAGAAGAGTCATCGATTAGTCGAACAGTCCTCCTCTGAACAGCATTGAGCATGGATAATGTAGTCGGGGTGACAGAACCCCAAACATGTGAGCAGTACTCAAGGCTAGACCTTATCTGGGCCTTGTATAGCGTGTACATGTGAAAAAGCAAGACCGGAAATAAAAACTGAAGCATTTACCCCTAGTTAAGACTTTTTTTACACATATAAGTTTAAGCCTTCGAATAAGGTGATTTGTGGTGTCTGATGATATATTGTCGGATACATTTTTGTATGTTCTTAACTTGTATTGTCTTACAACTTTGATAACAGAAGATATACCACAGAAAAACTTTCAAACGTAACATCCAAACCGACTTACTGTCACCTTATTCATCGATATAGTGTTTTGAAAAACTGATTGACATTTCGTGCTACATACGATCCATCACTGTATTAATTGGAAAACAATCATGTAACAACGAATAAACTTTCCTAATAATGCACACCGTTCATATTTGTTACTCTGTCTTTAACTTCATGTAAATTCTAAACTTCAAGGGATATTGAAAAAGTGTTATTGATGAGAAAAGTTTCAGAACTAGACCGTTTTGCAAAGTGCAGTTACAGTAACTGACGGTCTCTTCATAGGGATGAATGATTCAAGAAAAGTGACTTTAGCGCTTGTCCATCTTCACCTATCAATAATTGGATATAGATCTACGGTAAAAATAATCACGAAAATAAACAGTATAACGATTTTGCCGAAGAGGCAGAAGCAGCAGATGCGTGCATTCCAGACAGGAAAACTGCATGTAAATAATATTATAAATGAATAACTAGATCGATAGTCATTCCGTAGACACCTGTGGGGTGACCTCTACATAAATGTACATAGAGTCTCGGGGTAAAAGATAACAGGTACATAGAAGATTGATGCTTTTTGTCAGTTATTGTTCCTAATTTATCAATTTACTTTCTACTTTACTACGTTCTACTTCTTACGACTAGAGGTGGGGAAATATTCTTGCATCTACACTGAAAACTCATTATGGAACCAATACCCTCACTCACGTACAATGATGTAAAGCTTCGGCGTCAATTTCTTTATATTTTTCGTATTTTTTTGTTATCACTGTTCAGCTCTCCTTAACCGTTGTTGATTATTGAGTGCCATTTAGCATGAATTATTTTGATCTAGCGGTATCTTACATGTTGGAGTCATAAGACATCCAGCAGAAGGGAGTCTGATGATTAATCAAAAGATACTTCGCACAAAAATAAGCATACGTACCGTGGCGCTGCACAGGAGAGCGAAAAGCTGGCAAAAATATAATTTATCTAGCATCTACATGATATTCAGTTCAGCAGGGTTTTGTGGGACACTTTCAAAAGACGCCGACCAAATGAACCCAAACAACTACCATTGACATTTTTCTGGTCACTAAATACGAATCGTTGGTCAGTTGGTCACTATGAGGGCTTTTGAAGGTCAACACAAGGTCACCGTGAGGACAAATTCAAAATAAGCCTAGCGATCGAGTCCAGATATGTGTCATATAGGTATTTATGGTCATTGAGTCCGAACCATCGATCAGCTTGTCTTTATGAAGGCAGTCGATTGTTATTTCAGCCCACACGTAGTACAAATGCAAAAAAAGTTGACTAAACTGAATTGAATTTTCTAGGGCTGTACTTGCCATTACAGAACTCCGCAACAGATTAAAGCGATACATCCGTTAGGACTCTCATGTGTCTTAACTCGTGGGAAGTGAATAAAAAGTTAATTCAGATTTTTCAATTTTTGTTTATCAGCTGACGAAGAAACGCTTTTTTCTGTTTGGGTGTACAGTGTTATTCTTCTTTTATTTGTTATACTATAGACAAATTATTTTGTTCAATATAGGTACAGGGTGTTTTACAACTTATCCGTCAAATTTTAACCACATACTCGTATGCACTGTTACAAAAGAAGTTGATTTCTCAAACAAAAAAATGTAGTAAAAGTCCTACAGAGATCGAGATAATAAAATAATATGTAATATGCGTCACGCTGTTGCATGTGACACTTCTGGGACCGATATTTTCTTCCACAATATCCAAAATTTTGTCTTCGGTATTTAAAACGCGTTGTGGGGAAACCCGACGCCCATCCACTCCACGTCTGGGGCGCAAATCTTCACTAGCACGTGTACGTAAAGCAATTGAACTAAATGTTTCGTGATGTGGTATGTGCCTATTCGGAAATTGGTGTGCATACAAACGAGAAACCGCTCGCGAATTTTGCCCTGCTTCTCCGTACGCTAAAAAAATGTCCACTAACTCCTCATCAGGGTACACATGTGCCATTTTTATTAATAAATAACTAAAAACATAAACTCGCAAAATACTTTATTTAGCTTCACAAAAATCGACCGTTCTTCATTCAGATCACCCACGATGCAGATTAAACTTTAATTACACGTTCTTATCAGCATGAAAAAACAAAAAATTCCTGGTATTCGTCAGTTGTTTGGTACAATATTTGCTACAATAAATTATTAATGCGTGTTCTAATATCACGACGATTGACGCAAAATACAGCTATTTATTTTTCAATTTGTTATTGAAACTCAGGTTTATAACTTAATTTGTGTAGGACTTTTATATCATTTTTTTTGAGAAATCTACTTCTTTCGTAACAGTGTATATGTGGTTAAAATTTGTCGGATAAGTTGTGAAACATCCTGTATAAGGGAAAATCTCGAAACTGGAGATACAGTTCAAAATATGTGGATTGGCCTAACCATATCTCTGTCCAAAAGTTGATAGTTTGCGACAAACAGGGTGTCAAAGTTACAATTTTATTTTCCATTCTTCCTTATTGCTTGAGAAGAATTTCAGATTTCGGTATAAAACTCGGTATAGGGAGATTTTCTAGTGTGAGAAACAAGCATCTGTTATTTTTTATGGCCAAACTTTCAGAGGGCGCTACTTACAGCACTATTTCGGTAAATAATAAATAATAAAATAATTTTTTTATATTACCCTGTATTCAACAACTTACCAAAAAAATCTTATTTTCTCGCATTTCCACAACAAAAAGGGTGCACTTGTTACAAGTGTCTAAAGCTAATAGTTTTCGAGATATTTGTTTCTAAAACTCCCATTGCGGTATTTGTACCATCATGATAAAACATTTTCATAACATAATAAAGTTGTTTTGGATAATATCTGAGTAGCGTTGCTATGGTTTCTAATGTTTGTCATAATATTGCTTTAAACTTCATGAATAATTTTAAGTTGACAATAAGTTGTTAAACATCATACGTTTGATGAATATTCTGATATGCATTTAATGTACGGATTGGCAAGATGAATGCTTTAAAAGCATGAAGATTGTACGCTGACAGATTCCATAATAGACACCCGCCTAATTCAAAGACTTTCCAACTAATCGATTACCGATTACGAGAAATTGGTAAGAAATGATTATAGCCTTATTTTGAGTAGTAAAAACCATTTGGATTTCAGGTAGTGTTGCTCAAAATATGGACCGACATAGTGGAGCTCCCAGAACTGTACGTACAGGTGAAGTTGACGAAAATGATGTTGTCTTTGAATATCCTACAGTGAGGTTAGGAATGTAGCTCGAGGATTTCAAGTTTACATACCACCTGCAAAAAGTACATGGTTTAAACGCGGATGATGATCCGCAAGTGTAGAATTCTGTACATGGCTCTTAAAGAAGTTTAACCACAACAATGGTTTTACTCCTTTTCTTTTTTTATACTCTACCACGAAGGCCTAACGCCTAAATACCCATGAAGTATCGTGCGGCTATAGGGGGGGGGGGGCACCACACGACTATGGCGAGGGAACACATGTGTATACAAAATGCACACATTCTGGCCCCGCCTACGAGATCCGCCAGATGGTACCTCCGCATGCGACAGTCAGAGACCTCCACCATCCACGGACAAGCCCAACATTCATAGCCAAGAGAATAATTTCTCTTGGGACGAGATTCGAACCCGCGCAGCACACGGCGACTGATCAGGAGACCGAAGAGTCTACTAACGCAGCCACCGCTGCTGCTTTGATATTATTTTCGGACGGAGCAGGATTTGGAAGGGATGGGTCCATTAACTCGCATAATCTTCACATTTATGCAGACGAAAATCCTTATGCAATAAGACAAACCCGCCACCAAGTACAATTTCAAATTAATTAACTATATGAGCAGGAATAGTTGGATAGGGCCCGTTGACTTACCACCTAGACTAAATAATAATAATAATAATAGATGTCTTTATTTATCCACAATTACATTGTAGTATAGCCAAATGTCAGACTTACATGGTGAAGTTTAGAGAACAATTACCCACTCTGCTGGAAGATCTTCCATTACAAACACGCATGAATAGGTGGTTTATGTACGACGGTGCTCCATCTCATTTTAGTTTATTAGCTAGAGAGCACCTAAATACAGTTTATATAGACCAGTGGATAGGCACATCAGGACCTGTATCGTGGCCGGCTAGATCACCAGATTTAAATCCTATGTATTTCTTCTTCTGGGATGATTTAAAACGACGCCAGTGGAAATTGTAGATGATCTTCGACAAAGAATTTTCCACCATAGCCAGGAAATGAAAAATAACATCAAAATGCTTTGGAGAGTGCAGCAAGCATTAGTTCGTCGAGGTCGAGAGTGTGTTAGGCAAGGTGGTGCTCATTTTGAACAATTTTTGTAGTTATTATTTCCGCTTATTAGTTTTGTTTCCATCCTCATTTGTCATTGTTAAAATCTATAGCAACGCTACTCAGATATTATCCAAAGCAGTTTGATTATTTTGTTATAAAAATGTTTTATTATCATGGTACAAATAACGAATTGGAACTTTTAAAAACAAGTATCTCGAAAACTATTAACTTTAGACACTTCTAACAAGTGAACCTTTTATGTTGTGGACATACGAGAAAATAAGATTGTTCTGTCATTTGCTGTATACAAGATAGCACAAAAAAGTTATTATAAGTTATTTATCGATATAATGCTGTAAGTGGCTCCCTCTGGAAGTTTGGCTATAAAAAACAACGGATTCTTGTTTCTCATACAGGAAAACTTCCCTATACCGAGTTTTATGCCAAAATCGTCTCAAGCAATAAGGAAAAATAGAAAATAAAATTGTAACTTTGACACCTTGCATCTCGCAAACTATCAACTTTTGGACTAAGTTATGTTTAAGTCAATTCACATATTTTGGTCTGTAGTATTTCCAGTTTCGAAATTTCTCAACCTTTCGCAGATTTTTTTTGTATATTTTTTTCTTTGTAACCTATCACAAAGCCTTTCGTCTTGTATTTGTTATTCTACTCATATTACAAAAATTATTAATTGATTTCAAGTCAAGTCAAATCCAGTCAAGTAGCTTGGAAAACAAGTCGAGTAGTGAATCCCTATTTCGGCACTAAGTAGCAAAATGCGTGGTAGTATTCACCAACCGTTGACTTTTCCTTCAGAACTTAACTATGCTACACCAGTCTCCTACATGCGTTTAGTTTCATATTTTGATTATACGCTTTACACGTTTAACTATTTCCATTATCTAATCATATTAGACGGTTTGCGAAATAATTGTAAATTCTGGTTTTATTGATGCAAGTTGTTTAAGGATATATTCAAAACATGGACGCATTAAATGGGTACACCAATTTTTGTGGGAAAACCTTTTATTCGACAGCAAAGAATGAGAAAACGTGTTTTTTTGGGATTCAATCGAAAGTGTTGGCAAGGACGAAAAAACTGTGTATAAAATTTTTCGGTATTTATGAGACCTACAAAATTAGACAACACGTAAAGAGATGCGAGTGATATCAAAAAAGTTATGGCCGAAAACCGAGGCAAATTGCACGTTTTGGCACTTGTTGGAATTGCGACGATGGTTTCTCGCAGATATTTGAAATTCTTCAAATTGGTATGACTCGTACTTTTAAATAATCACAAAAAAATTAGAGTAGATTGGTCACGTAGTTTTTGAGAAATTCTAAATGTTTGTCCCAAAACACCTGTTTTCCGGCCATCACTACTAGTTTATTAAGCAATATACAGGGTTAGTTCAAAGGGTACTACTTTATAGCAAAATACATTAGTTTACCTTGCCGATATAAATTGCAAACCATTCCGGAAGATAAATGTTACTTTTATGCAAAAAAGGATGCGTTACGTTTTGTATTCTAAACAAAATCAAACATTTCGTATGATAGACACATCCGCTATGTTTTAAAATGTGTATAGTAACGTATGTTTTTCGAATATCGGAGCGCATTTGTTCAATTACTCACAAATACAAAATGTTTGAATTTGTTTAGAAGAAAAAAACGTAACGTTTCTTTTTCGCATAAAAATAACATTTATATTTCGGAATGGTTTGTATTTATATCGGCAAGGTAAACACGTGTATTTTGCTATCAAATGTTCTTTGAACAAACCCTGTATATTGCTAATAAACTAGTAGTGATGGCCGGAAAAAGGTGTTTTGGGATAAACAATTAGAAATTCTCAAAAAACTGCTTGACCAGTAAAATCCAATTGTGTTGTCGTTATTTAGAAGTATGAGTCCTACTGATTTGAAAAGATTTAAACAGTTGCGTGAAATTATCGTTGCATTATTATCTTTTTACGTGGGGTCTCATTTCGTTGGCCTCAAAAATACCTAAAAGTCTTATATGAAAAGTTTTTTCGTACCTGCCCGCACTTTAGATTGAATCCCAAAAAACACGTTTTCTCATTCTTTGTTAAATCAAAAGTTTTCCCAGAAAAATTGGTGTACCCATTTTATGCGCCCGTTTTAAATTCGCCCTTGAACAACTTGCACCAATAAAACCAGACTTTACAATTATTTCGGTGGAATTTGCTAATATGATTAGACTATCAGTTTAACTTGGCCAAAAACAAAGGGCCCCTTGATTTCAGCAATTTAGAACATATGATATGATATCATCGTCCATTTTGTACCTGCATTATAGTAGGAGACCTTACCCATGTCTGCTTTGCCAACTGCATCTCTATAACCCACACCGTTTTGCTTCCTATTCAGATTTCAATCTGAAAATCTGCTCCTACCTACCACACAGACTTTAAAGCCCTGAAGCCAAATGCATACTTCCATATGAATGAAGCTTTGTTAGACGATAATCCAGGTCAGGACTTAAGCCGGTATACCTTTTAAACGCTTAAAATATTGACGGATCTTGAATAAACTATATCATATACATACTTATAAGACGTTATCCTTTGTTAAGTATATAATACCTAGTCGGGAGAGCGATATCATTCGAATGTCACGGATTTTAGTTTCCATGACATAGGCCAGGGGGTATTTTTGAATACCTGCAAGTGATCCTGTTTTTTCTGTGAAGATACTTCAAACCCTAGACAGTCTGAACTTGTCTCACTCTAAAGCTGGTATAGCGCCAAATTCCGATTCCTGTAGAATTATATCCAGCAAGTATCGGTTTTTCCACTGGAATTGTATGAAATAATAAGTCTGGATAGTCCCATAGCAAATAAACTAGAGAGCATCAGTCCGGACATCGAGCAGGTTGCTGGATGCAGCTGAATGAGACCTTGGAATAGTTCTTCGGGTTATGGCGAGAAACAGTAATATATACTTATTTTAAATAGCTTTTGACGAAAGAAGTCCAAATGTATTTTTAACAAAACTTAAAATGTAATTTTAAAAACGCCTTGTTTGCCTTGTACCTTCGAAGCGGTTCTCGTTAAAGGATAATATAATCATAAAGTCTAAAGAACAGTCGTCTGAATTTTTGTCCAACGTTCAAACGATTATCTCCTTCAATCTGTCTGTCGCTTTTTTTTTGCTGCATCATATCGTGTTTGATGAAAGCACTCACCTAAACAGTGATGATATGTCATCAAATAGAAAGCATATTTAGGGGAAAAGAACAAAAGCTTTGTGCCATACCACGTTTTACAAGCTATTATTTTGTTATTTCTCACTTTCAATTCAATTAAACCTAATATATCGGACATCGCAAAATGCATTTCTCTAGTAAACTCCAAAACATGGATATCGAATGGAAGAGTTTGATGAATGAACATAATACTCGAAGCGACACCATCTGCAATCTAATATGGTGATTTATCACGTCCATTCCTTAATAAGCTTAGTGAAATTAAGCTCTATCTACTTCTAGGGACAAGCTGTTCGACAAACTTTTAGAGAGGCAATAAATTAAATATAAGTACAATATTTTTAGTCATAATAAACGATAAGGATAATCTATAAGCAGGTGAGTATACTTCATTTTTATTAGTTTCCCTTCTCAGTCCTGAACAAAGTTCCTTTATTTTCCCACATTTGCTGAAGTACGATTCAATAAAAGACTGCTTTTGGAATTTTTCCTTCACTATTATTCTATTGCTAACGTCTTCAGCAGGAAGATACGGACCTGCCTGAGCACCCTTCATATCAAAATGTGTATTGTGGGTCGCGACAACACTGGCGTACTATTTTGCATATGGTCCATTTGGGGGTAAATTGATTTATGAATTATTTTTTATTGAGCGTTGTAAAATATGATCAAAAAACTTCCAGCCTCATTCTTCATGCGAAAACATTATTATTGAATTTGTTTTGCCAGAATATATGGGTCATTTCACTTAAGACGCAACAAAGTTAGCTCAGTGTTTTCTTGTTTACTTCTACATTTTTCGAATATTTCAGTACTCTCCCTAACTGGCGAGGAAGTAATATAATAGCGAAAATTTCGACATTGAGATATATTTTTTGGATGTTATACGACATGTAGTAGTAGTATACGTTTATGTTTTATAATACCTGACTTTCACAAAATAATCTTAAGTTAACAAGTTTTATAAGACACAGAATGTTTTTATATTGTCTTGTAAAGCCCATTGAAACCAAAATAGTTGGTTGTGCACGGGCAGATTTTTTTTTTTGATATAATTTTGATAATAAATTTTGCTTAGAGCAGGATTTTATACAACAAGCACATTCTAAGTATGGAAGGTAAGGAGGAGTGGCGCTTATATAATAAAGTTTATTCCACTAACTACAGAAATATGGAGGGTGAGGAAGAGTAATACTAGCGTAGTACGATTTCTAGTACATAATTTCTACTAGATTTCGTTTCTCTTGTCTACCAATTAAAAAAATATATTTTTTAAATAAAGATTTTATCAAAGACAATGAGTTTATTTTATCAACATACATACAGTACACGTATGGCAAACAACTATAAATTTTACATGATAGGTAGGTGTGGCATCGCAAGCTTACATTTCTTTGAAAAGATTGTATTTTTAAGTTTTCATTTTCTTTATATCTAGTACTATAAGCATGGCTACTTTTATTGAAGTTGTTTTTGTGTTTGTATATGAATTGAATTAATTCATGCAGAAACAGTTGCCGTAGGTCAAACACTCCAGTCCCCGAAAATAATTTATCAGAAGGATAAGTAATTTTTTGCCAGATATTACTTTCAACATTCTTTTTTGCAGTATATCCAGAGGCCGCAAATGACAATATGCGGTACTTCCCCAACTCAAAATAGCGTATCGTAGACGTGATTCAACTAATGAATAATACAACATTTCCAGGTGCATGTCGTCTATGAGATGTTTTAAGTATTTAAAGCGATATAAGAGTTATCGTAAGATATTTGTAATGTTTGATAAATGAACATCCCATCCCATCTCAAGAGGCGATCAATGGTGACACCTAAGTATTTATAGGTTTTCACAGATGTTAAAGATATACTTTGATTTATTAAAAGGCATAAAGAATGTTTTTTCATAGCTTACGGTTAAACGTTTATGAGCAAAATATTCACTACTTGTTTTCGATTTGAGAGATAGCTTGTAAACAACTGTAAAGGTCCGCCTCGTACTCCTCCAAGGTCTCCAACATCTGCTGGCGATTCACAATGTCGAAGGCCTTGGCAAGATCCAAGAATACGCACAGTACCGGTGTACTCAATTCTAATCTCTTCTGTTAACTTACAAGTATACATCATAGATTTCTCCATACACTCGTCCATAAACTTTAAACAATTATTATCGAACAGGCCCGTCGCGTCTCTGTCGCAGTTACCATACATACACTACAGTATATTCAGATAAGAGATAGACCGGACATAAACAAGACCACGTGATCATCGAACGCTGTAACATTCGGCAGGGATGTATTAAGAGTTACGCAGTACATATTTTAGATAGTAGATGCTGCTTTGCGTAACTTTGTAGTAAATTAGCACAATTCGATGTGTATACGATTGGTGATGGATATAGGATCATGTGGGGGTGGGGTAAGAAATATATAATGATGTAAATATACATAAGGGTTTCAAAATTTTCGCTTCGATTTCCAGCTTCGGATGCCGCCTGATGTTTGGTGAAATACAGTCGAATATAATCTCAAAATGGCGTTTAAATTAGCCTAAATTAAAAATAATCGTATATCTCTTAAAATTGCTTTTAGAATATTGATTAGTATATTTTTTGATTTCTAGGTAAATATGTAACCAAATTAAAACGTACAAAACGTAAAAAAATGTGCATGGTTGAACATTGTCAGAAAGTAGATTCTTGAATAGGTTTTGCCAAAATGGGTTCAAAAATGTCAATAATTAATTAAAAAATACAGTAGCTTTATAATTACTTATAACTTACCGAATTTGATGAACGACATCTTTTATTGGAAAGATGAGCTTGATGAGCTTTCATCATCGCTACTGCCTGAAGCACCAACGTCAATAATGAATGGCTCGACTTGTTCCTCTAAAATATTGTCCAGTTCCCACATTCTCTTTTCAAATTTGTCTTTCACGTGCTTAATACAGTTTTCCCATTTTTGCGCTGTTATTAATTCTAGTGCTTCTTTGAAAAGTCCTTTGAGGTCACAAAATTTAAAAGTTGTATTGTGCTTAGCTATATAATTTTTAACCTCTGCCCATATGAGCTCAATGGGATTGAGCTCGCAATGGTATGGAGGTAAACGGAGCACAGTTTTATTTTGACTTGCTGCCATTTCGTCAATGGCGTATTTTTGATATTCCGCCTTGTGATCCTTGACAATTCTTAATAATTGTACTTTCAGCATTGCTTCTTCAAAGTTGATATTTTTCGAGCGGAGCCAATTTTGAACATCAACTTTCCTTGAAGCCGTTGTTGGGACCTTCTCCATTCTTCGAGAATGATAAGGCGCATTATCCAACACAATTACTGCGTTTTCCTCTAAGTTCGGTAAAATTTTTGAAAACCACTGTTCAAACGATTCGCCATTCATTTCCTCGTGGTAATCTCCAGTTTTCTTAGACTCAAAGCACCACAGACCGTCAACAACAAATCCATCCTCCATAATGAGCCTTTTCCCTTTACCTGGAAATCGAAGTACTAACTGGTGTAGATTTATTTCAATAAGCGAACCTTTTTCGAATGTTTTCATCACATTCAGCGAAAAGACATTGAGACATGAGTATCAGATTGCTATAATTGGGATTATTTAGTCATATTGAAAGAAGGAATATTGAACGTCGTATGATTACTCAGCGCTTCACAATTTAATTTAAAGTTATAAACCTTTAAAAAATGAATGATCAGGAACCTGAAATACGCGCAAATATTAATATTAACAAATTATAACTTTATAAAGCTTAAAGTATGAATTAAAATGATTAGAAATATTAGGAACGGTACACAATATAAAACTTAGTAACTTTTTTTAAGTTTATAATGTTCGCCATATTTTAAGATTATATTAAAAAATTATTGAAATATCGAAAACACATAAAAACATGGCTTAAAAAAGTTCTAACAAATGAAAATGACAATAAAACATCCACGCATTTTATCGAAAGTTATAAAAGTTTTGTTACTTGTAATATGTTTTATCTGCCCCCTGGAATTAATGTTTAGAACCTTGTTCCCAAGGTTTGAAAAACATCCGATTGTTGTCTATTACTCGTATTTACCTGCTGGATTTTTTAATCCGGTGGACAGTCCATCTAGAAAGGCCCTCCTGGATGAAGTTACAGAATCATCAACCCATACTTTACTTGTAGTGTGTCCTGCGTTTACCCACGTTTCATCAAGGTAATAAATCTTCCTGTTTTGATTTCTATATTTCCCAATTTTTGTTAAATAATCCCTCCTCCATAGCACAATTTCTTCTCTATCCAGTAGTAAACTATTACGACCCCGTTGTTTCCATTTGAAATTTAAATGCTTCAGTAATACATGGATAGTTGATCGTTTGAAATTTCTCAACGTTGTATCTCCATTTACCTCCTGCAGTACTTTATCTATAGTAGGTATTTCATTCCTAAAGAAGAATTCATGCACTTTCCTCCTAATCGCATGCTTATCAGCTTCATCCAATGATTTAACAATACTTTTGCGATGTTTACTGGTCATTGGCTCAGAAAAGGTGTGATTTTTTTTTGTATTGTCTTAACACATTAAACACTGATGCGCGACACACCCCAACTTTGTGAGAAACCTTCACAACAATTTCTTTGATGGTTGATGCCTCGTTCTCCTCGCGCTCGATCTTATATATATATTCAAAGTGACCTCTTTCATTTCTGCACTCAGGTGTCTTTTTTTAGAGCGTTTCCTAGGTGGACTACAGGAGTTTACAACTTCATCGGCAGTATCTGTACTACTGGGCATTTTGCGCAAGCAGTTGATAACAATAACAATCAATAACAAGGTATAACAATAACAACGACAAACTCAACAACTTAATAAGATAACAAACGAAAACGTCCAAAGAAATATCAAATTGCAATGATGCACACGACATACGTAACACGTCTGAACCTGAATGTGACTCTGCCTTGATACGACTGCTCTGCCGCTCGGCATAGGCATTTAATTGCGAATTGACCAATGAGGGCTCCTGTTTTACGTCGAGACGGCGGCGTTAGCGTGAAAATCACCCGAACCTTTTGTTTACATCCGGTCTATCTCTTATCTGAATATACTGTACGAACTTAAACCTGAGTGTACAGAATCTTGTCTGCGGCTACCGCCTAACCGCTCGTGCTGGTTATCAGCTTGGTTGACGTTATCAGATAGTGATTCTTTTGGTAGGGCTAGAAATACACTTCTTGATCGCAGTGGGTATTATGGACTAATTGTATAGGCCTGTAAGGCTCACATGATCCATTTATGAGAGCAGAGTAAACCTACTTGACGCTATTTTTCCGAAGTAGAACAATAGGGAAAGAAATATTATTTAATAAATGGAATACGCCATATTTATTTTCTCAAGTTAGTAGTAAAAACGTTTATAATGCAGGCTTTATGATATTGCGCATTGTTTAAGAAATAAAACGAAAATAGCTGCACTTATCCAGTTACCGATAAAGCTTTTATCAACAATACTAAAATGTACAATGGAAATCGTTTTGATTTGCACTGGAAAATACAGTCTCTATAAGAATTCAATGATATGAATCAGCATTTTATTTTGGTTAATGAGACATACAAATGTAACAGACACTAAACTGAAAGCCACAGCTTACTTCTAAAAAATATGTTTGGCTAGCCTAAGCTACACATCAGAAATCACTAAATTATTCATTTTAGTTATATTTTTTCACGTAGTTTCCGAAATATCCAAATAATTTCGGTGTACTTTGGTGTGGATACCAAACCCCAGTTTTCTTGACGTTATTTTACTTGAAGCTTTCCATGGATGCCCATGACTGTCCGAGGGATAATGAGTTTTGAAGGGATATATATATTATTAATATTATTTTTTTTCTGTTTATACCGAAGCAGCCGCGCAGGCAGAAGCCTAAATGCCGGGACACCGCGGCTGCTATGATGATCCCAAAGAAATTTTGTTAAACCGATTTTTGAACTGCCTAAGGTTAGTAGAACTGGGAAAAGTTTCCTCTTGTAGATTGTTTTCCACAATCTCGAAACCCTCGGGACAAAGGAGCAGACGTATCGGCCAGTTCTGGATGTACGAAGGCCGACACGTTTAGGATGAGAGACCAAAGTAATACGGGTCTGTGTGGCAGGCACATCGCGCGGCGGCATCATGGAAGAGAGCTCTAAGGAGCAAAGCCCGTTGGTGTAGCAGTAGAAGAGAGCTAGATCGCCGACGGCTCGCCAGTGCAAAAGTGTCCCGAGACTGTCTGTTAGAGTCGAGTCATCGATCAGTCGGACAGCCCTTCTCTGGACAGTATCGAGCATAAATAATGTATTCGGAAGCGGCCGCATCGCAAATGTGTGAGCAATTCTCGAGGGTAGGCCTTATCTGGGCCTTGTATAGAGTGAGAAGGTCATGCGTAGAAAAGCACTTCCTAGCCCTAAACAAATAGCCTAGCTTTTTCCCAGCAGCTGCCGCTATTGACGAGATGTGTTGGTGCCAGATCAGGTCCTCGGTGATCTGGACTCCGACCAACAGAAATGAATGGCTCTCTGGCAGAACTCGTTCATCCATCGAAACCGGATGAGCGCTAGGGCGCTTTTTGTCCGTGAAGGTACAGTGCTGTGTTTTGGAAGGATTAAACTGTACAAGATTGTTGCGTCCCCAAGCAGTGATAACCTCCAGGTCTCTCGTCAGAGGGGTAGTCGTCGCTAGTCTTCTTTTTTCTAGCTCAGCGGCAGAGATCGGCTTGTCACTCTGAATTCCTAAATGTAGAGCGCTGTCATCAGCGAAGCTGTGGATTGGGTTTATCGTGCAGGAAAGGTGGTCGTTGATATGTAAGAGAAACAGTGTTGGAGCCAAGACCGATCCCTGGGGAACACCCGCGTTGACATTGTGGGATGAAGAGGAGAATCCGTCAATTACGACGGATATATTGCGGCCAGAGATAAAGTCAGCCATCCATCTGCAAAGCTCTTGCCTGGAAGGCCATCATAGGATGGACGTTTGCTTAAGAGGGCAGCGTGCCACAGCTGATCCAACGCTTTCGTAATGTCAAGAGCAACGACATGAACCTCACCATAAGACTGGATGAGCTTACTCCACAATTGCTTGACGTAAACTAGGATGTCCCCTGTAGATCGCTTGTTCCGGAGACCATACTGCCTGTCGCTAATCAAGCGGTGACGTTCGACGTAGCCCAGAAGCTCGCGATTTATGCACCTCTCTATCAACGTACTTACAACAGAGAGTAAAGCTATGGGCCTGTAGTTGTAAGGTTCGGTCTCGGATCCTTTTTTGAGGATGGGTTGGACATCAGCAAATTTCCAGTTTTCTGGGAAGGTGCCGGATTCATAAGATATCTGAAAGAGACGGGAAAGAACTGGAGCAAGCTCCGCTGCACACCGCTTCAGTACAACGGCAGGAATCAAGTCCGGACCAGAAGCTTTGTTGATGTCGAACAACAAGAGCACTCGTCTTACGGTCTTATGCCGCATAGTGTAGGGAACCCTTTGGATTGACGGCACTTGGGAGTTGGGGGGATGTCCATGGTGGAGTGGGCAGCAAAGACCTTGGCAAGTACTTTCGCCTTGGTTTTTGATTCGGATACAATCGTTCCATCCTGACACGTAAGTGGTGGAAGGCTACTGTGTTTGAAGTTCTATTCAACCTGTTTGGACACCGTCCAGAAAGACCGACTGCCATTATGCTGCGACATTACCCTGTGCTTAAGTTTTATATCGTGCTGGTTTTTGGCATTGCGAACCGCTTCGTTATATTTGTTTCTGGACTTCGATGTCGACTTGTCTGTTCTCTACAGTGGGGTTTTGTAAGAAGGTCCTGTGTGCCTTGATCTTCTGCTGGCGAGCAATGTCACACGATTTGTTACACCAGCCATTAGACTCTGGATTAGGCTCTTTCACTGTATGAGGGATGTATTCCTCTATTCCAACATGGATAAATCCGATTATCGAAGAACAGACAGTCGACGCATCGGCTTCAGTGAAACATCTCTCCAAGGAAAGGTAGAGAAGAAGTATCTGAGCCCCTCCTAGTCGGCATATCCGTAATGCCAAATTTTGCGGCCTGTGTGAGTTTCTGCTGCCACAGTGGGTTCTGACCGAAACCTAACCTCCACAGCACCGTGGTTTGAGTTACCCAGGGGGGACAGGACAGCAGCGCTGCAAAGGAGCTAAAAGCAAATTAAAAATAGTGAATAGCAGCCATGCTCAAGATTTCTAATCAATTGAGCATAATTTGACAAGTCTTTCACTCCCACTGTATATATATAACAAAAGCAAAATCCGCAAAAAGAGGAAAGTGGATTCGAACAGAAAATATAGGTAAACCGAGCGATACGTATTTCGGCTGGTTGGCTTCATCAGGCCCGAAAACAATGCACATATGCACATGCCATACATCCGGATACAGGTGTAATCTGAGGAAACGAAGATGCCGAGGGGAAAACAACGATGCACGAAGTCCACAACAAGAGCCAACCGTATCGCTCGGGTTAGCTATCTTATTTTCTGCTCCAATCCACTTTCCCCCTTTTTGCGGATTTTGTACAATATTTCCTATTTTTTGGTATATTCTTTCTTCCGCATGATCATTTTGCTCTCTCTCTCTCTCTCTATATATATATATACGAGCATATGAGCAGTAGTCATTGCCATTGCCATCGACCAGTTGGGCAAAAAATACAAGGAAGTTGGCAAATTTTTTAGGCTTAAGTTGACTCTTTTGTCGATAAAATCAAGCTTTCGGCATTATCTATGGAGCCTCCATCAGGATTCTGAAAACCCAATTGTGATGCTAGCAACGAATACACGACCGATTTGAATTGTCAAACAACTTACTCGTCGTTGAGGTTGTAGCAACAAGGTGTTTCAAAACGAACGTAGAAAAGATAGAACTTGTATAAATATAAAAACAATAGGACGGAGACATTAGGCTCGTTGATAACGACAGATACCTTCGTTATATGTTAAAAATATCAATACACCCGAACATATTAAAAATTATTAACCATGAGATGACATTTTAGGAAAACAATCGGAATGCAGTTTCTAACCTCCTACTTCCGCTACACGTGGAGAGGGGGACGGAACGGAAAGATAATGCATCGACAGCTGACATGTGATTGATGCGACGGAACGTGGAACTGTAAACCTCATTGTCTAATTTGGGTATGAAGTATACGAGGGACGCTCGGTAAATCTCCACCCATATTACTAAAATGCTGAATTAATCTGTTTTGGAAAAGTGTGTAGTTCATGAGTGTACGAATGTGAGATAGTGATACACACTTGAAAAGATGGGTTATGTGAGTTTATATTAAAGATTGTGAGTGAGAAATTTCAATTACCAAGATAGCAATTGGAAATGTATTCTAATTTTGGGACGACGTTGTTTCGATTTGGATATGTAGCCGTTCTAGCTTTTCGCAATTCAACAGGTAGAAATAAATGACACTAAGCTGCTTAACATCAGCCTTTTTATTCATGCAATGATCTGTCATGAAAATGTGGGACATTTCTAAAAATAAACGATTTGAGAGTCTTTTTTCTTTGTCAAGAACCTCAATACTGCCATAATTCATAGAGTGACCTGTGTTGTTAATATGAGATGTCAAAGGAAGCTTTCAGTCTTATTCATCAACAAAAGGAAACAACAACATTAATTTAGCCTCGGAAGAACGTAACAGCGGTAACGAGACGACAAGCCCCAGTGGTAGTGGTGGCGCGCTCGGCAGAGATGAAGTTGTAACCTGGGCTGTAGCCTCGGAGGTAACCCAGGTCGTCATCACGCGAAATCCTCCAAACACATGCGATCGACATAATAGTTCCACCGATGAAGATGAACATCCTGTGGAATTAACAGGCAAGGTCATACAGATTGGCCGTTTGCGCACCGGTCCCGGAGTGCTACGACCGATATAAGCGGTCAACGTATAAAATGGACTAGAGAAGTAAACATTTCAGTGATGAAAGAAAGCATTTTATTTCGTTAACGACTGCAAGGCAGGCAGGATGGAAACGTAAGCTCCACACAGAGTTCTTGAAGATTCACCCGGAATTTGGATTAACTGAGCAAAATATCGTACATAGGAAAAGGACTATTGAGAAAAACGGTTATCTAACTCAGAACGTAACGGATGGATTTAAACGTGAAGTTAGTAGAGCGTTATCTCAAAATGCCATAAACGGCGAAATAGTCCCTACACGTTTGTCAGTTCCGGAACAGCCGCATATCGAACCTGAGTGCCAGACCAGCCAAAAGCAAGAGAAGTTAAATGATCTTTTTCTAAGCACGTCAAGCTTCTTCAGATTCAGTGAGTCCAAAAAATAGCCCAGGCTCCCAAAGCTTCTACTAAATGCAAAGTCCAATTAAATATTACCTCACATGGACGAAATCTGTCACGCCACCTGGAACACTGTGATGACTCAGAAGAAGTACATCTATCCATTTTTGCGGCAGCCGCTACAATGGTGGACGTGAATGGTCAAAGGCTACTACCACCCAATGATACGCCTCTCAAAAAGACATCGTCGTGTAGTGAAGAGTCATGGAAACTAAGACTCATGAAAGATATTGACTCATGTAGAGATGACGGTGATCTCATTTCAGAATATGTAGTAGGCAATAGGTCCCGGAAGGTGATTAAGAAAATTGCAGATATCAAACGGAAAATTAACGTACTCCCAGCTGCCCCAACGACAGTTCATTTTTAAACCTGCATAGAGGTAAAACCCTATGAACGATGCAAAATTCTCTCGAGATGGCGTAAGTAGAGTGCTAAGAAATGCTGCTGGTTGGAAGCCGCCGGGACCCGATAATGTTCAAAACTTTTGGCTCAAGAAGTTCCTAAGCACACATGCTGCATTGTCTCGATCACTCTCTAAAGCAATCACCAACCTGGAGATATTACCTATCTTCTTGATGAAAGGCATAACACACCTTATATTTAAAAGGGCAATCCTGAGGATCCAAAAAACTATAGGCCATTTACGTGTCTCTCTGATTTATAAACTTTCAACAGCTTTTTTAAGTGACCAAACATATACTCATTGTGAAAGCAACAATATCTTTGCTGAAAAAATAAGATAAACCTACATGTCTGCTACATCTACTACCTTAAGGCATTTCCTTCCGTGCCGCATAATTAGTTTTTGAAGGTGCTGGATATATATATATATATTGAGTCGTGGTCATTGTCGTCTAGACCAGTTAGATGAAAAATTAAAGCTTCCGCCTTTTGATGGGTACTTCGACAACATTTAAGCAAGGAGGACTCTTTATACTTTTTTTATTCTCTCTAGCTTTCAATGGTCTTTGCCATCATCATCAGGAGAGTAGTATGTGAGGATGTTGCTAATTGTTGTTTACGTTCAGGATGAGGGAAACACCCAGTAACATGGTGAAAGCTGGATAAATGGTACAGTGGTCAAAATTATATAAAATACACACAGCTGTATGACAAGAACAAGTTAAAAACAGATTATTTTTTAATCTCATAGGTTATGTATGTCGATTTTAGTAAATTAAATAACAATAGAGAGCTTACGTTTTATTATAAAATTAAGCATAAATGCACATACATATGTACCAAAATAATCAAGAATTATTAATCAAAATCGTTAATGAATTTATCAAATTATGAAGCTTGGAAATATTCATCAATTTTGTTTTGTTTAAGATTGTTATAACGCGAGATCAGAGCTTTGTCCCTCAGTCTTCTCAACAGTAAAAGTTCGTTATAGGATATACCATTCTCTTCAGCCCATTGTAAATCTAGCTCAAAGGCGTTAATTGCGTCTTATGCTGTGACTTGTGGAGCAGTTGCAATCACGCCATCGTTATTTTCCTGATTGTTTGTTGTATAATTAGAAACCTCTTTTATAATCTCTTCGTCAGACATGTCATGAAAAACATTTTCCTCTTCATGTACAAAGCTTCTTCCACTTCTGGATGTTCAGCTTCCTTGAGTGTCTGTCTCTTGCCTGGTCCGCAGTCAGTAGTTGACACGAACTTCTTGATCTACTTGTGCTTTCTTTTAATGTCATAAATTGTAGATCGGCCTACGCCGTATTCTCTTGCTAAACTACTGAAAGTTGCGATTTAAGCGGTCTAAAATATCACATTTTTCTTTATTTGTCAATGTTTTGTGCTTTCGCTTCTGAGTTTGTGATGACATTACTAGGTACTATACTTAATACACAGTGAATAATTAGTAAACAATGAACGCACGCTAGGCCGTACCGCTATCACAAGTAGTCAGATTCAAACTAAGTAAAACAATGCCTACGCGTCGAGCTCGATACCGGAGGCGCGTACAAGTTGTAACCTGTTCAAACCTGCGTGATCTACATTAGCGAAGATTGTCAAATACGTATGTGTGTAATACATATTCAAAGACATGTCGGATTACAGGGTGCGCCGGATTAGTTAGGGGCCGGATTATCGGGGGTCCACTGTATATATATATATATATATATATATAAAAAGTAGACGGCCATATCAGAAATCGATTATCCCATCTGATGATAAACTGGGGAACCTCTTTAAGAGTTCATTCGTAGGACATTGGAGCTGTGCGCATACGAAGAGGCATATTCCAGGGCGATTCTCTCAGTCCGATGTGGTTCTGTCTAGCCCTGAACCCACTGTCATCACTGTTGAACATTTCCAAGTTTGGTTATAGGCTCGATGTACGTGAGCGTACCAGACCTCAAACTATATACCGAATCAAAGCAGCATCTTGCTTCTCTAGTTCGAATGATAAATATATTCAGCAATGATGTAAAAATGAAGTTTGCGTCAGATATCTGCGCCACTGTCAGTATAAGGAAAGGTAAGCTAACAGTTTTGGATAAAAATTTAGAGAACATCACACCTGTAGCAGAAGACCAACCGTATAAGTACCTGGGGATGCACCAAAGTAGAGGTGTGTGCCATTCCGCCAAGAAGTCAATCTATAGAGAAAAGTATATCCATTGGCTTACAAAACTACTCAACCCCAAATTAAATTCGGAAAGTATTAAGCATTTGGACAATAAGTTCACTTACGTATTCGCTTGGTATTGTGAAATGGAGTAATACAAACCTTGAGGAGCTAGACAGACGTGTGAGGCCGTGGATTGCTCAACATAAAACAACTCTACCTCAGGTAACCAAATTACAAAACTGCTTTGATAACCATCTAAATCGCAAGATAGCTGCTGTGGTGGATGCAGATAACTGATTTACCACTTTGAAATTTGACAACCTCAAGACAATACGGCCTTGGAATCGAATACTAGGAGGAGAGAATACTGAGAGGAGAAAAGAGTCCAATGCCGTTACCCAAGCCAACTCAGACGTGACAACATTGATAAAGCTTAGTCATTCACGCATTTGAGAAGGGGATATCTCTATCCAACAACGGAGGGGTTCATAACCGGCATCCAAGACAAAGTCATAAAAACAAAAAACTTTAAAAAACATATTCTCAAATCCAACGTCCCAGATAAATGTATGAGGTGCGATCAGGCGGGGAAAACCATTGAACATATCACTGGAACTCGCCCTCCGTTGGCAGCTGGCGATTATTTGGGAAGACCCAACCAGGTCGCAAACATAAGTCATTCACAACTAGCCCGTAAGGTTAACTTGGTACGATCGCCTCCGCAATATTACATGTACTCGCCTGAGCCAGTTCTGGAATCAAAAGATGTAATAATACTCAATTGGTGTCGGACATTTCTGATCGAGAAAAACCTGTCGATTAAAATGAATAGGTTTTGGAAATTAATGGAAGCGCAGTTACCTCTGTCGAAGGGACTGTTACGAAACAAGTCTACTCAAGCTTGATGATTTTGGACCTTCCAAACGGCCTTCACATACCCAAAGACCGATATGTAACAAACGTGTCTTATTATGAGAAAGGCACTGTGTTTGTAAGAACTATCCTTGATTGGGGTCAACACCCCCCCAGTGATAGTATTATACCCACCATACGTGAGAACTATGAGCAAAAGAAATAATAATAGTAGCATTTATTACTCAGACTACATACGTTTATAGAGCAAAATATAAACTTAAGTCTTAAAATACTACAATTGAAAATACCAGCCTGTTGGGGGATTCTATTATAGTTTGTACACATTATTGATAAGACTGACTTAAGTATCAGATTTGTCTTAGCAGCAGTACAGTAAAAAGAGGTACAGTGTCTTGAATTGAACAGTAGTACATTAAATCTAATTCGAGATATAACTTTACATAAAAATGATATCGAAGACAGTGTCCGTCTGAATTCCAAACTATCCATGTCATAGGAGTTGATATTCTATACCGTTTCTGAGTAAACCTGGTCTTTTTTGAATCTTAGATATTTCAGAAATTTCCTCTGAACTCTCTTTAGTTTTTCTCCATGGCACCAATAGTAAGGATTCCAAACGGTGGAACAGTACTCCAGTTTAATATGCACATAAGAGTATTGAATAAGCTCTTTAAAGTTGTTTACTTAATGAATGATTGGCAGTATCTCAAATGAAGCCATACGTTTTGTTCGCTTCCATGATTTTATTATCAGTATCTTTTGTGGAGATGCAACATTCCAGATGTGTGTTATTAATGCTGTAGTTGAACACTAAAGGTTTTTTCCTGAAAAAAGTGATAGTTCTACATTTTGCTAAAATTGTGCACAGTGCCGACTTGTTGTCAACACACCATATTAATACCATTAAACGCTTGTTGCAGATCAATCCAATCATCCATAATTCATATGTTTTATGTTAGACATGGAGGATTTGAATTGTTGACCTATTTATGCGTAAAGTTAAGTAATGCCATGAATCAGAGAGATTACTGTATGAATGGAGAGAAATGGCCTGTTCACTGATCAACAGCCAAAAAATATCCTAAATAAAATCAACAAAATATTACTATTTTTAATGTGCTAAAACCGGAATGAAACTTATTTTTTCAATATTAGTTCAAGTTTTAGAGATACGGTAATTATATGTGTTCCTGCTGTGACAGTGTTAATATACTGTAAATCACAAGAATGCACGTGCTACATTTTTATATTCGGCAAGGACAGATGATGTAATCGGCATGATTGTGTTACGTTATACATACGTGTACATTATATTGTTTTATATTAGCCATTTTTTCCTCAGTTGGCTGACAGCGTTCATGCAAGATGTCTCGAAAGTGTGTAAACAATCCAGATCAGTTTTGTTACGTGTGTGGTGATGTGACTTTTGCGTCTCAGAGACGGTCTATTACTCCACTAATAACAAAGGCATATCAGCTTTATTTCGGTTGTAAACTAGGTGATCAAGACAAACAGTGGGCACCCCACATCTGCTGTAATACATGTGCTTCAAGTCTGAGGAGCTGGTTAAATGGCAAAAAACGGTCTATGCGCTTTGCTGTCCCAATGGTTTGGAGAGAGCCTACAAATCATATTAATGATTGTTACTTTTGCATGGTACCTTGTGTTGGACAAGCCACAGGTATGTCCAAGAAAAAAAAATCGGTTATTAACTACCCAAACATACCATCTGCGATGTGACGAAAATCCTACTCCAAAACCCCCAGAATCCTACACTTGCGAATCAGAAAACGAATCAGATCATGGCGATCGAGTGATTCGTCAGGAAGAAGATATGCCATCATCGTCAAGAGATCCTTATTTTATACCGAGCACGTCATGCCACCAACCGCACAAAATAACACAGAATTAAATGATCTTGTAAGAGATTTAAAACTTCCAAAATGTAAGGCAGAGTTACTTGGATCAAGACTGCAGCAGTGGAACTTGTTAGAAGACGATGTTTCGGTATGTGTTTTTCGTAAACGCCACAAAGACTTAGAACCATTTTTCAATATGGAGAATAACTTGGTTTTCTGCAGTAACATTAACGGCTTTAAATGTAAACTATAACCCAGAAGAATGGAGATTGTTTATAGACAGTTCAACATTGAGTTTAAAGGCAGTGTTATTGCGAATTGGAAATATTTTACCATCTTTTCCTGTAGGGTATGCAGTTCACATGAAAGAATCATATGACAATATGAAGTACCTATTGACATGTATAAAATACGATGAGCACCAATGGCATATTTGTGGCGATTTGAAAGTTGTTGCACTTTTACTTGGGCTGCAGCTAGGCTACACAAAGTTTTGCTGTTTTTTGTGTGAATGGGACAGTCGGGTAAAGGCACTTCATTACACCAGACAAAACTGGCCTGTTCGTCAATTTCTAGAGCCAGGTCAAAAAAATGTACAGCATATGCCATTAGTAGATTCGAAAAAAAATTTACTACCACCACTGCATATCAAGTTGGGCCTAATGAAAAACTTTGTCAAGGCATTAGATAGAGATGGGTCAGCTTTTCAATACCTGCGTCAGAAATTTCCAAGACTAAGTGAGGCAAAGGTTAAAGAAGGTATTTTTGTTGGGCCACAGATTCGAAATATTTTGAAAGATACACAGTTTGAAAACACTTTAACAGGTATTGAAAAAACTGCTTGGAATGATTTCCGTCTGGTGGTCACTAATTTCTTGGGAAATAGAAAAGCTGACAACTATAAAACCCTTGTCAAAAATATGCTGTCATCGTATCAAAAGATGGGCTGTAATATGTCTCTTAAGATACATTTCCTACACTCACACCTGGACTTTTTTCTTGACAATTGCGGAGCCGTAAGTGATGAGCACGGCGAACGTTTTCATCAGGATATTTCAACAATGGAAAAAAGGTACCAGGGAAAGTGGAATCCTTCCATGCTTGCAGACTACTGTTGGACTCTTGGTAGAGATGCTCCAGAAACGATCCATAAAATAACAGCAAAAAGACAGCGCATATAGTGATTCTTATAAGTATATGAATCTTGTTACTTTTTTAATATATCCTTAAAAATAAAAAGTTTTTTTTCTAAACCGCAACTGATATTTTTATTTCATTGTCATTTTTGGATTCAGCCCCCCAAAATTAACAAAGAAGTGCACTTTTCCCACAAGATACAATTAAAAAACTAAAATTTGTTGTCCAGTGTTATGAGTGCATGAAAAAATAAAGGTGACGTTCCTTGGCAGCTAGAAGCTGATCTTATTAATAGTTAAAGCCTGAGGAGGTACTTCAGACTAAAAGGGTTGATCACGAGGGATTAAAATCATAAACTTGAACATCTGCCCTGCTATCTATTTGATTGATTTACTGTTTGGACTCGCTAGGGAAGATATTTAATGCTGTAAAAACATATGCAAGTGTGACACAAGATATTTCTAATTTTATCTTCGATCACAAGGAAAGAATCTGTTTGACATTTTTCCCTAGCAGAACATGTGTACGTTGTCAATTCCTCCAACCCAAATTTTGGATTTTAATATTAGCATTCTTCAAATCCTTGGTAACTTCGCATCTTTAATGAAAAAAATCACTTTTCACAGCACTCACTTTCTATACAGCTCAGATGGTTGATCGCGATGATTAGCCATCAAGTATCCTTATATATTATTATAATAACGAGTCAGCCATAATATAGTAATTATAATAAATTCAATGGGCGAATTGGGTCATGATGCACACGGGAAAGTAAATCCATAAAATGATGTTTACAATAAAATGAAATTGCTAAACACTACTTGCAGATGCGCACGAGAATACATCGTGGTATTTTGATAAGCTGTCCACTGAAGTGGTACGTAAGTAATGGACACATGGGCCTTTCTAGTCAATCTATTTTGGAATCACGATTAACTGTTTGAATTATCATGTCTATGCTCATAACACCATGCGGGTTGGAATCTTTTTTAAAGCCGTTTGGCCCGATTATATATTATTATGATTCGTTGTGACAAGTTTAAATGTTTCTACATGTAAAGTTATGTCTTATACAAGAAAGGATAATTTATTTAATATATGATGACTATCACATCAACGGTTTAGGTTCTAGATAGATGCTACTCTTGTAAGGGCCTTGGAGTAGCCTTTGTTAGCAGGCTAATGTTTAGCAAACATATACTTAAAATCTCATCGGCTGCCACCAAAATGGTTGGCTTCTGTATCAGAAACTGGAAGGGGTTCTCCAATGTCAGTACTTTAATGACGACCTTGTTAGATACTTTTGTCAGAAGCAATCTGGAATATGCCCTGATCTGGTCACCAATATACCAAAATTCACTTTCAATGATTGAAGGCATTCAACGTAAGGCTATTAAGTATTTTTACATGAAATGTACTACTGCTTATCCAGAAAGAGGTTTCTGTCATCATACCCTTTCGAATTATTTCGATTTAGATTCACTATCAATTAGACGTAATATGTTTGCCTTATCGTTTTTATATGGCCTTATGCACAATCAAATTGACTGTCCGAACTTCCTTGAAAAGATATACTTCCGCATTCCAAGGGTTGGAAGTAGTCAACAATCAGTCTTTTATTGTCAAGCAGGGCGGACGAACGTAATGTTGAAATCACCAATTTTTGTAATGTGTAGTCTGATGAACTCTATTTGTGATCTGTGTGATATTAAGGCTGGGCGCATGCATTCGTTTGCATCAAACTCTAATAAAATACAATGACTGCCGCACACGTTCGTTGTTTTTTTTTCGAGCGGAACACATTCCGTATTTACGTTTCGGAAGCAAGCCCGTGCGTTCGAAGACCACTTTGAGAAGTTGTAAAAAAACACGAATTTGCTGTCTGTGGTTGGCAGTCTTTGGTTCGAAGGACGCAAGCAGCATGTTCAAGAAAAAAAAGTTAGTTAGGAACATGTATAGCAGCTAAACGGAACAGGACTGTCAAACATGTCCGTATAATTAGTCCTTGAGATCCTTACTCTGCCCTACCTTTAGTACCGTCCATCTGACAACGTCGCGTCACCTCTCCAATATCTGAAAGCATAATGCATCGCACGGAGTAGAATGTAGAATGTGAATAGAGGGCCAGTCATGCAGGACACACACAAACAGCGGCACGCTGGCCGCGGCCGATAAGTCAGCAGACGCAAGGACGCTTGTCGAAAATAACTTTCTATCGTTCCAAGTTTTAAGGGCAAATGTAAGGGGCAATCCATGATGTGTGAAATAGGTGTATAATAGGCGCGTAAAATTATCGTGGCTGGAAGTGTATTATTACCCTAAAATAAAAAAAAAATGTGATATACGCTTACATTTCGAAAGCAAACAGCTTTAGACGGATATCTGAAACACCTCTTTTGTAAGTGCTCAAAAAATTTAAAAACACTTTCACCAGTGCAAAAAAACAATTCTTGGAATTTATTTACAAGATTGATTTCTATAACATACTACGGCGGGAGGACTATAACAGACTTCAAGGCTAAGCCTAAAGTAATAGCTCAGATCTTGCGACCAACTTCACCAGGAACGTGCGTCACAATGCATAAATGGCACCAATAGTCAGGAATACCCATACGGCGAGTGAAGTAACTTTTAAACTAATGCCACTGAGGTGAACTAAAATACGTATGAATGAGATCAAGCAGGGCAATGAATAGTTTTACCAAGTGGCAATTTTTTTTAATTTCAAGGAGATTGGGATACAGTCTCTTGATAATTGCCGCCCAGCTATGAAGTTTGTTATGCAAACTGCTCCCTCGTTGTCGCAGGCAGAGTTACATGCCTTATTTTTAATAAACATCGCAATCCTTTGTACTATGCCCTTATGCCATCTCTCTTCATTTGTAGAGTAGGTGGTCCTTTTTCCATCAGAGCACTTTAATCGAGGCTGTGATATTCTGGAGTCTTTTCTGACCTTCTACATTTCTTACTAAGTGGGTTGATAGATTCAACCCTATTTTCTATATTCGTAAATAACCAGTTGCGAGTCAAAAAATGACATTAAGGTCTTCTCGAACCTCGGGGATCTCGGAAACGGTAAAGCGAATGTCACACGATCAGTATTCACCGTGGCCCGTACCATCAGTGGATTTCTGCGTAACATTACGCATCAATCATTACTCACGATCAGGGTACATAGTCAATAAATATTTGATCTCGTGATAATTATACGAGACGGAGTACTTGATGGCTGCAAGTTGCGTATGTAAACAAATGGAATATGGACAGTTTGGAAATTCGTTGCATTTCCGAATTTACTCTAAGTCGTTTTTATTTTTTCTTCAATTTAGTCCGAAACAAGACTGTTCAAACATCTACAAATTTCAAACAAATTACATAATAGCATTACCACTTTTTCTCTTCTACACGGTGGCATAATTAGAATTTCGATCTGACGTTTCAGCTCTCAGTGTTTTGAAATTATACCCTTTTTGATATCTAATAATATATAATAAATAATACAAATGAGTTACGGTATGTTGTTCCTCATTCTATGACTTTAAAGCAACTATATGAGACACACATCTTATATACTTTATATCAATATTCTAGGAAACAAATGACTATGATAATTTTAGTGCTTATAGGGAAAAAATGTATAATATGTTAGTGTATGACAAGCTACTATATAATATTTCTAATCAGAATTAAAAGATGCTCGTCTATACAAAAATGGCACACATGAGAATAATCATAGTTGACACGAAAGATAAGATAGGAAAAATCATAATCATATTAATTTTCTATTTATGACACCTTGTGGCAATGTTAAAGTTCATTTTGAAATACTGTCTCAAATAAATTCAGAAAAAATTAGTAACGATTTGGCGAAAATTTCTTCCCATTTCTGTGTTTCTCCCGAGATACTCGAAGTTTTAGAACTTTTCAAATGCATCCTCTTAAATATACTAAGTGACATAAATCAAAATGATTGCACTGCTTTAAAGCCCTTTGACCTTTAATAATGTGTGGATGCACCCTGATGTGCTACGCATTCTCCAACGCGCCTAGGCATGCTCCTGATCAGGTGGTCAATGTCCTCCTGTGGTATCTGATTCCAGGCAACCACCAACTCCTCTCGAAGTGCTTCTAGAGTCTGAGGAGGACGTTGCAAATTGAGCAATCTCCTACCCATCATATCCCACACGTGCTCAATTGGGGATAAGTCGGGAGATCTTGGTGGCCATGGTAACAATGTGACATCATTATGTTGAAAGAAGTCTATTGTGACTCTTGCAACATGTGGTCGGGCATTATCTTGTTGGAAAGTTGGATCTGCCAGGGTGTCAAGATATGGTAAAAGATGGGGTTCTAGAACTTCGTGGATACAACGCTGCGCGTTCATGTTACCTCTGATGAAGATTAAAGGTGACCTGGAACCATAAGCTATAGCACCCCAAACCATAACTCCAACAGTGTGATGAACATGTCTTTCAACAAAAAACTGTGGATTTCTCATTTCACCACGTCGCCTTCTAACCCTGGCACGACCATCGAGCATGCCTAAACAAAATCGAGACTCGTCACTAAAGACAATACTGTTCCACTCCTGATCCCAGAGTGACCGTTGTCTGCACCACTCAAGGCGATTACGTCGGTGTTCTCGAGTTAAAGGGAGGACCCAGTGTGGCCGGTATGAAAACAAGCCAAAACTTCTCATTCGTCGGTAAACACTTCGCATGCCAATAGGTCTTCCGTGTTCTGCAAACCATTCATTTGCAATGGACCTGGTAGTGGAGAAACGGTTCCTTAAGGCCAATAATCTTAGGCGGCGATCTTCACGGTCTGTTGTTCTACGGCGGCGTCCGGTGCCCCTTGCTCTCTGCGTACGGCCTTCTCGAAGCCATGCCTGACAACACCTAACCACAGTGTCTACACTTCTTTGCACTCTAACTGCAATTGCCCGAAAAGAAAGTCCAGCTTCCCGAAGTCCCACTATACGGCCCCTATCAAACTCACTAAGTTGGCGAAGTCGTACAGGTCTCCGTACTCTAGGCATCGTAACCGATCGTAAAGGATGTCAAGAACCAAAATCCGCCAACGTTGATTCTTTACTGCGGCTGAAATATTCATTTTTAGAGCGTTAGTGAATTAAAAAAAGCAGTATAAAAACCGGAATGTCCAACTGATAAGGCTGAAAAATTTTTCACTTGTTATTTACCTAGAGTAAGATAAATACATTCACCAACTTTTATTAAAATAGAACCATTTAAACTGGGTGTTGGGATTTATATGTCACTTAGTATATATAAATACGCAACTTTGCCACCACTCAACCAACCCATATATCTTATCGTTTTGAAGATCACAATGGTAAAAATATGACAAATTTGTTTTTCAAGTCATTCTAGAATAAACTGGCTACATATCCTTCTACATATTCTATAAAACTATTGTTGGCTACATGACGAAATTTCAAGTAATTGTATTAAAATAACGAGTAAACATCGACAAAGGGAAATAATTTCTCTCCAGTAGTAATTATTTTAACCGGAATCAGTATATTATGCTATATCCCAGGCTGTATCAAAACTTCTTACTTTGAAGTCGCGTATGAGAATATACTAAAAGATGTACGATGTTCCATTTGTCAAGTCGGTATGAATCACCATCTAGGGAGCGGCATATTCCAAGTAGGAGGTGTATAGTCAACAATTTTTGTAAATAAGATTTTTGATCGTGTTTTATAGTAATGGGCATATTGTCCAATTACATACTAAAAACTCACCCTGTATGTCTAATTCGTTGCAGCGGTACGTCGCTGGATTGCTCGAACATTTTTGAAGAATTTCCAACGTTAATCACTACAAAGGCTTTAACTTTTGGCTACTATTTCACATTTATTATCATCCACTTTTCGGCAAAGAATGAACAATTTCTTGCAATTAACAGTTGTAAAGAACTGTTTCTTATTTGGAGATGAGGGGCCTTAGCATTCACTGTAAAGAATAGATAAATCCTTCTATACAATTTCTTCTACAACAGGGTTCACATTTGACTAGTTAGCCTGATCAAATAAGATTTGTGACGTTTCTAGATCAGCAGATTCCACTCCACATATTTTGCACACCTCGTATTTTTCGTGATGTGCTTGGAGTTATACAAAAGTAACTGGATGATTAGAATTTGAAAAACGAGTTTTGCCGGATTCCACATTATTTGAATCCTTCAAATAAACTCTTGAATAGGTCTTAAAATATATCAACAAAGTTTGACTTCTTTCTGAATTTTGTCTTCTCTAAGAAAATGTTTGATTGCGTTCAAAATCATCAGGAACGAAGAAAAAGATAAATTGAAGTTTGTGGGAGCCTTTTGGTCAAAAAATGTACCTATTATGTTATAGTTGAAAATCATTCTTCCAATTTAAGTTTGTTCGCGATTACAATACTTTTTATGACTGAAAAAATGAGCACCCTATTTGGATTTCGAGAAATATGAACGCCTACAAAATAGGTCTATAAAATTTGCAGTATAGCAAACTTTTGTCATATATCATATATCAAGTGTTGCTTTTAAGTATTGCAAATGACTAAATTATTACTTAAAAAAGCGTCTAGTGCAATATCTGCTTGAATGTGTCAAAAAAGATACCTAGTATTTTTCTATATCCATACGAACTGTCAAATTATCGTGGGAGACTCTATATAAACCGATAAAAAAATTAAATGTAAATAGAAAAAAAAATACCAAGCAGTAGTTAAGTATGATTTGTAGAACTTCCACCAAACATTTCTTTGGTTCCCCCTTCCGTTTTGAGCTGGGACGATGATGACGTTCTCTGGTTGGTTGAAAGCTACGTAGTTGCAATAAGACCATCTCAAAGGAAGTCTTCCTTTCATCAGTCTTGTGATGGCTATATCATTATAACTCCTTCATTTTTTTTGAGAATGTTGAGTTACCCAGGTGGTGTGATGTTATCGATTGCATTATCTTTCAGCTACTAAATTCCTTACTATTACTTTCCCGGAGTTCTTATAAAACTAATATTGAAACCGATATTGAACAATAAGGTTGAAGGGAATGCAACGATGTCACCTCTTCGTTTGATACTACCCAATTCTTGTCGTCACTAAATGAGAATATTCCACTGAAACCAAATCAAGTAGGTCAACACTATAACAATTAGCTTTGAATCCGTAAAAGGATGGTACCAAAAAATGGAGACGTCGTTGGTAAACTGGGACGACAAGTCCACATACAGCTTCCGGAGCAGTAGGTAAGACATTAGCGGTGCTGGACAGATCACTCACTGACAGGTAATGATTGTTTCTCTAGTGTATAAAAACAAAAACAGCAATAATAAAAAGCAAGTTGCATGGTTCGTTGGCCGTGAGAGAAGAGTGGAACCACCGCTTGGTACTTCTCGCGTATCAGTTGCTCCGTTCTCTGTGCAGACTGCGTTAGTTTGGTACGATCTGTTGGTGAGGACGGTTTGCGGAAGAACTGATCGGCAATCCGCTGAAAACGTGCGTTCGCGAAGTCGTAGGTAGCATTTACTAGTACCATTCGAGCGAATATCGCAGGTTCCAAGCCGGGCGCAGAAAGCTGATACCACGAACAGCTTTTGAGGGCGACAGTCAATTTATCTAAGTATGTTAATTATCAATTTTGTAAATTAGTACACCTTTCAATTTAGTGAATAATATTAATATATGAACATTGTGCCTCTTATGAAAATACTGTAGGTGTGCTATGTGTGTTAGATGGGATCGAAATTTCAAAGACGACATTTTGGATTTCTATTGCAAGTGCTAAAACTTCCAGGGCAAATTCATGACTTTATGGAAGTTTCTGTTCTGTGGTAGCATATTTTCAAAAAACAGTGAATTGTTTTTCACTACCACTGAAAAAGGCTGCTATGTTAGTCGGAACGTCGCGTCGTCATCATTTATGTGGTTTCGTTTACTGGGCAGATGAATAATATGGCGTTTTCTTACTATTTGCTCAAAGTTAGTCATTATATTAATATTACAACTTACATCTTAGTTATCATGTTTTTTTGAAAAGTTTTTGTAGCCACTCTACATGCCTATAATAATAAGTAACATGATTATAATATTTTACGAAACTTCTTTAACTCATCCTGTGCTTGACTCTCTGGTCCTAGTTCATCAAGGCTTCTTTTAAAGTTAAAACCACCATTATATAACTATACTGGTATTTCGGCAGTCTTGTTTATATTTTACAGATCTAGTTTTAATCATTTGTCAGAAAGCAAGGGTGGATATCATTCTAATAAAGTAAAAGTCATCTCACCATGATGTTACCAAAGATAATGACCGTGAGGATATTCTTACGCAGGTATGTTTTGAATTATGTTTGTCCAGATTTAAAAGATATATAAATTAGTACTTAGTATTGCAAGTGCTAAAACTTCCAGGGCAAATTCATGACTTTATGGAAGTTTCTGTTCTGTGGTAGCATATTTTCAAAAAACAGTGAATTGTTTTTCACTACCACTGAAAAAGGCTGCTATGTTAGTCGGAACGTCACGTCGTCATCATTTATGTGGTTTCGTTTACTGGGCAGATGAATAATATGGCGTTTTCTTACTATTTGCTCAAAGTTAGTCATTATATTAATATTACAACTTACATCTTAGTTATCATGTTTTTTTGAAAAGTTTTTGTAGCCACTCTACATGCCTATAATAATAAGTAACATGATTATAATATTTTACGAAACTTCTTTAACTCATCCTGTGCTTGACTCTCTGGTCCTAGTTCATCAAGGCTTCTTTTAAAGTTAAAACCACCATTATATAACTATACTGGTATTTCGGCAGTCTTGTTTATATTTTACAGATCTAGTTTTAATCATTTGTCAGAAAGCAAGGGTGGATATCATTCTAATAAAGTAAAAGTCATCTCACCATGATGTTACCAAAGATAATGACCGTGAGGATATTCTTACGCAGGTATGTTTTGAATTATGTTTGTCCAGATTTAAAAGATATATAAATTAGTACTTTTCCATAATTGTTGAATATTTTCTATTTCCTTTTATGCTTCACGTTAAACTCTCATCTCGTCTCGTCTTTCACAATACCAGTGATTAGCTGACATACTTGTCAGCATAACTTTATGACTTGATTGGATTTAAGATGTATTTTCATACATATCTCGTTCTACATTATGTCAATTGCTTCAAATTCACCAAAATGTTTCAGAATGTGTTATGAGTTCATTCATTCCTGTGCTCAAAATTTACAAAGGCTCACTTTCTGAGTTACATAAATACAAATAATGATGATCAAGTGGAGGTTTTAAATTTTTACGTATCAACCCGTAGGAAAGCAACTAATCATTTTCCTCTGCAATCCTCCTATAAGGAAGTGCAGCGCAGAGTATAGAACTATTATCATTAAACAAATAGCTACGAAAGTAGATTTTAATTCCAAGTAAGATATTTAGAAAGATACAGAATACAGAAACACTGTCACGTTTTAAAAATGTTTATCTTAACCCCCAATACATAAATATAAAGAATTTTATCTCCATAAAGGTAATACTTTTGATTTATATTGTTACATTTATTTATTTACCCCCATATTATTTAGGAGTATTGGACATAATAAGCATCGAGATAGTTCACATTGCAATATGGTAAATGAGCTAAGTGACCTTACAAACGTGGTTTTCATTGATGTAGTACTGCAACTTTCTATTTTGATATCATTTACATTATTACATCTATACTTGTGCGTTAAGTCGTTCCGTCTGCCCCTTAGCTCGAAATCAGAGCTCAAGGTACTAGGTTTTACATTTTCAATACTTGACTTCAATTTAAATCTGCAACGTCATTCAATACATCTCACTGCAATTTGCAAAACAAGTAATTCTTATTCGTATTCCTCACTATCTAATTCTCATCAGCTTGCTTAAAATAAATTTCAAGCCGATGCGACTTATTAGTTACACACATTTATCTTCGTGCTCATAGAATTTTTTATATTCGGCGGCCTTATGTTGCAGAAATTTACTACTTAGGGTTTATACCGCTGTGCTTATTTATAGAAGACAGTTCAATTTTTAGTTTCATAAAATGCGTCACCGTCAGGGTTGGGGAAGTAACCCCTTAATTTTCAAGCAAACCTCAGAGGCTTACAATACTTTATTAATTTGGAAAGAATTTTGTAAGTGTCCTGACTTTTACCGCAGAAATTACCATTTAGATAATAAGATTCTCTTTATTCGGAGCTAAACCGCAAATAATTTTAATTCTAGATATTGTTTTACTGTTTTCTTTTGCATTATTCATCATTGAGTATGGTTTTAGTTAACTCTCTAGGGTACCATAATTATTCCTATGTAATGTAGATCGTAGTTCCATTACAACTCATTTATTGTTTTTATTCAGGTACAAACAAGAAATTCGGACATATGAAAGCTTGGGGCCCAATAGTGGAAGACAGTTCAATTAAAAAAAATCCTTTTTGTAATAAATATAACAATTTTTGCAGAACATTTTCTATAAAGAAGGCAATTGTCAACTTTTATCAAACGCGAATTTCCGGAAAACGATAACATCGCAAGTTCAAAGGTAGTTATCCCACCCTGTGCGCGTTCAACCTAGAGATAAATATGTACAGTAATTCGAGATAAGTTCATACTATATGATTGTTACACAGTGTATATAGCATTTATACAACAAAGTAACTGTTGATATGTAATTATTTCCAAATCTATTATAAACGCTTTTTTTGCGTTTGCATACCCTATTACATTGTCAAATACGTGCATATTATGTCCTTAAAATGTAGTAAGCCACAATTAACGGTGTTTGTTTTCACTTATTAAACGGTATGTAAATTAAGGAATGTAATTTTACTCAGTTAATTGCATTTTTTTAATGCTTAACGCTTCAGATTTCATTAAAGCTATAGAGAATGTTGGTACTTTACATATTAGGTTTTACATGAGATCATGAAGTATGACTGAAGGTACTTAGAAGGTAATTATAAATTTGTAGATCAATTAGAAAGCAGCTATTTTGTTATTAGTCGGGGATCCCATTTACCATAAAATGCTTAACATACTCGTATATTAATGGATGCAAATTCGACGGGTTATATATATATATATATATATATATATATATATCTAACAATCTCACATACTACTGTAAGTTAATTTAAAATCATTTTGCACAATAGTTGCTATTTCTTCTCAATGTTATTGCAGCTCCTGATGAAGATGGCAAAGTCCATTGAAAGCTAGAGACTAATAAAGTATAAAGAGTCCTTATTGCTTGAATTTTTTCTTGAGGCTCGTCTGCTCTTCCGCCTTGGCCGATTTTATTTCCTACGCCATTGGCGAGGAAGTATTGTAATCGCGAGATGTTTTGAAATTGAGATATAATGTATTTCCATGTTATATGACATGCACATCAAGAAAAATATATCACCCAGTTCTGTCGGATTGTCGGTCTGTCGGTTTGTCAGTTTGTCGGTCTGTCCGGTAGTCCTAGACCCGTCTATAACTTGGAAAGTACTGCTCGGATTTTCATGAAATGCTTCTACTATGCCAAGAACGAAAAAGCTTTGTAGTTTTTGAAAATCAGTCCAGTGGCGGCTGAGCTACAGGAGAAAAAGGAGAAAAATAAAGGTCACTCAAAGTTTTTCGACGTTTCAGAGGCTCCTGAACATTTTCATGAATAAAGCATTGTAGGGATTAAAAATTGGGGGCTGTAGGTTGTAGGGGCTGAGTGAGGGCAGATCTTAATTATTGGCTAGTGTGCCCATACGCTTCAAACCTCGGTATTAGACATATTTCACTTACAAATTTCATCGCACTTTTGCCTAAAACTTGAAAAGTTAGAAATGTTTCAACCTCGCCCGCACCCAGTGCAAGGAAAACCGTTATAACTACACATTATAAAGTGCCCACCGCGTCTGTCCGCGGGTTTTTCATACAGTTATTACTACTGGGAATCATGGTATCAAGAATTTGCCTACAAAAAGTAATTACTTGCCATACGATGTTACATTAAATAAACATGTCCAGATGTGCGACTCAACATCATGATGCGGCAGTTGAGTGTGCGATTCCGGGGTGGGCAGCTAGTAGAAATCTTGCCTTAGGTTGTTTTGCTAGTATTACTTGTAATTATTTCCTGTGGAACGATAAATGGAGAAGCAACCCAAAATATCATGGTTATGTCATGAAGTTATGTCACGCTATATCCAAATTACTATTTTCCTCCGCCTGCCTGTGTGTTCTAATTCTGTATCTACTACTTGGTACTGTGATTATGATAGGCGCCTAATGTCAGTGAACATATAGTCCAAACTGCTACTAACATAAAGCTCTGCTCCAGCCCTGTCATTCCCTGATTTAGCACATTATTTCGTAGATTTTTGAATCTATCGTTCAAGGGAAAGTGAAACAACATTTGATACCCTTTGCTTTGCTGCTTATTGGCAAAGGATAGACCTTGGCATCTCTTTCTTAAAGAACGAACCAGCAATTTTATATCCAAGACGAAAATATATTTTTTTTCTAGATAAATTTTAAGATTCTCGAGCTTCAGTTAACAATGCCAGAGTGCTCCTCCAACTGACGTACTTAATCCTTTTTGCTATACCCCTCATTTTCTTCTTCATTCCTTTTCCTGAACAAGTCTGGTATCTGGGCAACTACATCGGACAGACCTACTGACCTAAAAGAGTTTAATCAAGAGACAAGGTTCTACAGACAATAACGGTTAAAGAGACCAATTTAATTTTTTTTTGTAAACGCTTTGGGGTATTTGTGTATAATCGGTACATCAGTATCACCATCTATGGCAGCAATCATGTTTCAGTATTGTGCAAAGTGTGAGTATTGTAAACCGAAGTTACTTTCGGCAATCTCTACGTAATATACAAGCATCTGTAAATAATATGGTTCCGTTCCCTAAAATCTACACTTTCTCAGTACTGCTGATAGATAGATTTAAATGCACATGATCTAAATGTGAAGAAAGTGTATGTATTTGGAGTTAATCTTGGAAGAATTCACGCACTTTCAGTTTCTACTGAGTAATTTTTTATCGGGTACTACGGTGAATTACAAATGTTATGTTGTAATTTTTTTTCGTTACAGATTCTGTGCATGTTAAGGCACTTCAGAATAATGCCGCCAAATGTGTGTTGTATACGTGGAAAACTGTGTGTACTTGTAAAGAAGTAGATGGATTTCAACAGTTCTTCAATAAAGGCATGTGGGGCACCTTTGGGCAGTACATCATTGTTACTGCTGTTCTCAACAATCTTGTTTTCTGCGAACAGGTGAGTGACACAGTGAAAACTCAATGAGCAGCTCTCAAAATGTTATTGTTGTATTTTATTATTATAAATTTGTCATGTTATGATATAGGATTATCTGAATGCAATCAAATATGATGCTATCGTACGTGGGATCGGTAACTGATACCTTACGTAGGGGTCGGTAGTACTCATAGGTCGCAGTGTCATCTTTATTTATTGCACACTACATTAATCAGTTTTTAACTAGATCGTAATCGTTGTATGATTTCTGTCATCTGTCTCCAAAAGACTAGACCTATACTGTACTGATAATAGCTGAAAACGTTGAACAACATTGTATAGTGTTGGTTATGGTCGCAGAAGTCCTATAATAAGATTAGTATAGTATATATATATAGCGCTTTTACGACAGTTGCTTGGGTTATTAGCGATCCAATATACAAAAACGCTTAACCTAGACAGTTTCATTTTCCAAGATGGCACCTAGCCTCCATCTTGAAACTTTCAACTGCCACCTTCAGGCGGAAGTAGAGGAAACATACCATTAGTTTCATCATCCGGAATTCCAGCTTGACAATTTGACCCCTTCGAGAAATGAGTAGGGGAGACCTTTTTGAAAACCACTATATAATCTAAGTGGCCAATTAATGTCACTGTGTACATTCAGCTAACGTACAGCAGTCCAGCGGTGCAGCGCTTTCGTCAGTTTGACAGCAGTTTCCACTTTCCTGTTAGATTTGATAGTTCATTGACAAGTGTTGCGAACTGTTAAAGCTATTCCACTGCTACTGCTAACGACAGTCTGACGATGCTTATCAAATGAAAGCAAAACACGTTATGACTTCTCCAGTGTTCTTTTAGGAAAACTGTACAGAAAATTGCACTAATCTATCGCATACTTTGTAGCGTCTAGCAAATAGACAAATAAGAAGACTGACGAAAACCAGTACAAATGGCGGCAAATTTTGCTACTGTAGTCATCTAGTTGAAACATGCTACAGAGTTTTCTTGTAATGGAAACTACATGGAAAATGATTATTATTGCCTAATCATTTATTGAACATTCAGGTAACTGTAGCTACAGTTACCATATAGTAGTTAATTCTTCATATTTTCACAAACTATTGTTTTTCATTCCACAATGCTTCTGTATCTCAATCTGGAGTAAACAATCAAAATAGTTATAGAAGAATAACAAAGACGTACAGGAACCGTTGCAAAATGTGGCACCGTTACTTTGTCACTAAGTTGTGGAAGATTATTTTTGTTTCAAAACAGCCTAATTGCACACAATATACGAGTGCCTGATTTCTTATAGTTTTATAGCAGGTAATTGACATAATTTTCATGACACTGTACTTTAATGTACCGATATACAAGGTGAAGGTGCTGTAAAACTAAAATCGAATCGAAAATATTTATTCACAAAAAGTTAAGATATACAGTGCTTTTTGAAAAGCCCTCCTCGACATTTTTTATTGACAAGTCAAGCTAGCAGGTTGATTAATACTATACTTTAACGTAAAAGTTAAAGTTGAAAAATTAAAGATTGCAGCTGAGCGCGTTTGCTGGCATTTCGGCCACATCAGTGGCTATTCTTGAAGTACAATTTTTTTAGAAATGATTCAATCTAGAAACATGCTCAAATTTGACAGCCTGCCAATCTGTCATTATGACGGGTGGCGATTTTACATTGTAAAGTACTCATGAGAAGCTCCAAGTTGGGGTATCGCATGTTCCCATATTCCATTTAAAAAAGTGCTCCAGAATGGTGCTCCTCCGTCATTTTGAAATTTTCAACTGCTATGTTGTCGCTGAAGTATAGTATTCATGTTATATTTCATCGTCCCAAATTTCAGCCTGCTAACCTGACCTGTTCAAAAAATGATTGAGTAATAAACTAGGGTAAATTTTTGAACACTTCGGTGTTTCTTGAACCTGCAAAATTTCTGAAAAGTAGAATGTAAGTCATTACATCTTGTTGTCTTTGCTATTATTTCCATATTTTTGTTTCACCTTACAAGAGTCATATTTGTCACAGGTTAGAGCCATATGTAAACAAAGAGGTTCTGCAACCCATGCATGTAATGCGTTTCGAATAATAATAATCAATAACTTTACCCTGCTAATAAAAATGCGTCTGCTAACACTTTATTACGTCAGGTTAAGTAACAGTTGACATTGGCATTTGGAATGCATACGTTGTGGTTATATAATCCATCCAAGACAATTTCTTCTAGTCTTTTCAGATGCAACGCTAATTACATAAAATACATTTCTGCAAGTACCTATCGACTAAATTACACCATGCGTATATCTACCTTTCATGCATCTAACAACTGAAAGATATAATTAATGGTTCTTTATTTTATTCATCGCACTCCAGGTATACTATTTTGTAATTCTAGTAACGTTAACTATTTGTGAACATAAAACGAGGAAATGTGAATAAAAAAAGTAATCGTTTGGCTTCACGTGGGCTATAAATGAATTTATGAAGTACTAACACCGATGCATACGCCATGTAGTGGGCCCTTTTGTGGCTATATCGACGTTAGTGCTCTTCTTTTTCGCAAAAGTTAAGATCCACGCTAATGCCCGTCTTATACCTTCTGGTTCTAAAATGCTGAATTCTAGTATAATGTGTTTATAATACCCTGAAAAGCTTCGCAACAGCGTTAAATGTTGTGGGGTCTCCTCGTCATAGCCCACAAAGCAGATCATTGCCAGCCCCTGCACACAAACCACCACCAAAGTCATTTCGACAATAGCTGCCAGATGTCTAGGGAGATGTTTCTCTAATTACAGAGTGTTGATTTTGAATTGAATCTCCATTCTAGTCCTATTCTGTTTGCAGCTAACTCAAGAGTCGTTTTGAGGTCCTTGGAGGGCATTCCGGTGAGCTATGCAAGTACCATATACTGGTATTATAGCTTTCATACATGATAATAGTAATCTACTTTATACGTAACTTTTGCACTACGAAAGCTCGAAGTTTAGCTAAATAATAAAATAGGTATACATGAAGCTCAGCTAAAGTTCAAACACATCTATTTAGATGATGAATCTTCATTTTAAACAATGCTTCAAATTCGTACTATAAAAAAATACACTTATCTCTGCAGGGGGATTAACTACATTTGTGTACTAAAGATAATAGAGAATATCTGTAGAGCAATTATTAATCGACAATTATTCAGTATTTTTGTAATTTTTTAGCAGCGCTTTGGTCTAAGCATTAAATAAAAGCTTATACAATATGTAATTTTATTTTAAATAATTAAAATTTGAGACTTTTTCATAGATTTGGCTGTTACACAGTCATACAATTACTAACTTTTTTTAATAAAAATTTGCATACATATTTGGAAAACTACTTTTTATTTTTTGACTAAAAGGAAACATTGTATTGTCATCACTAAAGCCCGTATCGTCAGTCGTTCCTACAATTGTAGTACGCCTTTATGGCCTCCTTGATCGTCATATTACTTCCTCTTCTTAAAAAATTCTAAATTGCACCTGTTCTGTGTCAACGTCAGCGCTCTCCTATTGTGAATGTATGTTTTCTTTTTAAATTGTAGGAAATTTCAGGTTGATAAAACAGTATGCACAATTTGATGCAAATAAATATTTGTAACATAACCTCAAAATAGAGCGCTGACACAGAAAAGTAGAAAACTATGACAATTTTTGAAGGAGATAAAGGAGTATGACAATCAAGGAGGCCGTAAAGGCGTCCTACAATTGTAGGAACGACTGAAGATCGGGCCTAAGTTTTAAAGAGTTGCGATTCATATAATCCGAAACAGCGTCATTATTGATAATAGATCGGCAGTACTTCAAAAATTTTGTGATTTGTACATTGTACATCTAGATTGATTATGTCGGATGTATACATGATGGAAAGCAAAGGACCTAAGTCAAACCCTTGCGGTACTCCAGATATAATATCTCTCAGTCCCGAGTAATCGCGTTGTAGTACAACCTTTTGTGACGTGCCAATTGGGTATCAATGAAGAAAAAGTTGAATTACATAGTTCGAAATATTTCAGTTTTGCTAACAATAAGCATCGTTTTATCTTAAGAAACGCCTTAGAAAAGTCAAGGAGCAAGGGAACACTGGCATCTCCCCTGTCTGCAGGGGTGATGATATCGTCGGCTACTGACAAAAGGGTAGCCTTCGTGTTGTATTCTTCCCTGAAGCGAGATTCCTGATAAATGATTGAATCATTTTCAGAGAGGTCATTTTTCAGTTAAAATTAAACGACGAAAGAGTTGTTCAACTTTCGTTCGTTGTAAATCAAGACTCTAGATTATACCGACACAAGGCCTATATTATGCTTAATGATTGTCAAATAGTACGAAACAGCTGTCCATGGTTGGCCGTCTATGATCGGACGAACGAAACCTATATTACTAGTTTAATTAACAAGTATTTTTGGAGGTGGAAAACTGCTCTTTAAATAATATTTATTTTTTTCCTGATTTCGTCGAATAAATTCCACCTCTTTAGTAGTACTTTATCAACTAGTTGACGTATTAGATAATCTGATGTCTCGTCCTTGTCGAGTTACATCTAGCTAGGTTCCTACTTACCATATCTGTTTTTAAGTGCTTTAGGTTTGAGACTTTCCTTCCAAATGTACACGAGAACGTCCTGTTTGGAGTCCGTACCTGCCCAGTTTAGCTCAGCAGCTACTGATCTGTGCTCCGTAAATCTATAGGATTTTATAGTGAATTTAGTTAATTTTTCGTTTCGATTTCTACGTAGACATTAACAGCTAGCATCAGACTGTAAGTACTGCATTACAGAATCCTGAAATAATTTGTTTTCAACATAAAGTACGTGCATAAACAAATCGCTACAAACTAGAACCATCCGTTTGCTACGAAATTCCAAGGAATTCCACGTCTGTTCACAGTCGGGGACAGGTCCGTACTGGAAATGGTGCAAGGAAGGTTTGAGTCAGAAGAATACGTATACTAACAATATGGAAGGCGTTAATATTCCTACAGAAACTCAAAACAGCAACTCACCACTAAATTACTCCCGAGCTCTCAACCGCCAGATATCCAAATACCCTAACAAGGAGCAGGCTATAATATTTAATACAATAGATGGAGCCCGAATACAAGATTATATCATCGAATTAGGTCCTCTAGTTGAGCCAAAAAATATCATATTCTGTTCTAGAGTAGCAAATAATAATATGTGTTTACTTATCCAGCAAAAACGCAGTCGATGCATTTTTGGACAACCATGGGAAAATCGTTGTTCATGGTGAAACTATTAAGGCGAGGAGATTAGTCACACCATCGGATCGTTTGGTCATATCAAATGTGTCCCCTACTATTCCACACAATATTATTCAAAACTGCTTGGAGCAGTTAGGTCTCCAGTTACAATCTCCCATGTCATTCCTAAGGATTGGGGCCACTATTCCAGAGTATAGTCATATACTCAGCTTCAGACGTCAAGTATACATAGCTCCAACCGAAAGTACCATACCAGTATCCTTGGTGATTAGTCATGAAGGGTTGTCATATCGCATATTCTTATCATTGGACAGCCAAAAATGTTTCAAGTGCAACCAATCAGGACACATAGCCAACAATTGCAGATCTACATCCCAACCATCGACCTCAAACATGGATGATACCGTCCTTCCCTCATCCTCAGTAAAACCCAATAATAACATGTCTAGCAGTATTCAACTGGAACCCACTATCACACAGGCAGCCGAAGTTCGACAGACACAACTGCCAATCTTAACTGAAGAATCTCCTAACAGACAGACCATATCCACTCCACAACCAATATTGAGTCAAAGCAAAGAACTTAACATAGAAATGCCACCTACTCCATCCGTAGCAACCACCGACGATGCCAGCAACACAGGCAAAAGAAGTTTTTCAACAATTGTTACCCCAACATCAGATGTTGAAACCTCATCAACTCCAACCTCCGGACCGACCTTTATAAAGCCAGCTAAAGCATCAGTGAAAAAACCAAAAATAGACTCCCAGCAAGCAGTTATTTCAGATCAAGCCTACGAACCAGCCAAACGTTTTATAGACACAAACCAAGACCTTTTAGTATTAAATTCTATCCAGATGAAAAGTCTCTTAGAAAATGTGCACGGAACCCAGAACGTTATATCAGTAGTAAACGAATACACCGTAGATATAAAAAGCTTGATTGAAACAATACTGCTCATATACCCTCATTTATCGGACCGAGCCCTGAAGAACAGGTTAACCAGGTTGCGCAAAAAACTAGAACGGCACATCGAAAATGACAATATCGACAGCGAAACCTCTTCTGTAGATTCTAGTTTCTTTTAATAATTTACAATGGCGTTCAAATCCATATTGCAGTGGAATCTAAATGGTTACTACCCACGCTTAAACATGCTACGTAAACTTATATCTGACTTTGCACCTGATATCATATGTCTTCAGGAAACTCACTTCCATGAATCTAAAACAAATTCACCTAAAGGATATAATGGATTTTTCAAAAATCGCAATAGTGCAACAGCCAGTGGAGGAGTAGCTATTTACGTAAGTTGCGACACTCCTACTAACCCACTTAATCTTACCACCAATCTGGAAGCGATTGCAGTAACTTTGGATGCTCCTGAAAAGCTAACTATCTGTAACGTATACATTCCTCCGAATTACCACATAGATGACCAAGAACTAGAATCACTTTTGCAACAAATACCTTCCCCAAGGATAGTTCTAGGTGACTTCAATGCACATAACTACACATGGGGCTCATTCAAAAATGACTCAAGGGGAAACCTAGTAAACGACCTACTAGATTCATTTGGCTTAGCTTTACTGAATGACGGCAATAGTACCAGATTTGATGCTGCTACGGGCAGATTCTCCGCTATCGATCTTAGCATATGTTCTCCCAGGCTCCTTAGCCACCTACAATGGAATACACAAGAAGACTTATATGGAAGTGACCATTTTCCAATAGTTATTACTAACTCAAAGTTCTGCAATAACAATGAGACAATGCCACCCCTTAAATGGAGATTGCAAAATGCAGACTGGAACCAATTTGCGACTCATATAGAAAATAATCTAAGACAAGAAATATTCCCCGAGGATGACATTAATTCCATAATTGAACAATTCAGCAAGGTCATCACAGATGCCGCACATCGCAGTATGGGGAAAACTAACCACATCAGGAAAAGAAATCCAGTCCCTTGGTGGAACAATGAATGCGAAGCAGCACTTCAATCCAGTAAACGAGCTATCAACAGACACAAGAGGCATAAAAATATCAACACGTTGATGGAGTTACGCAGCAGACAGGCTTATTTGAAGCTCACAACAAGAAAAAGCCAAAAATTATCATGGCAATCATACGTCAGTAGCATTACTAGCGATACACCCATTTCAAAGGTGTGGAAAAAAGTGAAAAACATATCCGGGGGCAAGACTTACTCAGCTATAAAATGTCTGAAAGAGGGAAACCGAAATGTTACAGGTAGCCAACAAATCTCAGAAGTATTGTCTAAAACGTACTATTCCCATTATAGTGTCGAGAACTATCCGGCCGGATTTCTAAGCTATAAGGCAATTTCAGAATCAAAACAAATTATAATAGAAGATGACAGTGAACCAATTAATACGCCCATATCAGAATCTGAATTTACAGAAGCACTAAACGATCTCAAAGATACGGCCGCCGGTCCCGATGACATACCAGCCATATTTTTGAAACATCTTCCGTTGTCTGCTAGGAAACTTTTACTAGATTTATTCAATAATATTTGGACCAACCATGTATTCCCTGAGGTCTGGAGACAAGCCATAACTATTCCCGTGCTCAAGCCTAACAAATCTCCACAACTCCCTGAATCATATAGACCGATATCTTTAACCTGTTGTATGTGTAAGCTGCTTGAAAGATAGTAAATCGAAGACTGTTATGGAGCTTAGAACACAGGAACCTGCTAATATCTGAACAAGCTGGATTCAGATCAAACAGAAGCACCACAGACAACATAATAGATTTGGAAACCCATATACACGAAGCCTTCTCGGACAGCCAACACTGTGTAGCAATCTATTTCGACATTAATAAAGCATTCGATACTACCTGGAAATACAATATCATCTCGAAACTTCATAAATGGGGGTACAATGGTAACATATTATCCTTTGTCTCTAACTTCCTACAAAACAGAATCTTTCAAGTACGGTCAAATGGAGTGCTATCAGAACCAAAACAGCAAACGAACGGATTACCTCAAGGCTCTGTTATTAGTCCAACCCTTTTCCTAATAGCAATCAATGATGTGTTACAAGATATTGAGAAACCTTTGCAAGCACGTCTGTACGCAGATGATATGATTGTTTATGTCAGAGGCAAGAACTTAACAACAAATATAACACTACTGCAAAAGTATCTTGACAAGCTTGATTACTGGTCCAATCAAACAGGATTTGTGTTTTCCCCAGAGAAAACCAAATGCATTATATTCTCTAGAAAACCGATTCACGAAGAACCCCCATTGAAGTTATGCAAGAAATCCTTGGAATATACCAGTGAAATCAAATTTCTTGGGGTAACCTTCGATAACAGATTAAACTGGAAGAAACACATCGCAAATGTCATTAAATCATGCCAGGCAGGAATGAATATGTTAAGATATTTATCTAATAGACATTGGGGCGCAGAAGGTAAATTGCTACTTATGATTTATAGAGCATTAATAAGATCAAAAATGGATTACGGATGTGTTGCTTACAACTCAGCTAAGCCCTCAACTCTAAAACCCCTAGATGTTTTACACAACACCGCCTTGCGATTGATCCTGGGAGCATACAGAACAACTCCAGTCGATAGCCTGTACTGCGAATCGGGAGAAGCGCCACTACATACCAGACGTCAGAAACTAAGTCTTTCCTACTTCAACAAGAAAATCAGCAATCTTAATATGTCGGCTCAAAAATATCTATCCACTAAAAGAAATTATAGAGATACGCTGTGGGGTACCCCTTTCCAGAATAGAATTAAAATTTACCTAAGAAAACTCAACATACAAAATCCACCATCCACACTTCCCATCTTCCCAGTAACTATTCCACCATGGACACTATACAAGCCAGCCAGTATCACAACTCTTACAAAATTCGACAAAACCAATACACCAAACGAAGTAGTAAATCAACATTTCCGAAGTATTATTGGAGAATTTACAGAAGCTCAACAATTATACACAGATGCCTCGAAGATTGGACAAAACATAGGTGCCGCTGTAGTTACTCCTTCAGGTCCAACGAAATTCAAGCTACCCGAAACAGCCTCAATACTAACTGGCGAATTGTATGCAATTAGAGAAGCTATGCAATACATCAAACTAAGCTCCAGTCGGAAGTGGGTCATCATTACCGACTCCCTTAACTCAGTTACACTGATCACAAAAATATATAACAATAATCCACTGGTCAATATTATAAAAATGGAAATACATAGCCTTGCACTCCAAAATAAAGAAGTAACCATAATATGGGTGCCATCACACAAAAATATACAGGGCAACCAAATAGCTGACGAGAACGCAAAAATGGCTGCGAACATGGACACAGTGACAAACAAGAAAGTTCCTACATCAGATGTGAAACTATTTTACCAAAATCGAACCATTGATTACTGGAACAATGCATGGCAAAATAAATCAGCCAAACTATTGAAGGTAAAACACCATCTAAGTCCATGGCAGACCATCACCTCCAATAGAAGGCAGCAGACAATCTTAAGCCGTCTTCGTCTGGGCCACACCAGATTAACACATGAATACCTAATCATGCAGCAACCGGAACCCTATTGTGTGTTTTGTGACGTGACTTTAACTGTTGAACATATTTTAGTGGAGTGCCCAATGTTAGAACATTACAGAATATCATGTAACATGGATAAAGAACTATCAGTTATACTAGGACCAAGTAGCAATCTCACAAACCTCCTGAAATTTCTACAAAAATGCAAATATCTAAGTAAACTGTAATTTATTAAATCCGCCGCTAATGGCCAATTGGGTCGATGCGGCTTCTGTATTTACAAATAAAAAAAAAAAAACGTCCTGTTTATTTTGTTATAATGCTGAGCCAGCGGCGAAATTAGAAGATATTTTGGAAGAATCTGATTAACTTTTTTTTGTGGGGGGAGGGAGTCTGGACGCCCAAGACACACTTCGTATCGGTCACTGCTAAGATACCTTCCAGTGCTTTTAGAGTTTGACGCTCTTCTGCTGTGATGATGATGGTGTGTTTCATACCAAAAATGCAGTTAAAGAATATCTAAATTGGATCCCTGAAAAACAGCTTTATAGCGGTTAGCTTTTCAAAGCTAATTCATTTCATCGTTTGCTATGCAGCGCAAATTTCATGCAACTCTCGCAACCACCTAAATTCGTAGATATATTCAAATAAAAAAAAACGGTCCGGTATGCCCAACCCACATGATACTTTAGCGACTGTGAACCACTTTGCCGCGCAACGCTTAATTTTTATATCGATTATAAATGCATATATGTCACATTCACATGTACACAGGATTTGCAATCGATTGTGTTTACATAAGTGCCCACCTACCCTGTTGGGTAACAATGCCTGTTTTCTGATAAGCAAAGGAAAAGTAATGTCAAGGGTACAAAAAATCTTATATAACTTATCAGTATTCAGTATGCATTGACTGTTGAGCAGATGCTAAATTAAATTATATCAACTATGGTTGGAGCTAGTTCTGTGCTAATAAATAAATAATTATTCAGCTGGTATAATGATTAGATATATGTAGTTACGTAGGCTTACCTGACTTATTTAAATAAATTATAAAAAAATGATTCGAGGCTGGAATTTGACCTGTTGATAGTTTGTAGTAATAAAATCAAAAATCGATCTTCACCTCCCTTAAAAAATTGACAATATTACCGTTTCTTCTCTTTATATCTCGAAAAATAGGTACAATTTCAGAAATCTGTATCGCTAGAATAAAAGCTGAGGAATCTCACTAACGACATAATTTCCCAATATTTCTCTGCATTTTTGGGGTTTTGCGCAAACGCGCTGTCAAGGAACATGTTTGAGCTTGGTTTGATGCCATACTGCATCACGCTCAAAAACGCTCAGAGCAAAATTAGGAAAAAGGGTAAATTATTTTAAAAACATCTCATTTTCATCTTTTTAACAGTCTTATGTTCCACTGCAATTTATTCCCTGAAGTCTGTTTTTCCGTATCATTTGGACTTTGAGTATTTTCAGAAAACTGCATCATATCTCTGCATGTAATGGATGAAGTAAGTAGTTAATACACAGTTACCTTAACAATATCATTGAGAATCACTTGGGACTACGCACAGACTAACACTTTTGCAACGATGATGAACATTCTATACTAACAATTACAAGAAAACACTATTTTCGGCCACTATCTGCAACACTAGAACTGCAGAGATCTGTTTTCGCGGAAAAATAGGAATTTAATACCATAGGATAGGTGTAAATAATCGTACTATCCTAACACTTTCCTCAAATGCTATTTCATGCCGATGCATATCATTGTTGGTTTCTGTGATAATTTTTTACTACCGATAAAAGAAGAATTCAAATATCACTAGTGATAGTAATACTCGTAGGGAGGCAAAGCCTACCAAGCACGCCACCTTTGGCCCTTTTTGCCGATCCCGGGTGTACCAGCACCACGCCACATGTTTATTCTTTTATCTGACGAACCTTGCTGAACTCCTAGTGAAGATCAGATTGCCTGATCACTCTGCTGAATATGCAGCTTCACTATGAAACTCAATATACTCCCAATCAGCCTTTAGGCTGCAATATACTTGGCAAAAGCCTAGCAGGTGTAACGTTGTTTCATCCTGCTCTCATCACATGGGGAAGATAAAATGCCTACTTAGTCTACAGTGAACGGTGATGACCCCCACCAAGAGATTTGGGTAATTCTATCTGCCCAGTAACCAGGCCGCCCGGCGTTTGTCGAGGCTCTTGACTTGTCTGCAGTGACTTATCTCTCGCTACACTTTTTCCAGGTCCCTAGTTCCTAAACGCCTGTGCATTCAGCCTAGCGTTCACCTGACACCTGATTTTACTCAACGTATACTCAGGATCCATGCAGAAGTCGGATAGGCAGCTCCCTCCTTTTCTACACTCCACTGTGCGGGGATCGAAAGGGTCACTTATTTAGATCGGGCTAAGCTCTGAAGGCCACTAGTGCAAGTGCATTCCTGAACCAAAGGTGAGCTTGTTCTTGAAGATGACCTTGCTCGGTGCACTGTTCCTCCGAGTATGCCACCATATCAAACCACCAAGTCTGTATAACCACCATCAAAGAGCATTCAAGATTTAATAAAGGTATATTTTTCCCTGCTGATCATTAAAGAGTGGTTTTGGAACAGGCGGTAGCAAAGCATTGGTATTACTAGACTACTATAGCAGCTTTTTAAAACTAAAAATCGCACAAAAGCTAGCATTTCGGTTTCTCAGTTCTGAAGGAAAGCCATGAGGGTCGAACGATACGTACGTTGAAAAATTGCAGGTTGATTTTTAGCTATAGCATTTATTTTGTCCGTCGCCTTTACTCACGTTTCTGGCTATCACAATAAAAAGGTTATGCTCTTTTTAGTTCAAAAAAAGCTGCCGAGACAGCCGTAGCATCAGTGCTTTTTAGATTATTGACCACACCAAGGCGCACGGGATGAGAGTGGACTGTGTTGACCTTTTCTTACAAGAAAATTGGAATGGCATATAACTCGGCCTATTATATTTAACTTCACATTATTATTATTATTTAAGATACATCGTTTCTCAATACTTTTTTCCCATTGACCATACCCTGACACGGTGCTCCTATTGTTCTCAACCCAGAATCTGAAATATACTCAGTGACGAAGAAAATAGAACACCCAGTAAAACGATTTTATCTGAATGAAATTTAGTGTTCAATTAGACATGAGTAAGAGGAAGTTGTGTCCACATTTTTAAGTGAACAAAACTTTGTTGTAACGCTAGATTTCCCCAATAATTTGCTGGGCCATCTCAATATCTTATAGATTCGTCCGGTCGTCAGGCATGCTTCTGATGAGGTGATTTATGTCATCTTGCAGTATCTCATTCCCAGCTAGACGTATTTAGTTCCAAAAAGCTGTTAGCGTTTGTGGAGGATGAGGAAAAGAGGGATCTTTTATTCTCATCATATCCCACACATATTCTGTGGGCGAAAGGTCTCCAAATCTATGAGACCAAGAAAGGAGGCAGACTTGAACGTTATTGCTGCCTTAGCAATATGGAGACGGGCATTATCTTTTTAGGAAGTGGTTTTCAGCGTTTGGGGAATAGCAAAAAATGAGGTTCCAGAATTACCTGGGTAATCCCATCATATCTCCTCTACTGGAAACTATAAACGGCTTAGCTCCATGCCTAATGGTGCCACATATCAGAACCGTTGCTCCGCGATGGCTTCTGACTCGTACCTGTCCCCATCATTCATCACTGTCGATCATCATTCTAATTTTTTCGGTCTCAGTTCTGTTTTAGGGATGCCTGATAGGCTGGCACGAGTCATGAGTTGCCTCTGAGAAGGACATGGTTTAAAGTTCTTAGCTGGACATGACTTGCACCATACTGTAGGAGTGTTGAAGCTAAGTCACCTAGCTTCCATTAGAGGAGGTCTGACGGCATAACGGTATATCCAGGAAATGTTAGAACCTCATCTTTTACCATTTTTCTAAACGCTTGAGAGCTATATTTTTCAACAAGATAATGGTCATCTCTATATTGATCGAGAGAGGAGGAGGATAGTCTTGACTGGCTAGTTGAGATGCACTATAGAAATGTTATGCATGCCGCTATTGGCTGCGCATCTCTTTGACAAACATACTAAACCATACCCCGTTCTCCATCGATCAGTATGGATTTTACTTAAACAGGTTTTTAAAAACTTCAACAAAGATCAGTTTTCCCTATTGTAGCCGGATAAGTTGTTGTTTTAAGGTTTTCTGATGTTTTTCAGATTGCTTGCCCTAAAGCAGGATTTTAACGTCACAAGTGCTTTTTTTATTAATATTTTAATGAATATTTTTGTTGCATTCCTGAAGAAGAAGATAAACATTTTGGAAAGCTTTATATGGCCTTCTGATTTTCGATTGCGTTACGGTTGCAACCGCATGATTTCTATTTTGTATATTGCGAGAGCTACAGTAGAGTATCACAATAATGTTCAAATCACAGTCCTACCTTGGTCTCCTAGATCTTCAGACCCTTCGCAAGTTGAACATGCGTGGGACATGATGGGAGGAAGAGCGACTATTAATCTCATTCTCCACCAACGTTACCATCTCTTCGGATACAGTACAGCTGGCTTGAGATAAAATACCTCAAAAAGACATAAATCACCTCATCAGAACCATGTACCGACAACTGGATGAATATTTACGGCATCAAGGTGCCCCCCAACAGATTATTGGCGTAGATTACTTTCCTCTTCCTCTGTCCAGCTGTATACAAAATTTCATGGGAATAAAATGCTTTTTAATGGGTACTCTATTTTCTTTGTCGCTTAGTATACTTATCGAAGTTTAAGCACGATTCCAACTTTTCGTGTTTTCTCCGTTTGAAAGTAACTCACGTGAATTACTCCGACCTACTGATCTAGCAAGCGATGGTAACTTATTGGCATTGACATTATACGGCCGGCGTTCTTCAACGTTCAGAGTAAAAAAGCACGACTTGCCCGTATCGGGAGTGTTTGATCGATCTTGAAGCATTCTAGTATTTTATGCTTGCCAACACAGTACAACAATATTATTCACTGCGCTTCTTTATTGATAATTGAAAATAGGGAACGCTTTGGAATCGGAGCGCTGCGACTGCTATACATGGCTTAAGAATAGTTACTGATTGATTAAGTACTATCCCGCCCAGTTCGTAACTGGAAGGTTGGTATACGAAAAACTATCTTGTTATTCTAAACAGTAGGGCATCTTGCTTGTAGACCACTCGGTTTTACTAAGAACCGGATTCTTGGTTAAAATTGTAGTTGGAAGTAATTGCTGCTATTATGTGATTGTTATTATTTTGATTCAATAGAAAGATTTAGGACTGATATAATTGCTCGAATATAATAGATGTTTTGGAGGTGATGAGGTTCCTTAGAAAAATATCGTTGCGCTAAAATTAATCAATTGGAAAGTAAGCGCCTTTCCTAAGAACTTTTAGGTTCAAAATGAAAGCAGATAAGACATAAAGTTATTGTTCAAGTTGACAGTCTTCAGTGCTCGTTCTGGTTTGTCTCCAATGTTTTGCATGTTGCAATGTTGTGTCAAGTATAGATTGAGATTCAGCACTCAGGAAAACAACCAGAATGACAAAAAATCCCAACTGTCCTGGTATCCCAGCGTGGAGATATACGAGCCCCTTCCCACTTCAGTTGGCCCACCTCAAGATTTGTACCAAAATATGCCTTTATAAACAAAACATCACGAAACTATTTACTTCTAAAACAATTTATTTTCTCAAAAACATTTTAGATACACTCTAGTCGTAAAAAATACATATTTGAAATAACTTAGACCTATAACTAATAGAACATCTGAACAAATAAACAATGTGCGAATAAATGCGCGAAGTTAACAAAGCAACAATTGAAAGATTACCATTGGGTAACATCACCTTTATTTTTTATTGCGGCTGAAATTTATTGGGACATAGTGTTAACAAAGTTTTGGCAAAAATTTGGTGTAAAACAATCCCATGTTTCTTGAAGCCTTTGTATCAGTTCGGTGATTGTACGAGCAGGATGTTGTCGTATAACCTTTTTCATCTCGTGCCACAAAGTTTCAATACGTGACAGATCTGGACTGCTAGAAACCCATTTCAAAAGTGATACATTACTTTCTTCCATCCATTTTATAGCCTTTTTTGAGGTATGGCACGCTGCACCATCTTGCTGAAACACAAAATCTTGGCCGGATGTCAAACATTCTTCCATCACTGGTAAAAGCGATTCTTCTAAAATTGCCAAATATTTGTTTGTATCCACATTTCCATCAATAAAATGAAGTTTTCCTACTCCTTTTGACGACATACTGCCCCAGACCCTAATGGATGCTGGAAATTTCACTTTTCTCTTCAGACAATCAACATGGAACGCTTCATTTTTTTTGCGAATAACTCTACTGCGACTGTCACCAACACAAACTTCGAATTGGGCCTCATCACTCCATTGTATTGCACACCATTGTTGAGATGTCCATTGTCGATGTTCTTTAGCCCATGTAAGCCGATTTTTCTTTTGCAGTGGAGTTAAAAGTGGCTTTTCTTTGACCTATAAACAAGTCGTGCAACTTTAGGGTTTTTACTTCACTTTTTTTTATAAGAAAACTTACCTTGCAAGTGCTAAATCCCAGTTTGTGGGCCTCTCTATGATTTGTGGACCTCGAAAGTCTCCTTCCAACAGAGTCACTCCACAGATCACTTAATTGTAAATAATTGGCAGGCCTGTTTTTCACGATTATTCTTCTTAATGCTCTTCGGTCGGCATTTGTGATATTACTTTTTCCACATATTGTGGCTTAATATTAACTGAATCAGTTACGTTATATCTTCTAACAATATTTCTCACACTGTAGCGCGATAAGTCTAACGTAGTTGCAATTTCTGGGTTTGATTTCCCAGAATTAAAAAAATTAATTATCAGTAACCGAATTTTCTCACTAATAACCTTTCCTCTACCCATTTTGAAAACCTTAACTACCCAAAACTATTTTAAACGTATTTTGACAGCTGTGATTAATAAAAACAATTGTCATGGCTTTTATTTTTCCCAGCCACCTATGCGCTATAGACTTATTTTGCATTCAAATGAAAATAGGTTGATATGCTGTAATTGCAACATGTGTTATTTTTATGCTGCAAATTTGCTTAGGGAGTGATAAAGTTAGGTTTTCTACTATATATTTTCAATATATTCATTGTTAATATTTTAAACCTATAACACCCTGTTACATTTTTATTATTTGTGTTTGATAAGAAAAAAACTAAGATTTCAATAGTTGGGCCAACTGAAGTGGGAAGGGGTTCGTATGCTCATTCAAAACGCCGATTCTGTATTAACACTGACTCATAAAAAAATCTGCTTTTATCCAGCTCAAGCTGCTTTTCGCTGACCACAAAGGATTTTACCATTTTTTGCATTTTTTTTTTGGGAGCCCAGGCACTCTTACATATCTTCGCAGAAAATTACAAATTTAGTGCGAAGTGTCGAAAAGTTTCAAATTGGCGGTTTAAGCCTACAGACTACGATGTTGTTCATAAAAAAAACGCTATTTGCTTCTTGTAGCTTGTCTGAATTCGTTAATTCCACACAATTCTAGATGTAGGTACATCATTAAGTGGCAAGGCAGAAGCTCTGGAAGCATGTTGGCAGTAGTACTTGAAGCCAGGCTTCTTCTGAACTTTGTGTGGAATAGTAAGGTTATATTATTATATTGTCTAAACAATAAAACAAACATTTTTGCAGCCTCTGTAGTTTTAGATCAAGTCCGAACAATTGAATAATTTGTTTATAAACCTGAATCATGAATGTATTTAAGCCCAACAACTGCGCTAGTATTGTGGGAAGAGGAAAACCACCCCGTTTATTACATATCTATTAAGCCTTTCTGGGATGCAATGGGACGGAAGTTTACATAATGTACTAAGGACATCTTTGGTAATAACAAGTATGTGATGAAAGTCAGGAAATCTTCTGCATTTCACTAGATGAACCTAATTATCTTTCTGAATACATGTGGGCTTTTAGTTCAGATAGGCACTTGACACTATTTTGGGGTGTGTTGATTTTAGGCAAACTCCGAACCTTTTGGGCACATAATGTAGTCTTATAAGAACAATTGAGAATGATGAAATCTTGGTCGAAGCGATTATTAATTCAAACTGTGAATGTTATACGGGACATGGTACAGAATGCTAACGATAATATTTTTCCTATCCGTGACAATAACGATTCTCTGCCGCTATATATTTTTAAATAGATTTTTATCACTTCGTTTCCCCAGCGGTGCCTGCATTTTGTACGTTTTTTTAGACATTCCGTGTGACCTTTCACTTTTGAAGCAGATAAATAGGTGAGATAATTACAAAAATGCTTCAAATCATTATGAGTATAATAAGTTTAACTTCATTGCATGTGTTTACACGTGACATTGAGTCCACGTACAAGGACGTACATCTCTATAGCGCCAGTAAGTAGTTTGAGGAGGAACATTAGAATTCTCAAGTTGTCATTCCACTCCATTTAACTCGAAAAATAGGCATTTAGGTTATTTATAATGCCTGCTAAGGCCAAGAAGGCAAATATAGGATAATCGATACGTACCTCCTGGTGTAGCTCTGTATTTAGGTTTATGCCTTCGCGAATGCTGCGAATTGATAAATATATTACAACTACTCTACCAAAAACAAAATGTTATGTATATCTCATGATCGAGGTATATACTCCCCAGCTTCAATACCTGTTTAATAGGGTATCTGACAGGGATCCATCTTGGGAGCACTTTGCCCTAAAGTTGTCATTTTCGAGTTATATATGACTTATTTCTGAAAAACCATAAAAATGGACATTTTAATTGCTTGGAAACTCAGATAAAAAAATTATTTTTGATGTTGCTTAATGTCTAAATTACAGTTTAAACGTTCCCCTGTAAGAACATTTTAGATTCAGTTTATTTCAAAGTAGATTTTCCCTTGCTCGGTAAGGTAACACGAAGCGAACATCTGGTTTTTGCAGACTGACCATCAATGATAATAAATACAAGATCCTTTGTGCATGCTGCGAAATTCCAGTATATCTTGATGGTAATATGCTTGAAGGATACTTTAGTGGTATGGGGAACCGAAGGTACCAAAAACTTTCGGGTGTTAGCATCGAAATCACCCGAATCTGGCCTTAAGGGGGAATGTTTGCGAAGTTGCCTTCAATCTGCCTGGATATCATCCAGAAAGATATTTTGTTCATTGCATTGTTATATCTAATATGCCGTTATTCTTAGTCTTTAGATGAATTCCATGAAAAATCTTATACCAACCAAATTTTTACTCGCCGAGTTATGAATGCACATGAACGTACATACATATGAATTTTCCCAACAATTATCTTTTACAGGTTCGTTAGACGTGCGGTTTCACCTGCCGAAACAGATATGTTCAAAGAATGCATTAATATTGTATCACACAATTCATACATAATTTTTCACACAGGTACCCCATAATTATTTAGTCTCTCAAAGCTTTTATTCAACCTATTGATTAAATATGAGCAACATTGCGTGTGATTGTAATCAAATTCCTTTGGAAACAACGAAACACGATGCTAATTAGCAACCGCATAATCACTAACACTAAAAAATGATATATCCTACACTGCTATGACACTAGTGTCTTGAGAAACCATAAAACTATTGCGAAATGTAGCACCATTATATGCAAAAATATCAAACCTCAAATTCAGGATTATTGTTTTTGCTTTTGTTTGAAGAGTCAAGGTCCAGTTAATCTTGAACTAAATATATGGTACTTTTGAACCTCATGAGATACTTATGACGAAACATATGGATATTTATCTACTTACAGGTCTTTATGCTTTTGAATGTTGTGAAAGTTTGTAGTTAGAGGATTCTTATGCTGTTTTATTCTAGTTTCACCAAGACCGTGACATCGAACATGGAGCTTTTGAGTAAGTAACTCAATGTTGAAAACTTTGGTAAACATCTCCAGCTTCAAGCTCCTCACTATATGAGTAAAGAACATCATTCAAATAAACCGGGCAAATTAATGGACAGGTGGATACCTAGACAAAGGCTTTGCAACTCCATACTTTAACTAACCAAATAAACATTGAGTCAAATTTTCGATGAAAACTTAGGTTGACACCTCGAGGTTCAAGCTCCACATCAAATGAGTGAAAAAAAAATAATTCAAACAAATCAGATAAATTAATGGAGAGGTGGATACCTAGACAAAGGGTTTGCAATTCCATACTTCATTTCAATAAACATTTGCGTCAAATTTTTGATGACATAAATAAATACTAAATCCTATAATTTTATAGTAAATAAGTATTTAATGATTATTCTCTGTGCCATTTTATTACGAATGGTTTCCTTGTGAAAAGGGACAACTTAATAGGAAAATAGATAAAATCAAGTTTGTATGAAGTTATCAACTTCAGAAAATGATTATTTCTGGGATACTTGCTAATATTTTCTATTGATAAATTTAATCTTAGTTTGTCGATTTTGGGGTCGCGTTTATGCCATTGAGGGTAAACGCTCATTACATTCACATATTGGGTGACTATTGACCTAGCTAGAACAATTTTATGCAACATCTACAAATTATCCTGTCGTTTCTATGCCGTTAAATCTCCTTGGTCTTCTTTCGGGCTAATCACTCTCTATTCGGCCACCTCGGCGGTCTTTAGTACAAATAAAATACGTACATATGTACTTATTTTCTAAAAACTGATATGAAACTTATATTCAACAAATGCAATTGTGCATACCACGTTTCTCCATCTAACTTCTCATATAGATACCTGAAAACATGCCTAGAATTCTATTTATAATAATCATATTAAGTACTGAAATCTGACGAATTTTGTTATACAACAGGAATAATAGGATATATTATACTTGCACATGTACCATTTACGTAAAACGGAAAATCGATGCACTGGAAAGTAAAATTAAAATATCATCTGTACTATTTATAAGATCCTTTTTCCGGAAGGCAAACTTACAAGTTTCAGGTTATGAGTAAATCACGAATTACGGATAGTATGCATATGTCATTAGTATCACATTATCAAAATATTAAGTAACACCTGTACGTTCTTACGGATCCCTTTCACCGTTTATTATTATCACTGTGCAATCCTCATGCATAATTTGAGCTCTGTTTGGAACATTTATGTAACCTGTTAGTGTAATGCTTGTAATGAGATTGTGGGCATAGGCATACACGGAAGAGAGCTTTTCTTGGCCAAAATTGTGATAGCCGTAGGCAGCCCAGAATAATTTGCATGTTTGCTGTATTCATATTTTATCCGTAACTACCATCGGAAATAGACAAACCGATGACACAAAAATTACGTACCACAAATTATACATGGATTTACACATATCAATGCATGGTTTATGTAAGTGGGTATTAAGCTCCAATCTTGGGTCTTCACCGTTTTGTAATTTCCTGATCACACAATGGTAAACAAAAAATTTAATGTCATAAACAGTTTCGTATACCTGAAATTTTAAATGAATTTATATCAATGCATGGGAAGCACTGAATCAGTCTACTTGAATTAATCTTACTTCCTACGTGTAATGGCAGGAAAGCCTTATAATCGCAAACATTTTCAAAAATGATATATTTTTGGACATTGTATGACATGTGCATCACGAAAAACCATGTCACTCATTTGCGTCTCTCTGTCGGTCTGTCAGTCCGCTTATCCTATAGCCACTATGCCAAGGACCTAAAAACTTTGTAGTTTTTTTAAAATCGGTCCAGTAGCGATATGTAAAAAGGCCAAAGACGAAAAAACTATAACTGCGCTATGTGGGAAGTGCTGAGTCAACCTACTTGACACCATTTTTAACATTGGGTGTGCACAGCCAGGTACCGCGATCTATTAGAGCCAGTTAAATAGAAGTGTAATTCATACTGTATAAATACTTTATCATAATAATTTTGAGTATTTTTGAAATTACTATCCAAAGCTTTTTCGTTGAATGATGCTGATACGTGGAATGAGAATTCGTTCATTAAATCGGAAATTTGATACAACGAAGCGACAAGGCATTATATGCTTTAACGTTTCCAAGGATTCTGAAGGTCTTCATCTGTTTTGTTTTGCATATAATGGCATGTCGAAATCTTGTGATTAATCAAAATATGAAGTGTCGAGATCGTGAAATAGGTATGGCACAAGGTGAATGAAGCTGAAAATTGAGGATTCATTGTTTATGCGCTTCATAGAATCGACTGTGCTTACGATTGCAACCTTGGAAGGAGTCACGAACATCATCTGTATCTAGGTATCCATTAACTGTTACCAATTTGTCTTTTTCAAGCGACTTACGAAAATTACTCGAACGAAAAATCTAATAGCCGACTAAGTTGAAAAGGCCCATTCTTTGCATATTACAGGCTTTGCTTTAGATATAGAGAAAACTAAAAGAAATGAAGTCAAGTAGTTTAGCTCTGCTTTTCCAACGTAACGCTGTTATCAGTTCATAAAGGATTATCTTCGGCATAAGTTAGCCCCTCTGAGAAAAAAGTTAGCTACGAGCATGTATAAAAAAATGTAACCATTTGGCCAAACAGGCTCATACAAGTGAAATTGGCATATTTAGCATGCCCTTCTGTTCAATTCTGGATTATTTTCAGCATAAGTTAGCCCTCGGAGAAAAAAGTTAGCTGCGAACATGTAAAAAAATAAATGGAACCAGTTGGTCAAACAGGTTCTTACAATTAAAATTGGCATATTTAGTAAAATTCTGGAACTCTTTAGGATTTGTCCCCCTCAAAAAATATGCTACCAGTCGCTCTCCAAAAGGTTATCGAGGCAGGTACGCTTATTCATAATGTCACATCTTGCCGATTGCTGGCCCTTCGCGTGGATGATAATCGACGATACACATCCACAGCAGTCGAGCAGCTGTGACCGACTGGGACGCACGTGCATCGACCGGACCGCGAAGCACGTATTACCGATACGCGTCGATTGAAAATATTTCTCCATAATTCCAAATTTTAAATACAAATGTACGGGGAAGTCTACCGAGTGAAATATGTCTAATAGGTGCGTAGAATTACTGCGGCTGGAGGCGTATAAGTATACCAACAAAAACTGACATACACCCTGCCATACCCCTAATTTTTAACCCCTACAAACATTTTTCTGAAAACGATCAGGAGCTTCTGAAATGTCAAAAACAAAGTCTGAATGATTTTTATTTTTTTTGTCTTACATTTCTTGTCAGTAGCTCTGTCGCCATTCTAGCGATTTTCAAAAACCATAGGTAAAGCATTTCTATAGTTGTTTTTTTTATAAGCTTAAGTAATATAGGAACACGATTAATTTCAGTTATTTTTTAACTTCAAAGCCTGTTTTGTAGTTTTGCTGCTGATGTAACGGTGGTAAAGGAAACACCCGCTCGAAAGAATGCGTGTTTATTCTCGAAGATTGTACAAGTGACGTCCCTGTCATATCGGCCTCGCTGTCTCGTCGCTCATGCGCGTGATGTGGAAACAAGTATTAATACAGACATGGAGGAAAGTCTTGAGGCGTAAACAAAGCCACATATTTCAAAAACTAGACTGCGTTTTTTCAAATTTTTAAGGAACGTTATCGTTTCCTTGAAGCTTAATATCATCAGTATATATTTTTTCATAAGATTAAGTGTTATAGGGATTATCAACACAATGGTCAATATAATTATAACTCAACCAAAACATGTCAATATCGAATATATGAAAACTTCCTATAAATTGTGATTAAAGGTAGGTGCTAGCGTAAAGTGTTCTGGTTATATAAACAAACAAGATTGCTTTACTTTTGAGTCCTACAGCACATGATTAGTTCCTCTTTGTTTCTCCATATCTTCGCGATGGAAGTCAGAATTCTGTTTTTACTAATATATGACGGTTCCACATCCTTTGCATTTACAGCTGCTTGATAAATTCTAGCAGCCTCACATAAGAGGCAAACGGCTATAATTTGACCCTCAATTCAACAAAATATAAAAAGTACCTGAAAGTATTTTTTGAAAGCGTATGACACTTTTAATATTAAGCATTATTTACTTACTCTTTTATGAGTACAAATAGGTACCAAACAGTTTTTAATTCTTTAGCGACAATAATTGCTGACGTACATATCCTTACTGCTCCCTGCCTTCTTCTATCCCAACCTTTTCATTCCATGCACAAAACTTTTCCACTTTCAAAACACATAATCGTGTACGAACAACTAACATGTGGTGAGGTACGCATGCGTTTCACTACGGCGAGGTAAATACCTTAGCTACTATTTAGACATGGCATAGATGGAGTTTCAGACAAAGCAGTGCCAATGAGACCAGGGATCCGATTTAGGGAACTTTTTTTCGTAATTATGGCATTGTGCAAATTGAGTGCACTAGGTATAGAATAGGGTCATCCTATTTGTTGCTAGAAACTTTATCTACAGTTGACCGAACGTCTAAGCTCTTTTAAAATAAGAACATATATTGACTATCTTAACATGTTATTTCCACTCCACCGCTACCCTGTAAGAGAGTATTTTGTTTAAGGGTAAAACTGCTTCAACGTTATCTTATATTTGTATAAGTCATTCCACTTTGCTATTAGGCCTGATTGATCACCTTATAATGAACCAGAAAGTGTGCCTGCAGTGACAATTTTACCAAATTGGTAACGTCATTACAAGAAAACCGTTTATGGAGAGAAAATCACATCAAAATTGTATGTGCGCCTTGTGTGAAAAGAGGAAACATAAAAGTCGAGTTTCTAATCACCTGCTAATGCCAGGTCAGCTTCAACGATAGAAAAACTGGCAATGCTGGCCCGCAATTGTCAAGGTCTGATAGTGGCACACAGTTTTCTTTAGAAATTACTTTGATAGTGCAGCAACCTTCGTATGCTAAAAAAGCGTTGTCAAACGCACTGCTGGTTTTGATAATGGCACTTCAGGTACCAAATGTCAAGGCGTAATTTTAGATAATTTACGTCCGTTTGCTGGCTTAATAGTTTATGTAATCTGGTGATATAAGAGCGCAAAGACTAAGGGCCGCATGACATGAAGAGTTTGTTATAAATTTGATATAAGATTTGTAGATGACAAGTGGCACCCTGGCCAAGTAAGTGGAGTTATGTGAAATGACAAAAAAGGTTATTTCATTTTCACTATACCCTGTTTCACAAGTATTTATCACGCTTTGATATCTTCTTTTTCTTTTTGAATAAAAAACTGATTATTCGCACTTTTCAACATGAAAAAGCTTTCCTGTGAGTTTCCTATATAGTTAGTCGTTTTTGAGATATTTCGATTTTTAAGGTTCGATGCATTTTTAATTATTTATGGGAAAATAATATTTTTTTTACATTTTCGATTTGGGCATTACAAGTAATTAAGATGATCGTTTAGATTGTTTTTAAACACAGCAATAATTCCTAACTCCAAATAAACACACAAAAACAGAATATTAATTTGTTTAATTTTCCAATATTATTTTTAGCAAATTAAATTAATTATTACAACTAAAATGCTATTGGATAGTTAGGACAAACATACAAAATCTAAAGTAGTTGCTCGAAATGTAAACCCAATTGTTCAATACACAATTCACATCTACGAATGATCGAACGTGTTATAGCATTATTCAAATAAGGCCTTATTTCATCACATGCATTCCTGATTATATCTATTAGCATATCTCTTGTGGTTACGGGAGTCTGGTACACTTTTTTTTTGAGATATTTCAATTTTTAAGGTTCGATGTATTTTTAATTATCTATGATAAAAGGACGTTAAAAAGTCAGTATCTCGATAATTTATAGAAGTAGGCTGTGCCTGTAAATATTTTTGAAATTGAAAGCAAAATAAGGTTAAACGTCAATTAGTTGACAGTTAATTTTGTTGTCTGTTGAAACCTGAAACGTTTTTTTGCAATTGTGAATGCACGAAATTTAGTTTCTTTTACCTGTTTTTTTTTTGTAAGTTTAAAAAAATACCATTTTTATTCTCCAATCAAGAGTTAGCGGATATTCATTTTGTGTATGGCTTTGTAAATGGAAACGCAGCAGAAGCAGCCAGAGAATACGCACGAAGATTTCCAAACAGACGACATCCAACTCGCTCAGTATTTGTAAGAGTGCATCGCCAAATAATTGAAAATGGTTTTGGAAATCTCCAAAGGGATCAAAACATAAATGTTCGTCAGCGCAGATTTACCCGTATGATTCTGCGTTAGTTTGATAGAGATCCGACCACAAGTGTTAGGAGAGTTTCTGGTGCCTTGGGAATTTCAGCAAGTCATGTTCACCGTGTTCTTAGAAATGACCATAGTCGTCCTTATCATTTGGAACCTGTGCAAGGACTACAGCCAGGGGACGGAGAACGAAGAATCACATTTTGTCAGTGGATTCTTGCTTCACTAGACGTGGAGTGGTAAATTTTCATAATCAACATATTTGGTCGCATGAAAATCCGCATGCAAGGTTAAATGCTGCGACTTTCTTGGAATTTTTAAAGGCTGAACATAGAAATATATGGGATGATGTTATGTTAGATTTAAGAAGAGGGGCCTCGTTCCAGCTTGATGGTTGTCCAGCTCATTATTCGAGAATAGTTAGAAACTGGCTGGACGAAAATTATCTAGAAAGATGAATCGGCCGTGGAGGACCAGTCGCCTGGTCTCCACGATCCCCTGACCTGAATCCATTAGATTTCTTTGTGTGGGGATTTCTAAAAGAAAAAGTGTACCAGACTCCCGTAATCACAAGAGATATGCTAATAGACAGAATCAGGAATGCATGTGATGAAATAAGGCCTTATTTGAATAATGCTATACCACGTTCGTTCATTCGTAGATGTGAATTGTGTATTGAACAATTGGGTTTACATTTCGAGCAACTACTTTAGATTTTGTATGTTTGTCCTAACTATCCAATAGCATTTTAGTTGTAAATAATTAATTTAATTTGTTAAAAATAATATTGGAAAATTAAACAAATTAATATTCTGTTTTTTTTGTGTTTATTTGGAGTTAGGAGTTATTGCTGTGTTTAAAAACACAATTTAAACGATCATCTTAATTACTTGTATTGTCCAAATCGAAAATGTAAAAAAAATATTATTTTCCCATAAATAATTAAAAATGCATTGAACCTTAAAAATCGAAATATCTCAAAAACGGCTAACTATAACGAAAACTCACAGGAGAGCTTTTTCATGTTGAAAAGTGCGAAGAATCAGTTTTTCTATTCAAAAAGCAAAAAATTGCACTAAGAAAAAATTTACGGTCATTTTAATACACTACAGGTACAGTAGAGAGCCCCCTCTAGCGGCTACAGTAAAACTATGCCCATGGTTCATTTTGTCGTAACAAAAAACCCTTGTGTAACAATTTTCACTGTTATACATCAAATATTGTTCGAAATATTTAAAAAAAACTATTTTAGAAACTAAATTTAAACACCCTGTATTTCGGAAGCCACGCATTTTTCGACCCATGTTTATATAGACTTTATGCATTAATTTTAAAAGTTCTATCGAATCTTAAAGTTATGCAACAATAAGCTGAAGCACCCTGTATATCATATGTATCAGCTGTTTGCTATTCACTTCCGTACTCGTCGATACTGGCAAAAATCCTTAACAGAAAACCGATGGTTTTAATTCCGATCATTTTTTATCCAGTCACCTACCATCGCCAACGTGAACGAAATTTGTTTTACGCGCTGTGAGCCGATTCTAAGTTTTTGTGGAACCAATACCACAACAACTTATTTAATCTTGATGAACCACAAGAAGTAGGAAGTAAAATGATCCTAGAATTTATGACAGCGTCTTTAGCCGTATGAGAAAAAATATAGGATATTTAACGGTACTCTACAGTAGCGCATGTCCTGGTTCAATTAATTTTTTCTACGATCTGTATCACAACCATTCAATTATCAACACCGTCATGGAAATATAAACAATAACATTTCATTATGTCAAAATCTTGTTAGTTTCTTTATGTTATTTAACAGCGATTTATAGCGTTTTTCCTATTTTCGTCCAATTACGCTGTTACCTGATATTAAACATACAAACAAATCAGCAATTACACGCTTATTAGCCGTTTGATTTTTAAAATTCCGTGAAAATCTGTGGTATAGATGGTTTGAGTAGAGTAGCTGTGGTAACAGTGGCATGACAAATTACATTCTGAGCTCATTAAACATAAGGGTTGAATTGATCGGCACAGTCGAAACGTTATAAAAATGACTATAAAACTTCGTTTACAAAGGACAAAAATGGCGTCAAGTAGGTTGACACTGCATTTTCCACGCAACGTTATCATCGGTTCATAATCGATTATGTTTGGCACAAGTTAGTCCCTCTGAGCTAGATGCAAACACGTATAACAAAAAAATTAAATGGATTAAGTTAGCCAAGCAGACCCATACATACTGCAAACCGAGAGAACCGGCGATGCAGTAAGAGTCTGTCAGCCGCAGGCAGTGCTTAGCGTATGAAGGTTGCTATGCGACGTCCCGATCGACCACGTGTCGCGTCTATAAATATTTTAAAGGCAAATGTAGTATGTACATAAAATTACCGGAATTGCCTATAAACATACTACGAAAAAAATGATACATATTCTTCCACACCTCCTATAGCGTCCAACACCAAATTCTTAACCCCTACAAACATGAAACGTCAAAAAACGAAACTTGAGTGATTTTTATTTCATCATGTATTTACCCCTAGCTTCGCCGCCACTGGACGGATTTTCAAAAGCTACAAAGATTCTTCGTCCGTGGAATAGTAGCAACCTTGTGTGAAGATTTCATCAAAATCCGGGCAGTACTTCTCAAGTTAGAGACGGGCCAAGGATTAGCGGACAGACTGACAGGCTGACGGAAATGAGACATGGTTTTTCGTGATGTACATGTCATATGACATCCAAAGACCATAATATTTCATTTTCGAATTTTTTCGTGCTTACAGTTCTCCCTAGTCCAGTGGCGTTGGAGGTAGAACATACAAATCGGAGGGTTTTCTATAATCGATCAGAATGAAGTTGGTGCAGTATTTGCATTTTTCCTCTTTTGGTAAAAAAATAATCGCCAGTTTGAAAAACTTGCTAAAGCAGAATCTCGGCATCAAAGTTTCATCAAAAGCAAGTATCTGATGCGATTTAAAGAAACAGAATAGACAGAATAGGCAGACCAACGAAAATAACTGACGTGATTTGTTGTGCCATGGAAACTATTCATATATCATAAAAAGCACAATACCTTACATTTTTTATTATTATATTATATATTAGCGTGGAAAGTAAAATTTATATTCAAAAATATTCACTCCAAGAGAACCTTTGAGGGATTAACGCTGCAAGAGCTTTAATACTGAATTAGACTGAAGTGGCTGAATCTTTGACCACTGGTTATTCATGACAAAACTACAGAAAATAGGCTTCAGCGTAATAAGACCTCTTTCTAAGAACTGTGGAGTCAGACAAAACTGCAAAGCATGTCACCTTCAATTGGTCTACTCTGTTATAAATAGAAGGGCTATCTACTTGTCAAATCAATAGAGAAGCATGGGACATAATTCATAGGATTGTACAGTTCATTTAGGACCGTATCGTCAGTCGTTTCTACAATTTTAGGACGCCTTTATGGACTCCTTGATTTTCATAGTCTTTCTTCTCCTTCAGAAAGTCTGGGATATTTCTAGATTTCTACTGCTCCGCATCAGCGTCAGCGCTCTCCTATTGTCAGGCTATGTTTTCTTCATGAATTGTAAGAAATTTCAGGCTATATAACAGATGATATAAATCAAAAGTATGAACAATTTGATGCAAATAGATATTTGTAACATAGAGCGCTAACACCGAAGAGTAGAATATTATGAAAATCAAGGAAGCCGTAAAGGCGTCCTACAATTGTAGGAACGACTGACGATACGGCCCTAAGGGCTTTGAATGAAATGAACCTAATGTCTCTGACCAGGTTTGCACCATAAGTCTTATTGTTGAGCAACAAAAATTAGATAATTGAACCCTGACCATGAGCCTTTTGACTATCAATGCCGGATTAAACCAGCGCGGGGCCTGTTGCAAATTTTATTAAGGGGCTCAGGGACGTACAAAGACACTTTGCTTCTCTAACAGCGGTGGATGTTGACGATTAAAAAAATTAAAAGCGGGGGCAGGGAGGGGGCTGCATCAGTGCTGCTCTTTCTCACAGGAGAGATACTTTAGTACAACGTAGCTGCGCGGGGCTCTCAAATGCGCGGGGATTGTAGTACTTGCTACTCTCGTTAATACGTCACTGCATTCTATCTATGAACTGTTAATGTAACTACTAAAACGAACCCTGTGCTTGTTCTCCTGGTTGCTAAGTAAAACCACACATGTTGATAAAACATTTACTAACGTTTCGTCCACCCCAGGATTTTTGTTTGTTCAGCTTCTGTGTCACAAAACAGAGACATTGAGAAGATATAGTCCCGAATAATCCATCGGGCCATACGATTGACTTAAGACAATCCGAAGTCACCGTTTTATTTGAACACGACATGGTTGGCAGATTGTGCATGAATGCCACAGACGTCGTTGCCGGCTCTTTACACAAATCGGAGTATATTGTATATTTTTATATTGCGCATTCCTAATGTTATATGGAAGATTTCATAACGCGATGTGCTATTAATATATTTTTGCTATTTTGACAGATAGATGCTAATTTATCTGTTAACACAGTAGAGACAATAACACACGCCATTATAAAATCATATGAATATTCTGCGGTTATTTGATGTTTTAGGGCAGTTAAAAAATAATCTGTACTTGAGAATTTATTCTGAATCAATAACAATTATTATGATCAATATATTTTTATTCCTGGTGTCATGAAAAAAAATTCTTGAAAAAATTGTTATCTTTAACCACTGAAGTGTTACTAGAATTACTAGATTTAATTTTTCATTAGTATTATAATACAGGAATATTCAATCACCTTTCCATAACAGTGATAATCAGAATCTAAAATTTGACAAAGTTTTATCATACTTTGTGCAAGATTTTATCTGGTTCAAGCGTGTTGACTATACAGGGTGTTTCAGTTTATTGTTGCATAACTTTAAGATTCGATAGAACTTTTAAAATTAATGCATAAAGTCTATATAAACATGGGTCGAAAAATGCGTGGCTTCCGAAATACAGGGTGTTTAAATTCAGTTTCTAAAATAGTTTTTTTAAAATAGTTCGAACAATATTTGATGTATAACAGTGAAAATTGGTATACAAGGGTTTTTAGGTACGACAAAACGAAGTTTTACTGTAGCCGCTAGAGGACGCTCTCCACTGTACCTGTAGTGTATTAAAATGACCGAAAAATTTTTTTTAGTACAATTTTCTGCTTTTTGAATAAAAAAACTGATTCTTCGCACTTTTCAACATAAAAAACCTCTCTTGTGAATTTTCGTTATAAAGGGATCAAGACATAAATGTTCGTCAGCGCAGATTTACCCGTATGATTCTGCGTGAGTTTGATAGAGATCCGACCACAAGTGTTAGGAGAGTTTCTGGTGCCTTGGGAATTTCAGCAAGCCATGTTCACCGTGTTCTTAGAAATGACCATAGACGTCCTTACCATTTGCAACCTGTGCAAGGACTACAGCCAGGGGACGGAGAACGAAGAATCACATTTTTTCAGTGGATTCTTGATAGAACTGATAATAATAGGGAATTTTTAAGTAACGTTTTATGGACCGATCAGTCATGCTTCACTAAACGTGGAGTGGTAAATTTTCATAATCAACATATTTGTTCGCATGAAAATCCGCATGCAGTTCTGGAAAGGAATTTTCAGCATGAATTTAGTGTTAACGTGTGGATTGGTATCTACCGTAATCGACTATTTGGACCCTACATTTTGCCTGCAAGGTTAAATGCTGCGACCTTTTTGGAATTTTTAAAGGCTGAACATGCAAATATGTGGGATGATGTTATGTTAGATTTAAGAAGATTGGCCTGGTTCCAGCTTGGTGGTTGTCCAGCTCATTATTCGAGAATAGTTATAAACTGGCTGGACAAAAATTATCCAGAAACATGGATCGGCCGTGGAGGACCAGTCGCCTGGCCTCCACGATCCCCTGACCTAAATCCATTAGATTTCTTTGTGTGGGGATTTCTAAAAGAAAAAGTGTACCAGACTCCCGTAACCACAAGAGGTATGCTAATAGACAGAATCAGGAATGCATGTGATGAAATAAGGCTTTATTTGAATAATGCTATACCACGTTCGATCATTCGTAGATGTGGATTGTGTATTGAACAATTGGGTTTACATTTCGAGCAACTACTTTAGATTTTGTATGTTTGTCCTAACTATCCAATAGCATTTTAGTTGTAAATAATTAATTTAATTTGTTAAAAATAATATTGGAAAATTAAACAAATTAATATTCTGTTTTTTTGTGTTTATTTGGAGTTAGGAATTATTGCTGTGTTTAAAAACACAATATAAACGATCATATTAATTACTTGTAATGCCCAAATCGAAAATGTAAGAAAAAAACTTTATTTTCCCATAAATAATTAAAAATGCATCGAACCTTAAAAATCGAAATATCTTAAAAACTGCTAACTATAACGAAAACTCACAGGAGAGCTTTTTTATGTTGAAAAGTGCGGAGAATCAGTTTTTTTATTCAAAAAGCAAAAAATTGCACTAGGAAAAAAATTTCGGTCATTTTAATACACTACAGGTACAGTAGAGAGCGCCCTCTAGCGGATACAGTAAAACGATGCCCATGGTTCGTTTTGTCGTAACAAAAAACCCTTGTATACCAATTTTCACTGTTATACATCAAATATTGTTCGAAATATTTAAAAAAAACTATTTTAGAAAGTAAATTTAAACACCCTGTATTTCGGAAGCCACGCATTTTTTGACCCATGTTTATATAGACTTTATGTATTAATTTTAAAAGTTCTTTAGAATCTTAAAGTTATGCAACAATAAACTGAAACACCCTGTATATTATCAGAATCTTATTTAACTTTCGATTCATTCTTATGAGCTTTTTAACATATATATACATACATTAAGGGAAAAATAAGGACATAAATTGTGAAAATGAAACATTGAGGTTTTGGGTGAATTTTTAAATTTCAAAAGTGATTATTATGAGTATAGGTTTGATTAGCAGAAAATTGTGAGCACGAAAAGCTATTCTACGGTTATGGTACTGGTATTACACGAAAGGTGTCGACCTTGGCAATTAGGTATTTTGGCACATAGTTCCCATATAAAAGTGCTGATGAGTTATTATTCGAGAGCAGCCAGCGTGATGACGGTCTGTGAGTACAGGTCAAACACACTGCATATCCGTCACAAGTGCGGATCTATAGTTTGGAAAAAGGGACATAACGTAAAATATAATTAAGATCATAGTTTCTAAATGTACAAATGCTTCTTACATAGTTTTAAGTGTTTTCATAAGTCTTGAAAGAACTGGCGAAACCCTCGAAGGCAGAAACCTAAACGTACCTTGGCACATAACATAAAGATGTTGATAAGATTTTTGAACTGCCTTGGGTTAGTTTAACTGGGAGAAATATCTTTAGGCAGGTTGCACCACAACCTCGACATTCTGGGTATGATGCAGCGGTTATACCGGCCTGTTGTCGAGGTACAACGTATATATGGTCCATTTTTCAAGCCACCTAAATTTTAATGCACAGAGAAGAGTTAAACTAAACTAAATAAAACCATGATTCAGCAATCTTCTCGTTGCATATTGGAAGTGGGCATTAGAAGCGTAGATGTAATCCTCCTACATAACGATGAAGCGAATACTGAAATTACCGATCATTTGTTAACTAACTGTGCACATTCATAAAACTGTTTTGATAACATAATTCATAGTGTTCATATATATGCTCGGAGGCGGTGTTGCTGTCAAGTCCCTGCGGCTATTTTGATTTAATTTTTAAATCATAAGGGCATACCTTGCGTCTAAATCAATTTTTAAGATTAAGCCGTGATCTTTGCTGTTTTTTCACAATTCTACCCATAAAAAATATTGCATGCAGTCAGTGTAAGAAAAGAAAATGTCCAAAGCTTTCTCTTTTAGCTGTAAAAGTTGAAAGAATTTCGAGTAAGTTTTTATAGTTTTATTGGCCAAAAATAGGGGAGTACATAGATTTGTGCTTAAAATGGTCATAGAATTGCTTGTATAAAGGGTGATTCACAGGTCGTGACAAAAAATGAAGCATCATACACAGGAAAGCATTTCAAGAAGGATCTTCTATGTAACATTTTAACCTCGAGAGCTTCATTAAAAAGATACGGAATGTGGAAGTTTAAAAATAAAAAACATTTTTTTTAATATATTCAAAACCGTCAACTGGAATGAACTAAAATTTGGTATGAGGATTTACCTAAATATTGTTCACATTCAAAAGTCTTTACTTAAAATTAACGTGAACCAGTGGCGGAGATACAGAGAATTTCTATTTTTATTTCCAGTTCCTCTTGAACAGTATGCCGGACACCATGACCTTTAACTCCGGGAAGCTTGGCAATTCCATATTGCCGAAGTCTTAGAAATGCGTAAAAACCTTTGAGGTAGGTTGGGGTCTTTTAAGAATCTACGTTGGTACTCCCGAGAAGCCGCTAAAACATTTCCATAACAGAACCCGTAAATAAAAATAATATCGGCGTACTAATCATTGCTATATTTCATTTCACAACACTCAAAAATGGAAAAAGAAATTTTTGACTTGACTTTTACAAAACATGGCTTTAATAAAGTATGTCCCAAGAAACGTCAAGTTGGTACGAGTATCAAGGCGTCCTATTTTATTTGAAAATTAGTTGTATATCGGCTCTTCATGAATGATCTAATTTGTTTTATTTTTATTTTTATTTTCATTATTTTTATTTTTATTTTTATTTTATTTTTATTTTTATTTTTTTTTATTTTTATTTTTAATTTTATTTTTATTTTTATTTTTATTTTTATTTTTATTTTTATTTTTATTTTTATTTTTATTTTTATTTTTATTTTTATTTTTATTTTTATTTTTATTTTATTTTTATTTTTATTTTTATTTTTATTTTCATTTTTATTTTTATTTTTATTTTTATTTTCATTTTATTTTTATTTTTATTTTTATTTTTATTTTATTTTTATTTTTATTTTTATTTTTATTTTTATTTTTATTTTTATTTTTATTTTTATTTTTATTTTTATTTTTATTTTTATTTTTATTGTTATTTTTTTTATTTTTATTTTTATTTTTACGAAAGCAAAGCATTCTAGGAAAAATTGTTTATACAAAATTGAAGGTAAAATTCAAAAACTGCGCATTTTGAAAAAAAACAGTGGCAACTATTTTTATTTGGAAAAATAATGTCTCTAATTCCCTGTATCTCCGCCACTGGTGCACGTTGATTTTAAGTAAAGACTACAAGAGGGGGGCAATACTTAGGTAAATCCACATACAGAATTTTAGTTCATTCCAGCTGACGGTTTTGAAGATATTAAAAAAAAAATGTTTTTCATTTAAGAAACATTTTTCTTATATAGAATACCCCCCTTAAAATGCGGTCCTGTGTGTAATGTTTTATTTTTGGTCACGAGTTGTGAATCACCCTGTATATGGTGGTCCAGATTATAGGCATCCACATTACAGGTTACAGGTTCCAGGAACTTGTGTCTGATCTGCAACTTGCCGCATATACGCATACCTTCTCATATTCTTCTAGATTTGCATCCAATTCGGTTGACTCATTTTCGATATTCCGGACTGTGCCTAATAGAAAAACCTGTGGTCACAATCCAGGTATGCGTTTTCATATTATTCGATGGCGGAGAGTCACGTTTATTAGCTTTACAATTTCCGTCCATTAGCATATTATTGCGGTTTCTTAGTGCATTGGGCCACGGCAAAATTATGTAGTAAAATTTCAATAACGACAGCTTGTGAAAATATTACTTCACTCAAGAGACGCATTTTGAGTTACTTTTCACTTAACATATACCATACTTATAGGTAGGTATAGATAGATATATTTTATTTGTCCATAGATCATGCCTATGCATGGTATGGCATAAAGCGGAAACCTGTACATAATTAACTATTAGTATACATTTCCTGTACATACATGCATACATGTAAGTAAAAACAAAGACATGCACATATACTTGAAAAACAAATTTTACGATTTCTTAAAGTACATAGAATGACCGTTTAAATGTGGAGATAATAAATAGATAGAAATATGTAGGGGACACTCTACTATGGATAATAAAGGATCTAGAAATTTCGCAAATATTTTCGTTGCCTGGTATGATTCAGAATAATCCATTTCAACTCATATTCTCCTTTACATATACTGCGAAAGGTTGGGAAATCTTGAAACTGGAGATACTACAGACCAAAATTGTAAATTGACCTAAACACACCTTAGTTCAAAAGTTGATAGTTTGTGAGATACAGGGTGTCAAATTTACAGTTGACAGGTATTTCAGATTTTGGCATAAAACTCGGTATAGGGAGGTTTTCTAGTATGAGAAGCAAGAATCCGTTATTTTTTATGGTCCAACGCCACTTACAGCACTATTTCGGTAAATAACTTCATAATTTTTTTGTGTTACCCTGTAAACAACAACTGACTGAAAAATCTTATTTTCTCGTATTTCCACAACAAAAAAGGTTTACTTGGTAGAAGTGTCTGAAACTGATAGTTTTCGAGATATTTGTACTACGATGTTTTCTCCTTGATTTGAAAGCTGTTTTGGAAAGCTTTTACAATTTTACCTATATGAGCCCAAAAATACTTCCTCGAATGCTTAGAAATATTTATTCTATATATTTGCCAATAATTACGTGTCGGTTTTCGGGTAATTAAACAAGATATGTTAGCCAAATCAAATAAAGAAGATAAAATATGTACATACATATATGTACAATATTTATTTTTCAGATTTCACTTATACATCTGGTATGCGTTTATACTATTACCAGCAGTTGAATAAGTTATGCACCGACGTGTACTTATTGATCTTCCCTTCATTTCAGATATCAAAAAATACACTGAAACATCTGCTGACACCCACGGAATGGATATCGATATTAGGAAATATAGATTCCGGTAAGTGAGATGAGCTGTTTATGAAGTTTTAAGAAAGTTAGAACATTTTGACAAGAACGTTTACAATGACCTTCTCTACGGAATTGTGGCTTTTATGGCGCTTCCAGACAGGCCATACTTTTACATGCGTACAATATCGTCAGTCATACTTGCCTGATTTTGTAGTCCTTCCTTCTGATGAGAAATTCAGACCAGGTAAGTGTTACATACTGCAAATAAGATTGCCAAGATATTGTCGAGGTAAAGCTTATACATCACCAGGCCACAAATATTGCGACTTTTTAAAATAGCAGACCTCTGTAAATCAAAACTGCACACGTGTTATGTAAAATAATCCCTACGGTAAAGATCTAATCGCCATACTTGTCACTTGTGTACTACCAATACGCTAGCCGACACCACGCGTACTCACTGCTAACGCCACCTATAAAGAAATGTCACAACGGTTTATAGTTCAGAGCTTACAGCCTTTGTCATGGAAGTTATGAATGGCCTCTGGTAGTGCCATCTCTGAGCTAGATGTTGCATTACATCCGATGCTATACCTTAATAATGTTGACGTTTAGGCGACACCAACAGCTACTACAACTGAACATGACGAGGATGATAGCTATAGTCAACGCCAAACAAAGTGGCGTGCACGTCATCAAGGTGGGTGTGTTGAAAAATTTACATTGTTGCCAAAATTTTGTAAAATAATTAAATTTATTATTTACATATCTAGGTTTATAAGCAATATTAACCACAAATGAGAACAAAAATAATAGTATAATAAAATTATAGATCTGTACTTGCATAATCATTAAGTATGACAATTATTGATCAGATTACACTATGAAACTACCATATTTAATTGATAGCTTAAAGGTACTGAATAAAAATCCAAATGGGGTCCTCCAAATTTTATGCATGGTATTTATTTTACAGAATTCATACAGAAAAATGCATTCTAAAATTAGGTAAGCTACTGGTGTAAGCTTTTTCTGTACAATAAAGTTAGTCGGAGTTTCTTTCTTCAGCGCTGTCTGAATCTGAATCTTCATCACTCTCAAAGTTGATTATTAAAGGTTCGATGTCTGGTCGATCAAAAATTCGTTCTCTTTCATACCATTTAAAAATTTCTTGCTCAGTATGTCGAACACTATTTTTCCACATGTCTGGGGTAACCGTTTGTAGAGCCTCGTTCCACATATCCAAACAGTCTTTTTCACTGTTACCATCTCTACCAATATGTCTGTTATAGTAACCTTTTGCTATGCCCCAAATTAACTCAATGGGGTTAAATATACAATGGTATGGAGGCAGACGAAGAACTTTGTGCCCATGTTGTTCCGCCAATTCATCAATCACGTATATTTTAGGTGGTTTGTTTCTAAAAAAGCAGTTATTTTAAGAATAGGAATAAACAAAAGAAATATAAACTGTCGACCAAAATATATATAATTAAGAAGCATTATGTACCGAGCAACAATACTCAATAGCTCTGTTTTAAACATTGTGTTTAAAAATGGTATGTTTTGATTTGTCAACCAGTCTTGGATATTTTTTTTGTCCATGCATTGTTGGGCACTTTGTTCAATATCATGCTGTGATAAGGGGCGTTATCCAGTATAATCATAGATGGACTCTCCAATTTTTCTAATAACTGATGTTGAAACCATTTCAAAAAATTGTCCTGGTTCATCTCTCCATGGTAATCGCTCAATTTTGTTTTCGAAGAAAATATCGCTTCACTACCCTCAATAAACCCATTTTCATTTCCAGCATGTAATATAATGTATCTAAAATATATTAGCTTTAAATTTTATAGTGCAAATTGTGTAAAAGTACATACCTTTTACCATCTGTTTTAATAGCTTTCAGGCTTTTTTGGTTTCCATTTTGCCAAGAGCGACCTATGGTCCCATTTTGAAATATCCAAGTTTCATCGAGGAAGACAAACTGGTATAAGGCCTCAACCTTGGCTTGATTGTATTGCCTTAGAAATTCCACCCTTTTCAAAGCTATACTTGGTAGTTCCATGAGCCCTCGTCGCGGATTGTCCTTAAGCCACTTAAATCCAAGATCTCTAAGCAACCGCCTTAAAGACGTGGCACTACCATCAAATAATGCCCTATCTCTTAATCGAGACCATAAAGTTTGTATCGTAACTTGTTCTTCTGAAACCATGTGTAATATGACATTATAATTTAGTTAACAAATTAATGCAAATTTCTGATAAGTTATTATAATAAGATCTTACTTTTGTGATACATATTATAGATCACTTCTCGAATGGCACTTGTATCCAATGTCGCTGTGTTGGTTACACGTTTAATATAACTCCGCTTTTTCTTGGGCGATTCTAAATTTGCATCACTTTTCACACCCTCGGAAATACGACTAACTGTCCTTAAACTAATTTTTAAAGCAGCAGCAACACGCTACAAAAAATGAAATAAAATTTCACTATTATTAATATACATTACATATAATTATTAGTAACCTACCTCTTGAACAGCATTTAAAGCATTTAAAGGCAACAAAGGCCCGTTGTTGTCCCTTTCTTGCTCAAAGTAGTGCATTAACGAGGCCACGAGTTCCTTACACCGACTATTTAACTGTTTGGGCATCTTTATATACCAAAATTGCCTTTATCTACTCGTAAAATGAATAATTTTGTTTTGAAACAAACAGTTTTTGATTTACAGTATGCGGGGCCAAAGGATTTATAAAGATTTGAAATGCCACAAATTGATTCAGTGTCAAAATTAATACAAATGTCAGTTCCCAGTTTAAATAAGTTTCAAGGTGACAATGTGTCAACGCTGCGAAATCGGTTTAGTGCGTTTACATGTCGATAAGTGATTGGAGCGTTTGCAAAACATTTTATTTCGCATAATGCGTCTAAATTTATCAGAAAGCAACTTATGTGATATTTTAATAACAATGTTTATATGACTATTAACCATAATAAGAGAGTAATGACCATTTTACAATTTATATATCACATTAATATGAAACTGCAATAGAGCAATTGTTTGTGATAGAAACCTAGGCATTAGGTCGGGGAATTTTTATCGTGATGACGTGCACGCCACTTTGTTTGGCGTTGACTATAGATCCAAAGTGACAAGTGTCCAGATTAGTATCCCTGCCATTTTGAGGTTACGTAAAGCTGCATTCCTAACGAGCACCATTCTGGAGTGGCACACTGTGCCGCTAAATGGAGCCTTCTTAAAACCCAAATCTATTATGTTACAATCCTTCAAACCGTTTAAGATTTAGCCTGTGAAATAAGGAATTTGAAATTATATTAAAACCCTTCAGGTTGTTTTTATAAGATTTTAATATAGCCATTACTGCTGGTACTACTAAGAAGAATCCTAGGACACCTTACCTGTATATCTAAATTCATCAAGGCCGTCCTATAGAACCTTCTGCATACATGGATATATACGAGTACATACCAGCAAAAAACATTGCTCTTCTTCTGAGGCAGTCGGATAATTAATAGAATTGGTGTAATAGGCAAATTGACAGAGAGGGCCAAGCAGGATTTTTGGTTTTCTTGCATCTCTTCCCGTACAAAAAAATGACTATGATTTTTTCATACCTGTGGGCTTGATATCAAGTTGCAAATGTAGCAGAGATTCGACAACAGAAAATTTTTACAATAAAGTATAGTTGACAGATATATTATGGAAAAGTAATATACATTTAGTATAAAACAAACCTTACCTGTAAGGTAAGCACCATTAGAGATTTATCAAATATCGAAGCATCAAAGCTAAAATTGTTATAAAAGCTTTCAGTATTTATACTCAGACTATAATAGTTGTGTTGAAGAATCCTTGGAGTGGGGTCCCTAATACTAGAGTCGTTTACCTTGTATAACTCACCCGTTTACCCACCTCTCTCCCTCTCTCTCACTTTATTAGTATAAAATTACATTTTTTTAAAAACCGGTTTGTCTGCGTGCTATCTTGGAATAGGGGCTGTTTCGACAAAAGGGAATTTCCATGCATCTGCCCCTGACGGTTCAACGATTTCTTCTATATCTAAAAAAACTGCTTCTGAAAGTTTTATTTCTGTAACACCAACTGCATTGACAAAAAATGGCGTCAACTAGGTAGACCCTATCGAAATGAGACATTGCATCTTGGACGAATTGCCAAAAAAACACAAAACAGCTGTCTGGAGTTCTTTAAGTTAGATCCTCCAAGAAAAAGATAGTTACGAACATGTGTAAAAGATAAATTAAAAGCATCAAGTCCATCAAACAGGTCTGTACAATTAGTCCATAACATTCTTCTCCTGCCCTAACCGTAGTAATGTACATTTGGCAACGTCGCGTCACCTCTCCCCAATGCACGATGCGTCAGACGCGGTACAGCATCCACAGAGCACCAGCGATGCGAGAACAGATACGAACACCGGCAAAAATTTTCTAATACGATCAGGATTCTGTGAAATATCAGAAAACGGAGTTTGTGCGATTTTTATTTTCTTAGTTATTGGCTTTATTCTTCGCCACCGGGCGAATTCTCAAAATTTATGAAGTTTTTTGTCCATGGTAGTAACTTTGCATCAAAATTTAATCCAAATTCGAGCAGTACTTTTCCAACTATAGGCGGTTCCAGGGTTAGCGGACATACAGATAGATAGACAGACGGAAATAAGTGATGTAGATATCGAACATCCAAAAACATAACATATCTTTTCCGAAATTTTGCGATTCTTCCTCGCCAGTCTGGTGTGGGATGTAAAAGGAAACAAGACGTCTATCTCCAAAAATATTTCACGACGGTTGTGAGCTCACATCATTGTAGGTGTATAAAAAATGTTCTATTTATTCTGCTGTATAAAAATAAGTTTGTAGATCAATTGATTGTTTCAGCAAACGAATGCCTGAGGATTACTTCCAAACTACAGACTGCTAAAAATAAGCTATTCCAAACCACTTTTTACTGCTGCACTTAAGTTTCCGAATGGCTAAATAAACAAGGAACAGGAAAATCCAAATAACGAGCAGTGAGAGCATTGTTTCTATCTTCGTTCGTGCGAGGAAGTAGGTTGTGAAATGATTTACTTTCAATTAAACATCCTGATTAATAGTTGGTCAAATGTATGTTTCGTTTGTTGATTTGCCGCAACCATATCAAACCTAATTATATGCATAGTGGTGATATCACAGGTGATACAAAAGAAAGTGAACATTATTACTGAAGACGATGAGTGGTCAGTTTTCCCGAATTTTTTAAAACACAGATGACTTAATGAGAATCCAGTACAGACACATGTAAACAGAGGGTAAATATCTACTTTTAGCCCTAGCCCTGCGGTAGTTATCTCTCTTCCTATGTATAAACGAAGGAGATATTTTAATCGCGTTTCAATTTATAAGTATTTTCGACGTATCGTGATCGATGAAGAAAATCCATGTCACTTTTTTTTCGGCTTTCTACAGTCAGAATCTCAGAAAAGGCTGTGGAGTTTTGATAATTTAGGGAATTATATGCAGTATTGTGATTATAGATATTGCAAGATAAAATTTTTTGGCGGTAAAAAAAAAACTTTTTTGACTAACGTAATTGTTATGTAAAGACTGCGTGTTTGGCCCACAACATGAAATTAAGTTCCAAGACGCTAAGCGCTAGACCCTGATATACAAAGAGACATAATACATACCCAAGTATTTGGTACGTCAAGTGGGCGCTTATACAATGAGCTCTTATTTCATCTGAAGTACATAAAACGTTCATGTCCAACAAATAAATAAGGATGGTTTCCGTGGTCGCCTAATTATGTTCAAATATAGTTACTTTACCGCCCTAGGCCATAAAGAGATCCGTGGGCCTAAGAATAGGACATAATGCCGGTAAACCTATTCTTACAGCATTATTTACAGCCCGGAAATGTATGAAATAATTTACAACATTTGCGTATCAAGACTATCAAGGGCTTTCAATTTATCGATTGGAGATATTTCACCCGTTATCGTTGTTACTTCCGACTCCACTGGCAAGCAGGTATTGTAACTGCGAAAAATTTGGAAAATGAGATATCTTTTTTGAATATTATCTACATCACGCAAATGGTTGACCAGTCTACATCTTGGAAAGTTCTGATCGGATGTTGATGAAGTTTAAATACAAGGTTATTACTCTGCCAAGAACCAAAAGCTTTGTAAATTTTGAAAATTCATGTGGCTGCCAAGTTAAAGGCAAAAAAACGAAATACATGAAAATCACTTAAACTTCGTTATTTGACAATTCAGGGACTCCCTCCCATTTTTGAAAATCCTTTTAGGGATAAAGAATTGGGAGTGGTTCTTGTAAGGGGTGATGGAGTGGTATATCCAAATTTTTTGGCGAATACAGTATATTTATAAATTCCTAGCCCGCCTATTAGACGTATCTCAGGCATATATTTTCCGGTGCACTTGCCCTTTGGACTTATTATATATCATAGACGTATGAAGTGCGGTAGCCGCTGCCGGGTGAACATCCACGCGATTAATTTTTTTTTACATGAACTGCTGACATGACATGAGGTCGTCAAATGTAATGATTGCGACTACCAGGGCAATATAATTTATTGAAGATATCTAAGGAGCATATAGACGTGCCCGTCTTCTGCGAATATGAAGATATTTCGTGAAATGAAGAATTTCATCTATTTTTAATACTTTTTCTGAACCAAATAATATCAGGGCGTACGAAACTTGTCCTCTGTTATCAAAACAAATAATAATAATAATAATAATAATAATAATAATAATAATAATAATAATAATAATAATAATAATGAGTAAGAGCTAAAACTATACTCATAGTAGTGGGCGCCCTGGGAACAATTAAAATAGGTCTAAACAACTATCTTCAGATGTTACCAGGCCGGCCCAAGGAAACTGAAATCCAAAAGATTGCATTGTTGGGTACCGCACATATCCTAAGGAAAGTGCTAGGGTAAATATCTCAGAGCTCCTGTCGAGCTCCGTGTTTACTCCTGAAAACCGTCCAGAGACGAGAGGAAACAAACAACACCAATAATAATAATAATAATAATAAATATAATGTAGTACACTATTGGTCGGAAATCTGGCGCAGGAAGGAAATTATCGACAAGAACACGGAATGGATGAAGGAAACTATTGACAGTTATCAGCACCTATAACGCATGACGACCGGTGAAAGCATCACGGAGAAGGAAATAAAGGATGTACTCAGTAAAGCTGCCAACTGGAAAGCCAGTGGGCTTGACAGAATCCACAATTACTGATTAAAGAAGATAAGTGCCACCCATAAAACATTAGCGGTAATCTTAACAAAGATACTAGAAGGTGAAGAAGATCTGCCCACGTGGATGAATAGTGGCATCACATATCTTATTTACAAGAAAGGAGACCCTTCTAAGCCAGAAAATTACAGACCCATTACTTGTTTATCCGTACTGTACAAATTACTAACTGGGATAATGTCGTCTCGTATATATGACCACCTAATAGCTCAACAGTTGATTCCAGCTGAGCAACGAGGATGCTGCAAAGGTTCATACGGATGTAAAGATCTACTATTATATAACAAAAAGATAATGAAGGACGTACACAGTAAAAAAAAATCAAAATCTATCATTATGCTGGATAGATTATCAAAAAGCTTACGATAGCATACCACACCAGTGGATATTGAAAATACTTAAAATATGCAAAATTGACCCAAACATCATCAATCTGTGTGAAAAAAGTATGAAGGAATGGAACACCCAGCTAAAGATACAATCTAAGGATGCACCTATCAATAATACCCCGCAGATTAAAATCGAATCTGGAATATTCCAAGGAGATTCACTATCACCTCTCCTGTTCTGCATGATGATGTACCCCCTATCCAGAATGCTAAATCAAAAGCCAAAATTGGGATATAAACTACTCAAAGATGAGCAGCCAACAACACATCTTCTGTACATGGATGATTTAAAGTTATACGCGAGTTCGGACACAGCGCTTGAAGAGCAAATTAAGATAGTTCACGACCTCAGTAGCACAATTCATATGAACTTCGGATTAGATAAGTGCGCTAAAGCGACGATAAAGAACGGAAAAGTGGAAAAAACGGAAAACATAACAGTCCAAGAAAATATTGCCATCAAAAACCTAGATGCTGGAGAAAGCTATAAATATCTTGGAGTTTATGAAAACCCAGAATTGTGTAATGATGAAATGAAAGAGACCATCAGCAAAGAATATCTAAGAAGGCTTAGGATGGTACTACATTCAGACTTAACAGCGCGAAATAAACTGCTAGCCCTCAACAGTATAGCTGTTCCAATAGTAGAATACAGTTTTGGAATCATAGATTGGAGTCAGAAGGAAATTGCAGACCTAGATCGTAAAACAAGGAAGATGCTTACTATTCATGGACAGCTGCATCCTACAGCTGATGTAGACAGGCTATAAGTGAGTCGTAAAAAAGGAGGCAGAGGACTCAATTAGAGATGACTTATGATAATACAGTTGTATCCATAGCTAATTACTTAAGAAGCCGCAGAAATGATAAGCTAGTTAGACAAATTTGGAGATATGAAAGGCACCCTCGAGTTGGAAAGTCAGTAGTCAAGCCAGCGATAAAAATTGTAAAGACACATTTACCGGAAATAGAAAATCAAGCGGTCGAGGATGAAGAAGAATTACTGTCTACAGATATTAAGTCCATGACAAGGAAGACCTTGAAGGATAAATGGATACGAGAGCAGCTTCACGGTCAATACGTGAAGAGAATTAAGATTCCAGGGATTAATGAATGCCAAACGTTTGCGTGGCTCACGATAGGGAAGGTAAAAGGTGAAACAGAGGCCCTGATAACGGCCGCCCAAGACCAGGCCTTACGTACAAGACATTACGAGAAACATATCCTCAAAATAACAGCAAATGATAGATGTCGAATGTGTAAACAATACTCAGAAACAATAGATCATCTTATATCCGGCTGTCCTCAACTGGCGAAGCAGGAGTACTTGGTCCGACATAATAAAATATGCATATACTTGCATCATGCCATCTGTATAAGCTTTGGGATCGCAGTGGAAGAAAAATGGTATAATCACAACCCCACTCCAGTAGTTAGTAAAGATGAGATTACCATAATATATGACTTACCAGTGCAAACAGATCGTGAGACATAATCGTCAAAAACCAACGTGACAAAAGCTGCCTGTTAATAGATGTTTCAGTCCCCAACGATGAAAACGTTGTAAACAAAGAAGCTGAAAAGAAATTGAAATACAAAGATCTCTCAAATGAAATCCAAAGAATGTGGAATCTGAGGACGAAGATAGTTCCCGTAATTTTAGGTGCATTAGGGACGATCCCGGACAATCTACATGAAAACCTAAATCTCATACCAAGAAGGCAGGGCAGCAGACGTGCAGGAGATTGCTTTGTATGGTACAGCAACCATATTACGTAATACACTATAAGGTAATGGACTTCGTTAGGATGTGGGTAACATCTTCGAAGTACCATAATGAAAATGACCAACCAAAACCGGCCCACATGGACAGAACCAGTTGAATAGATAGGGCTGTGGAAAATAAACAAATAATAATAATAATAATAAATTGGTACTGACAACAGATATTCACTATATTACATAAGCAGCTGTGAGAGTTTCGATAGCCGTTCAATATTAAACATGCTAGAAGGTAAGAAATTTGGTTCAGATATCTACTATACTTAATGGGCATTCAATGTCCATAATTTCAATGTTTCGTAAATTAGCAATACTTCTTCTATAGATAGTCATTCTACTTTAGCCAGATACCAGAGCGAAGACAGAAAGTTGGTCCAGAAACTGCAGGAAACGTTTATATAAACATTGGTCCTAAAACTAGATACCGCTGTTGAAAAGTTTTTGGGGAATGCTTCAAAGTATTCAATAAAAAATTTGTAGATGTAGCAATAACGCTATTCCCAGTACAAACACATAATTATTTTTATGGCTCTACCAGTGGCGTGAACATTAAGAAATGGTAGGAAAACAACTATGCCACTGGTTTTTTTGGATTACCTATTGCATTTTTGCTTATGATACTTGATTCTACATGAACCGCGTTGTCACACTATTCCTTTTGGAGAGAAATTCATTTCAATATTTAATTGTATATATATATAACTTGAGACGTGGTCATTGTCGTCTAGACCAGTTAGGTGAAAAATTAAAGCTTACGCCTTTTGTTGGGTACTTCGACAAAATTTAAGCAAAGAGGACTCTTTATACTTTTTTTAATTCTCTCTAGCTTTCAATGGACTTTGCCATCATCATCAGGAGCTGCAATTACAATGATAACAGTAGCAACAAAGGTGTAAAATGAATTTAAATTGACTCAACTTACAGTAGTATGTGAGGATGTTGCTAATAGTTGTTTACGTATAGGATGAGGGAAACGTCCAGTAACATGGTGAGAGCTGGATAGATTGTACAGTAGTCGAACTTATATAAAATATGACAAGAACAAGTTAAAAACAGATTAAAAATTATTTAAAAAATTAAAGCATTACATCGTGAAGCCACTTGATGATTGCACAAATTAGTGGTCATGGAATGATGAGTGACATGAAACCCTTTGACAGAAGGCCGAAGGATGTCAATGTCAGTATTGAAAGATGGAACGAATTGTGGGCGTGTGCCAAAACGTTGCCAAATCACTTCAGATGATGAGATTTTCAGAATTTTATGTTAGAATTTGTTAAACCGACCAATCTGTGTTTTGGCCGATTCCACCAGTAAATTTCATTCCACTCAAAATATAATAACTCTCTCCTCACGATTTATTAATAATTGTTAATTTAAATTCCCATTAATAAATATAGTTTATTCAACTGCCTCTGGTCGGTTTAACAAATTCTAACATAAAATTCTGAAAATCTCATCATCTGAAGTGATTTGGCAACGTTTTGGCACACGCCCACAATTCGTTCCATCTTTCAATACTGACATTGACATCCTTCGGCCTTCTGTCAAAGGGTTTCATGTCACTCATCATTCCATGACCACTAATTTGTGCAATCATCAAGTGGCTTCACGATGTAATGCTTTAATTTTTTAAATAATTTTTAATCTGTTTTTAACTTGTTCTTGTCATATTTTATATAAGTTCGACTACTGTACAATCTATCCAGCTCTCACCATGTTACTGGACGTTTCCCTCATCCTATACGTAAACAACTATTAGCAACATCCTCACATACTACTGTAAGTTGAGTCAATTTAAATTCATTTTACACCTTTGTTGCTACTGTTATCATTGTAATTGCAGCTCCTGATGATGATGGCAAAGTCCATTGAAAGCTAGAGAGAATTAAAAAAGTATAAAGAGTCCTCTTTGCTTAAATTTTGTCGAAGTACCCAACAAAAGGCGTAAGCTTTAATTTTTCACCTATATATATATAAATATATACCTATATATATATAAAATTGTCTGTGGTGGGCTAAGATGATAGTCCCACCTCACCATAACGTTAGTTGAACAATATTCATGTTTTATCCTTATTCACTCTTATCGGTGGCACATACATTATTATACATCTCAATATCGGGAGTTCTTAGGACCCATAAATTTATAGCAACTGTTTGGATTTACTTCCCACTCTAGGTATACTGCCTAAGCATAAGGCAAACATCCAGCGAGTTATCTTCTAGGTTATTTTGGAACTACCAATTACAGAACGAAAGATTCGAAAAAAACCAGGACGACTGTAAAATGATTCCTAGAAACAGGCACAGAGCACAACATTAATTGATATTCATACGAAAGACAATTTTCCTTTGAAATCTGTGTATTGTTGCTACTAAATTATCTCACTACCAACAGCGCCACAACTATGTAAAAATTAAAGCTTATGTCCGTTGTGCTCCATTGATGCAGAGAACTCTTTCTACTTTGATGTGCCTCAGCTAACTGATATACTACCGGACCGACATTTGCAATTCATGCATATTCATGTGAACTGCAAAATGGTTTGCGAACATCGCCGTCGGGGATAACGCACCCGTACTTCCCATGTCTGTGACACTGAGGAAAGTCCATGGCCATTTCATGACACCATTGCTTCCGGGAATGTTTGACCGTTCGGAGAGTGTGTCGAATGATCGAATCCCTACATTTTTTATCAATTCAAATTAATTTGAACTGTCTTTATCTTCAAATACAATTCAAATTAACTGACACTGGCTTAGCTTGCTCCTAAGAGGCCCTGCATCAAAGTTTTTCGGAACACTTCGCCCGATTATGACGATTCCTAAATGGAAGGTGAAATGCGACGTACATATTTTTCATAAAAGAAACAAACACACTTGCAGCGAATAATATGAGTAGTAAATGTGTCAAGAGCTTTCAGTTGGTACGTATGGGATGGAAAGTATGCATAATGTGAATGCGTGGGTAGTATTGAGTCAACTTACTTGACACTACTTTCTTTTCCGGATAAATTTTTTATTCAATCATCCTCAGCTGAAGAAGATTTTGGTGTTTCTTGACTTTGTGTCTCTGAAGACACTGTCAAGTCTGATAGTCATAGTTGTCTCATAGAATAATTTGGAATAATGGAATCTAAATACTTGCGTTCTTTCTTTCACACCAGGAAGCCTCGGTAGGCTGTATCACAGATGTCGTATTTGCTTATCAGTTTGAAAATGGGAATCTATCCTTTTTGAGATTTCGGCTGCCTTTGAGTATTGGAAGTCTAATTTCTTACTGAAAGTAGATATTTTGAAGAGTTTTTGTTTAATCTCCACATATAATTTATGCTAATACAACTCGTAATTTAATTATGTTCACCCCGTACTTCCCACGTCACCGTCCCAGGGATGAACTTATTGATTTGTATTGGCCAGAAAAGTGAATAGAGCCATTGTCATGCCTGGTATTAATTATTTCAGCTGTATACAAGTAATTTTGATCCTTCAATGATCTGTTTTAGCATCCACAATCACAAAATCTTCAATATTGCGTTTTTACCTACCGTAAAAAAGCCTTCTGTAGTAGGTTGACTCTACTCTTCCCACGCAACGTCGTCATCAGATTTTGATCAGCACGAGTTATACTCTCTCAGGCAAAAGAATAGGTACACCTATAAGAGAGAAATTAACCGGATCAAGTCAGTCAAACAGGACTACACAATTAGTCCATAGGCATTCTTTTCCTGCCCTACCGGTAGTCTACGTGGCCACGTCGCCTCTCCGTGATACCTAACCCGGTTAGACGCGGCAGCACGGTAGTAATACCAGAGCACTTATCAAGAGCGGCGCGCTGACGCAGAAGCAGACGCATATCGAAGAAAGTTTTAAGGGCAAATATACGGGGGAAATATTTGATCTGCGAAATATGTCTAATAGGTACATAGAATTATCGTGGCTGGAACGCCAGTAGACGTGGCAAGCAAAAGGCTATTATTAATTTTAGTATCAAGTATCTACTATCAAATGATATGAAACATGGTACTGGAGCAATAATTTTAATGTCCCGAGATCCAATTGTTCTTTGTGGTATATGTTGATGAATGATGTCGATTGTTACAATCGATATACATCTATACCATTAGTCTAGGCAAACTTAGTTAATCTTCGATCATAGTTACCAAAGCACGTGTAGGGAGCTAAATAAACTGGTTTGGTCAGAGGCAAAACTGTTGTAGTAAGACAGACTGATTATATAAGTAGCTGTAGTACATCGGCTATATGGAAGAACCCTCATAAACAAAATGAGACTATTCGTATAATCCGTTTCTACTCGATTGACAATAGCAAATATGTATTATGTTGTGCAGACTTCGTTGCAGTTACAAAACATTTATTTATAGTAAAAAGTGCGGTATGTGAATGTCTTAAGTCTTTGTACTGATTATGCTATCACGGTTTCTGCACACAATCTAAAGGTTGCCTAATAAACAAATTTCTAATTTAAATAAATAGTACAAATGGAGCGCTGAGGAGAATGAAAATCAAACCATGCTAAATTTCTCTCTTCTGACTTTTACATACAGGCTGAAGGTATACTTTTACAGTTAATTCATAACTGTTAGGTTGATAGTAATGTAGAACAGGATAATGACTTTGGTATCAGGGATATAAGCGAATATGCACGTATACTTCTTTTCACGGTTTTTTGCAGTAAAACTACAAGAATTGCTTTCATATATCCATCTCCAACACACATACATATCCAGTCGGCTTCTATATGCGGACGCTTGTTTGTGTAAGTTCATAGACATATGCTTTTCGTTCTGTTTCTCCGCATTGAAAATTTTCTCGTCAACGTTTGTCTTCCACATGCATGCTTATCATTGTCAATATGACATCTTGCTGGTGTGGGCCTGCGCTTCCAGCTTGCCTATTGTTGATCTTCGATATAAAACATAGCAATACTTGAAAATGCAACTATAATGTCGATAGTATGTATTAAGTTTATTGGAATGGTGACTGAAAACAATGGTCATCTATCACCTAATCCATGTGCGTGTATGTGTGTATGTGTGTGTGCAGGAGCGAGTAGAAGCTGCGTTAGGGAACTGCTGGCGTAGTGAAAAAGACTATACGTATGCGCCAATACAAATAAAATAGTAAAAACCTGTGACGAATTCTGTGATTTTTCGTTTCGTCAGATGGATAATTTGGAATGATTATTCGATATTAGGTCTTTTTTGATCGCAGTCAAAGGGTTACATTTAACTTAGCTGCTAAATGGTCTTGATACGGAAGTAGTAAAGATAAAACTAAATCATTTTAAAGTTGTGCTGCAACATGGAAGAAACATAAATTATCCCGACTCAGCACTGTATGGCATATAGAATTCATACTCTCCATTCTTTCTCAATTTTTGATACCCATCAACAAGATTGTATCCTGATTTTTCATCTTAATAATATGATATATTCTGCCGTCAATTCGGTGTCCGTTTGAGTTAATTTTTTATTGTTGGCAATAGTGAATCTGTTGAAATCTAGTAGCGCATCAGAGATACATATGTTCACAAGTGTTGCTTGTAATCTATTTGGTTATTTACTGCTTGAAATCCACTCATGATAATCTGCAGCTTTATCCTTAATTGCTTTATGCAAAACAAACCTCACCAAAGCGTCGCCATCGCTAGGCAATTGAAAATATGACAGTTAAAATGGTTAAATGGTTAATTGTTATTTGTTTGTTACGTTTTGCCGTATTAAACTATAGAAGTAAAGTGTTACAATTATTTTTGAGCGATCCCACGTGATTTATTTATTTATACTATATAATATATTTCATTTGGAAACTTCCTACCACGGATTATTCGAAAGCCAATGGTTAAAAGAAAAAACGCCGAGACAAGTTAAAAGATTTTCAACCAATAACTACTTCACCCCCTTTCACCTTCCCAGGCCATCCTCTTGAAAATTTCAAATGACAAGGGGTAACGAGTAATAGCTTGTGTTAAAGCTCCTGTGCAGTCCCTAATTTTCACTTTGATTTTTTGAAATCGGTAGATTCGTTTTCAAGAAAATTAGAAAAATCTTTATTAAACTTAATATGTTCAGATAGAAAACAAAAACATACGAAAATATCACTTTTGATTTCAATGAGTGTTTAAAATGTTGCATGTTAGGGTTTGCCAATTATACAATTCCTTTATAATTTAAAACAGATACCACTAACATAAACAGCAATTCGGAACATTAGACATGACAAGAACCGTGTAACAACCCGCATTCTATTCATCAAGACAGATATCCTGGGCGGACTGTATTTATTGTTATACCTGTTTAGTTACTTGTTGCTATGGGAAAGAGAGAATTTAATTTGCTGTCAGTTACCTTTGTGACAATCTTCGGATAGTGAAAATTAATTTATTTATTCAGATTTTACTTCCCAAATGGTTTGCACTTTAGCTGGAAGAGTTTTCAAATGAATACAGCAAGATAACAAACAAAATAATGTAATACACACTAGCTAAGTCAAATTCTTACATGTTTGCTTGATGTCTGATGATTTTATATTAAATATAGCAAAATAGTCCTGAAGATTATCATAACATAATGAGTACAGAGATGAATAGTAAGGGGGGTAAATGGTGCGTGTGTTTCGAGTAAACAAAAATTGGTGTATTGAACCTTAACAGTAATGTGAAAGATGGGCAATCGTAAATACCATGGACTGTTTTGTACAGAAAAAGAAGAAAGTGTGGTTGCCTTGTATTATTTAAGTTAACAAAACCATGTTTTTGCCCTGAGGGGCTCCAATAGGCGGAACTTACGCTGCATTTTCTTCAAAGAGTCATATCTAGTCACATAGCACGAGTTCCGTACTACTCTTGCATACTCTAATTGAAATAACCCGAAGGAGTTGAAAACATGATCATTGCCTCCTTGTTCGTAAACCCCTTGGAATTCCGTATCAGAAATCCCAATGATGTATTTGTTACAATGCCATAAACGCTCATATTTTTATAATTAAGGACACCTTATCAAGAAAATTATAAAGGGAGAATAGAATTTTTCGAATTCTCTATATATGTATATTTACAACTTCACCGTTATTAGCATTTAGTTGGACGCCAATTTTTATTCGCCTGTTTGAGTTACTACGTCTGGTTCCTTAATCTATATTTTTCAGTACCAGTAGATATGATAATTATGTGTGTAACGAACTAAGAAGACGATCTGTATAATTAGACAACTGGAAAATGAGGAAGGCGTTGTGTTGTGTTTTTTCAAATTAGAATACAATGTAGCGCACTATAAACAGTTATACATGTTCATTCTTTCACCGTTTACATTAACGATTGTAAAGTAGTAGTAAGAGCTGATCTTTCAAGCAAAGGTGACGGCTAGAAGAAATTTTAATGCGCAATAAAAAGTACAAAAAATCGTCTTTAGGGTTTTTTTTGCAACAGCGAATCTTTAAGGATCTACTATAAACCATGCATGGTTTAGTTCTTTATATTTCGCCGTATGGAAATATTTTTATAATTACTTTAGCTACTATAAAAAATAAATTATGAATCCATCTGTAAAATTTATTCAGTAGTTGAAAGCTGAATGTCAATGACTCATGAACTTTGATCAGGATATAGTGCTGTACTGTATTGAGTTCAAAAGTATACATCCATTACTTTCTCGTAACCCATTTATTGAAATATAAGCGAGGGATTTGTCGTTACAGAAGATAGGTGCTGCAATTTTCCAAGAAACCTTCTTTACAACAATGAAGAAAATTGCAAAAATGAAAGGGAAACGGTAAATACAGGGAAACTTTTTACATTTTCCAAAAAATATAGAGCCTTCTGACCAATTCGCTCTATTAAGTCTTTGTCTTTCTAAAGGCCAAGCTTGTTCATATTTCAAATTAAATTGTGTATGACGTATGTTCGTCTTACATATGGTGGCTGATTTTGTCTCTTGCTGTAAGATATCCATCGTAATTGTCGGGATCTCCTCTTCCCCTCACAACGTCAACGCGGGTGTTCCCCAAGGATCGGTCTTGGATCCGACTTTGTTCCTATTACATATCAACGACCTCCTTTTCTGTACTATCAGCATAATCCACAGCGTTGCTGGTGACAGCACTCTACATGCAGGAATTCAGACTGTCAATTTCTGTCGGTGAGCTGGAGAAACGGAGACTAGCAGCTACTTTTTCTCTGACGAGAGACCTGGAAGTTATTACTGCTTGGGACGCAACAATCTTGTGCAATTTAACGCTCACAAAACAAAGTACTGTACTTTGACGAACAAAAGGCGTCCTAGCGCTCATCCGGTTTTGATAGATGGCCGAGTTCTGCCAAAGAGCCATTCATTTCGGCTGGTCAGAGTCCAGATCACCGAGGACTTGAACTGTGACATGAACACATCTCCTCAATAGCAGCAGTTGCTAGGGAAAAGCTAGGCTATTTGCTTGGGACTAACAAGTACTTTTCTCCACATCACCTTCTCACTGTATAGAAGACCCAGATAAGACTGGGCGACACTTTCGCACTGGTAGGCCGTTTGCGATGTTTCTCTCTTATACCGCTACACCAACGGGTTTTGCCCCTCAGAGGTATTGAGGTTGTGGAACAATCCACAAGATGAGAATTTTCCCTGTTCGACTAATCTTAGGCATTTCAAAAGTCGGATTAAGAAAGTTTCTTCAAGCTCCTCATAGCAGCCGCGGTGCCCTGGTATTTAGGCACAGCGCCTTCTTCAGTGATAAACAAATAAGATTAGTCAGACGCATGGCTAGCTTTACGTAAGTGCATATTTGTTTAGACTATGTTTATTTTCGTCTATATATAAGAGATATATGGGTAATAAATTACGGTATCTGTTAATATCAACTTAGGTTCCTAATGTGTGCCAAACGTTAGCCCCCAATTTCGCATACTCCTGGTGCCCTGGCGGCTGTTTCGGTGTAAAAACACTAAGCGATATACCAATAAGATGACCTTGAAGATCTGGAGGAGAGAATGAAACCCAAAAACCTGAATTTTGTGGAGGAAACGGTGGCACAATTCGACAGCAACAAGTTTTGTACCATTTTTGGGTGAGCAAGTGGCCAAAGTGCTTTGTGCTCAATATTTTGTTTATTGACCCGGTAATGGCAAAATGAAGATTATGAATACAGTATGAAAAATCTGAACAATAGGGGACATATTTATGTAACTTTCAAGAACCATAATTAAAACGATTTTTGTCATCACTAATCTTATGAAAATTGTTGTTGAAGTTGCAAAATGCGAAATTAGGCGATTCAAGTCTTATTTCTATGTATTTTCGTAGTCTCAGTTCTTTTTTTCCAGGCTGGGAACTATGTGAGACATATAGCTATGTAACCAGATCTTGATAATTGTAGTTATGTTCAGCCGCTTTAGTTTTTTAGTGTATCACACCCTTTGTTATTCAAAGACGTTATTAAATCCATGTAGTCGTATTTTTACTTCTTGCTTCTAATGAGAGTTAGCATATACAAGGCGATTCAAATTCGGCACTAACCATTGGGATCTTGGAAACTGTAAGGGATGAGAAGTCGCTCAAATGACACTTAGAAAGTTTCGAAATTCAAAGTACTTCCGGAGAGTGACGGAAAAACTGAATTCTCCCAAAATCGTTTTGATTTTTTCCTGACTTTATATTGGGATTTTAAAATAAATTGTCCTCCAGCATCAACTTTATTATTTCTTAAGAACTCTATATTGCATTTTGGCACAGATAAATAGAGTTTTTAATTTTGATTCGAAAAATGCATAATACGTTGACATTGCCAAACGTTAGTTACTTAAAAAAAAACCATTCTGCTTTTTTGTTAGGTAGGCCTTGAAATTATCAGATATTTATTTCGCTCACTAAATTTATTCCAAAATCGCTTTATTTTCTTCCTGACTTTATTTGAGATGGGATTTCAAAATAAATTGCATGTTGTCATTCTAACTTATTCTCGTCTACAAGATGGCGTAATCAAATTTTCAATTCGACATTTTTTCTTTCGACTTCCTTCATTAACTCATACGTACGCTATATTGGAATTCTGTATATCTAAATGAACTTTTCAGCCATAAATTCAGATATGTATTTCGTTATTTGGCCATCAATTCATTGTTGGATGAAAGTTATAAGGAAATAAAAAGATGGGTCGAATTTAAAATACCCTGTTATTTTGACCCCAGCAGAAACAGTCAGCCACTCCCTCTCCATGGGCATCCGTAACAAAAGCTATATCACAAAATCTCCAGAACTCGTTATTTTGATTTTTCATCAGCATTGAGTTGGACTTACATAGCTAGAATATATAAATAATGTTTGTGCATACACTTTGAGGCTGGGCCATAAGGGAACAGAGAACAAAAACACTACTGTCCGAGTTTTATTAAAAGTTATACACAATACCTTGTACATTTCTCATGCATAGCCACTTCAGACGTTTATTTAGAATTCTTACTATTTACTTCTTCAACTTGTCATTCGATGTGTGGAATCATCTCTTTTCGAATTTATGTTTATACTTTTTAAATGAGAATAAGAATTACTGAGCAAATCTACTTCACGTTTTTGGATGCTGTTATTTTTTCTAGAAAGTGAACCATGTTTTCCTCTCTAGAGGAAAATTTGAGCATATTTGGGCAGTTGGACGATACATCCTAAATCATTCTGGTTTACAGCAAATGAACAAAAAAAGTTACATTCGAATAAATATTGTACTTGATTTCGAGCTCTGACAATTTACTGGCAAATTATTTGCTGACTAATTTGACAGTCATCAAACAGTCAGAAGTTACTGTATGAACAGCGGATTAATTGTCGGAGCTCCCTCAGACAACTCGTAACGTTATCATGTACGCAATCCATAGTCAGCGACGTGTCAGTGACAGCTAACTGAGTAAACTAGGTCATGACTTGTCGCCGACTATCGGTTTGCTGATCGTCAGCAAACAGGCTGTACGAACAAACCTTTTAATCGAAAGTGTTGACAGGAACGAAAAAACTTTTTCCATAAGATTCTTATGTATTTATGAGACCTATAAAATGAGACCACATGGAAAACGAGGCAAAATGCAGGTTTTGGTCATGTAGATTTTGAGAATTTCGAATTTTTTATTCCAAAACACCTAGTTTATTGAGCAATATACAGGGCTCGTTAAAATAACATTTAATAGCAAAATAGACGTGTTTACCTTGCCGATATGAATCACCAATCATTCCGAAATATTAATGCTATTTTTATGCGAAAAACAATTGTTGTTTTTTTCTTCTAAACAAATTTAAATATTTGGTATTTATGAGTAATTGTACAAATGCGCTACGATATTACATAAATATAAAAACACACATTACTATACATATTTTAAAACAAAGCGGATGTCTTTCATCTTTTGTTGGGAATTATTCACAAATACTTTGAAGTTGAGTCATTAATTTTCAGATAATGATTGTAGAAGGAAGATAAATCAAAATATGTGTGTAAAAATAAAAAAAAAATAAAAAAAAAATTTTACCTTGTTTTATAAAGTATCCTCCCGACAAGTATTTCAGTGCGGACCTGTATTTGATCGTGAGGTGCCCTGTGAGGTCTTAAGTCACCTGATTCACGAGCCCGTTGTACTACATTAACAAAGGCACGAGGGGTTGGTTGCACTCGATTGGGAAACCGATCCGCATAAACATGTGCCATTTTTTATTTCGTTTGAGCCACGCAACATACACTATTCACACGCGACTGACACTGACTGTATGTATAACTGAACTGAATGAAATAAAAACATCGTTCCAAATTCTTTCGCTTTTTTGTTTCCGATGCGATGAACCGATAAGGTGGATTATATCCGTTGTTGCCAAACACGAGTACATGATATTATTATTGAGACAGGGCGGTACTCAAACTTCCAAAGGGCTATAACTTTGTTACTTTAATTTTACCAGAAAAATGGTAAAGGAAAAAAACATTTCTTTTGATCAGATCTACTCACTGTTAAAATAAATGACTCAACTTCGAAGTCACCCGGTATATACGAAATGTTTGAATTTGTTTAGAAGACGCAACCTTACCTATCCTTTTTGCATAAATATAACATTTATCGTGCGGAATGGTTTGCGATTCATATCGGTAAGGTAAACTGGTGCATTTTGCTATAAAATGCTCTTTGAACTAACCCTGTATATTGGTCAATAGACTAGTAGTGATGGCCGGAAAACAGGTGTTTTGGGATAAATAATTCGAAATTCTCAAAAAAATACTTGACCAATCTACTCCAATTTTGTTATGGTTACTTAGAAGTATGAGTCCTACGAATTTGAAGAATTTCAAGTTTCTGCAACAAACCATCGTCGCATTACCAAGTGCCAAATCCTGCAGTTTACCTCGGTTTTCGGCCATAACTTTTTTGCTATTAGACGGATCTTTTTACGTGTGGTCTCATTTTGTAGGTATCGTAAATACCTAAAATCGTGTAAACAGAGTTTTTTCGTTCCTGCTGACACTTTCGATTAGATCCAAAAAAACTCGTTTTCTCATTCTTTGCAGTCGAATACAAAGTTTTCCCACAAAAATTGGTGTACCCATTTTATGCGTCCATATTTTGAATACATCCTTGAACAATTTGCAACAATAAAACCAGACTTTACAATTATTTCTCAAACCAGGGGTATTTTCGTCTAATATGATTAGACTATGTCATGAGTAGCGCATGCCCCTTACTGTATTTACTAACTCAATTTTTGTCAGAAATAGAAATGCTTCAAAAGCGATCATATGAAGCTTGGAGGGCATCAAAACGTTATCGCAAAATATGGAAAAAGTAGTCACGTTTTGAAATGTTTTGCTTGTTAATAACTCTCTTACTACATTTACTTCATTTAAATGATAACAATAATAAATGTCGGATAAACTGACCATTCCAAATTTGGGTACCATATTGATGCCAGTACGGAAGGCTAACAAATTGCATTGTTTCTGTCGCTTCGCACTTCGGTGAGGAATCTGGTACGGTCTATGAACTGTATCTGATCATACAAATTTTATCCTGGTACAACCAAGGTATCAACATATTCAATGCATAATTCTTTAAATAATAATATCCTTAAAGGTAAGGGTATATTGGTATATCGTCGGCAACACAAAACACCAAAAAATGCAGAAAATGAAATTTCAAGGATCTAACCTAACTATATTCCTATTATGCTCTTTACTTTCTTTAAGTATTACTATTATATCTGTGATGCTGTCACTGCTTAGTTAATGAAGCTATTTTGTCTTCGTCGCAATTGCTGCTAAGTTAATAAGTAACAAGTAACAGTAGTATCTGCTATAATTTTTTTAACAAAATTAAAAAACGTTTTAACTAAATTAGCGCAATGGGCCGTTGATACGTTTCTGTCTCCTGCTGTAAAACCACTTTGCCCTATTTGAATTTAGCAGATCTTAGACTGCCGACGATATCAACTTAAATAATGTTGAAGCCATATTTATTAAATGTTTGAATCGAGTCCTTCAAAAATTGTTTCGTCGCACTTACCTTAAGGTAAGAAAAGCAACCTGAGAACTGATTTCCAGCTCAATCACGAAACAACTAATGATAACTAATTCTAATCTTTGAATGCTAGGACAACGTTAATTCGCTAATTGGCATTTAAATATATTGTTAATTAAACATTAGCGTGAGCAATTCGTTGCTAAGACGGCATGAAGGATGTACCAGTTGCACAAAATCCGCAGGCAGACTTAATTACCGTCAGGCTAATGAAATGTGATGGAATTACATATTACATTTTCGGATTTCTTTATTTCATATGAGTCTGATGTAGGAGATAAAGAGAATCTCAACTACGAGGAGCATGTATGTCTTCCTTTAAAGCTGTTTGAAAGGAAATTCCTCAAGAGCCTGTTACAATTACCATTTTGTGATAGTTTACTAGGATACCTACTATGAAAGCTTTCAATAGATGCTTATTAGTTTTAGGTATATTCTATTCTATGGAAGTGAGGAGTGAGTATAAAAATTAGTAATGAATTATCTTGGCATGATTATTTTTCATTCAGTTTATGTGTGCTACTATACAGTATAAAGAACAGTTCCATCAGATCCATAGAAGGTATTTATGGCAATGTTAGTTTGAAAATACTGCAGTCCTGCAGGTCACGAAGGAAGGCTGACTTGATAGGTAATTTAACCACCATTTGGTGTGTTCGATGGGCTTACTGCACTAAGCCCTGGTTGCTGATAGTTGGCAGTAGGAAGTAGATTTCGATATACTACAGGATAATTCAATTACTGATGAAATGCTGATAAAATAGTAAGAGCAGCGTGATTTAATCATAATTTGTAGATTCTTTCAAAGAAAAAAAATAATTTTCATATAGCGCAGGTACACTCCCTGCAGGTATTCATCAGAAAATTTCTGACAAAAGGGCTGCAATTAAGTAAGCGAAAAGGTCTTGTCCTCTCTGGAAAGTGGCGCAGTCGCTCAGAAACGGAAATCGTGAACAAATCCCGCACATCCACGGTCCTGGAGGCATAACCTTCAGGACAGAGGACAAGGTCGAGGTTTTCGCAGATACCTATGGAACGACAGTCCTCTCCCATGATCTTGACAATGATCTCGACGAGGAGCAACAAATTGTAAGATCCGTCAGGAGATATTTCACGGCCAACAACGTCAGTGATTCTGGCGCCGCCAATAGTGATTTTTCCTCAGAAGATTCTTTTTCGGAAGATTCTTCAGCTGAAGAGTTGCACAGCACATCAGCGGCTTCTCCCGAGATCCCGGATTGCACACCAGCAGAGCTTCAAGGTCCTATTAAAGAACTCAATGTGCTCAAAGCGCCTGGGCAGGATCAAATCACTAATAAGGCGCTGAAGCTGCTTTCACGAAAGTCCTTGACTTATCTCGTGGCTATTATCAATGCCATGCCGAGGACCCAGTACTTTCCATCGGCGTTATAATGATTCCGAAGAAGGTGGGATCGATATTTCCCCAGAGCTATCGTCCCACTAGCCTACTGTGATGAAAAGGTGATTCTACGTCACCTTGCGAATTTCTCGTCAGATCACCATCTGATTCCTGACGTGCAATTTGGATTTCGGTCTGAGCATAGTACGAAGTTACAGACGGTTAGGCTTGTGAAGCAAGTAACCAGGGGCTTCACCCTTAACGAAAGTACTGGCATTTAGCTTCTGGATGTCTCGAAGGCATTTGACAAGGCGAGGCACAAGGGCCTTCTTTATAAACTAATTCAAAAGGGCTTTCTATTTTGACTCCTAAAACTTTTGAAATCCTTCCTTGAAGGAAGGAAATCTCGGATTAAAACTAATAATGTCTTGTCGACAGTACGACCCATCAGAGCCGGCGTCCCTCAGGGTTCGGTTCTAGGTCCAATCCTTTACTCACTTTTCACACATGCTGTTCCTTACCCTAGCGACTGTGAAGTCTATCTATATGGTGATGACACTGCACTGGTGGCCCAGTCGCGATCCGGGAATCTGATTCACGACAGGTTACAAAGTGCGGTGGATGAGGTATTGGAATGGGCAGATCGGTGGTTAATCAAAATTAATTACTCGAAAACGCAGGCTATTTATTGTACTAAAAAACGTACCGGCGCGCCGCCTGAGGTTTCAGTGACTGGAGCTCGCATACCGTGGGGAAATTCTGCTAAGTATCTCGGTGTCACTTTTGACAGGGGGATGACCTGGCAGAATCACACTGAAGCGTTAAAAACTAAATTCCCAATTACGTTTGGGCAACTCTACCTTATACTATGTAGAACCTCAAAATTAAGGTTGGTTAACAAAGTTCGGCTATACAAGATGGTTATCAAACCAGCAATTGCTTACGCATGTGCAGCATGGTGCTTTCCTTCTAAAACGCATATGCGTAATCTGCCGGTTTTGCAAAACAGAACCTTGCGAACCATACGCAGAATGGTATGTCTCCGAGGCCCTTAACAGAGACCTCGACATCCCTTACCTAAGGGGCTAGATCAAACATTAGGCGCAGTTACGTTATAGTCAAGCGGAATCGCACAGCAACCCTGTGTGGCATGAGTCAGTAGACTACCGCGGCTCGCACTGCGATCAAAATCAAATCGTGCAATTCTAGGTCCAACCAAAATTAAGACTTTTGCCACAGACAAATTCCTAAATTAATATTTGGATCAATTTAAAATAACCGAGTACCAGTTAACAATAGCAAGGCATCCCTTTAACTGACGCATAGATAAAAAATGAAATTAATTTATTGGCGTTTATAAGATCAGCAGCCCGCGTAGTGCCTTTAAATGAGTATTTTGATAGTATCGGTTTAAATTTCACTTCTTTATATATGTTGCATCTCCGGTTTGTACAGGACTGTTATAGATTAACTGAAGGATTCGTTCATTCTATAAACAAGGGTCCACGTAAAATTTCTGAAGGTAACGAAAACGATGTATCAGAATTGTCTGACTTAAATGCCCATAAGTTCTTTATTTGATACTTGTATTAAACTAAGGATGTATTTGTTATTAAAACGTAGTTAGAACAGAATTCGTAATCTCAGAAACAGCTGCACCGATTTGGATGAAATTTGGGGTGCTGCGTCCTGTGGGGTCATGGCGGATAATGCCAGTTTATTTTGAAAGCCGTTTAAAAGTAGAAAACAAGACCGCTTCAGATCGTTCCCAAAGCTTGTTTTTGTATGATTTACAACCTTCAGGTTAGTACGTAGTCAAATATTCTGATTCTTTAGCAAAGCCTATTTTTGAGCTAAATATATACTCGAACAACTAAAAATTTTCAATTTGTACGTTTGGTAGATTTGAAAACAGCGGAATCGATCCAGTTGCACAATTTTTTTCTTGGAAACTCTACTGTTAAATCATCCATGGATGAGGATGAGGAGCTCAGATAATTTAATCACTTTCAATTTCAAAAGGTTCTTTCAGGTGTTGCAACTGGAAGGTCAAAGTACAAAGCAGGCTATTACCACCCAGCCACACAATCTCAGGATTTAGCGCTTGAGAATTTATAGTTTGGTGTACACCCTAAAGTCTTGCATTGTGGGAGTCCCAAATCACTGATGCAGCTGATATAGCGGTTGCGACGGCACTGGAAGTAGCATAAATAATTAGGTATATGACCCCGTTAGTAGCTGGGCTTAAGTTTAGGCCCTAAGTGTATATCTGACCATCGATGTTCATGTTCTCATGTTACGAACTCACGAGCAATTCTAGTGTAGTACTAAAAGTTATATGTATTTACTCTATAAATACAGGTAACATGAAATGAAAAAATAAATATAATTTATCCATCGAAGGACAGTGCCTGTGTATGAGTCAATTGTAGAAAAATGAGCGATCCAACTTGCACAAACCTCTGACATTTTCTGGCCTCCAAAAGCTACCGAAGTGCAACGTTGCAGTAGCGCCTAAGTTCCAAAAACCATCTGCGATATGTCGAAATAATATGGACTATAGAAGAGAAGCGTCACTCCGTCGCTAAAACAGTTTTTGGCGGGGTGTCTGAAATGATATTGTGGTATCCAAAATCCTACGTGCACTTTAGCTGTGGCGTCTGTGTTATAGTAGGTAGTGAGGAAGCAGGTAAACATCTAGCTAATAAAGGGCACCTGCAGTTAGTGGACTGCATAACACAACGCCAGAAGTGTTTCACGTGTCGCAAAACAAGCAATGAATGTGTATCGTAAAGATGTAAAGACGAGTATTGTTATACCAACATATTTCGAATTTGATATATCGTCGCTTAGGTTCTAACACCACCTATCTCAAAAAATTAAGATATGCAAGTACTGTATGAATGAATGAACTGCGACAGATAAAAAAGAAAAACATATAAAAAACATAGCTGTGTTATTTGTAAGGACGACAGTATTTACTGTGTATTATTCGCGATTATTCCATGAATGCTGTTTCTCCCAAGCGTATTAATCCATTCTTTTAATTTTTTGGCGCGTGATTTATATCTGCTGTTATGACTGTGTTTTTAGTTGCGTCGCGTTCACTAACAATTTTCTGATAATGTGTGATGGTATGTAAGAAATAAAGTTGTATAGTTATATTATATATTGCGCATCATTGCCATCGTTATAGAAGTCATCAGTTGGGTATAATTTTGATTCACCAAACATTGATTTCAAAACTGCTCTTTGAAGCACGTCTAGATCGTTTTTATAAATCGTGAATGCAGCATCCCATATCACTATGCCGTATGTTATATTTGGCTCGACTAAACCTATTAATCCGATTTTCTTTAATATATGAGTAATATGTATGTGCCAACCCAAGTGAGGATCTAGATAAATTCCTAAATGTTTTGAGTCATTGACTCTATTGACTTTTGGATTTTTGTCATTTACCTTAACGAGGAGGATGTTATAACTAGGTAGATGATTGGATAGTAATGAAAGTGGTAAAAAATGCGTTTTTGCAAACTCAATTGCCAATTTTCGGTTATTGAAACCACTAGATAATTTTACAAAAGTCATTTTGAATAACATCAAGTCGTTCTAATCTTTACCTTTGTACAGTATAGCGGTGTCTGACTATTTCTCCAGTACTTTTAATTTTGAATACATTTATTTGAAAGATTTCGGCAGTCTCTGACGAAGACCTTGGAGACTTGTATTCTAGGATGAAGATATACCTAGTCTCCAAGAATAATTTTTGTAGACTCATTAATTTTTTAAAATCTTGAAATATGAACATAAATTTTGAATATCGTCAAGAAAGAATCACCTCTCGATGTTAACCCCCAAGTTTTTGACAGCTCAAGGTTTTTATCAATTTACATTATATATATATACTCTCTACTTCCTATGTAAAAAATAGCGAGGAAGTATTGTAATCGCGAAATTGAGATATTTTGGTTTTATATGACATGTACATCACGAAAAACTATGTCACTCGTCACTCATTTCCGTCGATCTGTCGCTAATTTTATAAGTGTTTATAACTTGAGAAGTACTGCTCTGATTTTGATATTTTCACACAAGGTTACTACTGCGCCAGAGATGGAAGAGCTTTTGAAAATCGGACTAGTAGTGGCGGAGCTAGGAGCAAAAACACGGAAAAATAAAAATCGCTCAATAGTCGTTTTTTGACATTTCAGAGGGCCGTAATCATTTTCGGATTTTTTTTTCAAATACTGTTACAATTTTATATTGCCACTTTTAAAATGACTTCCTTCTGAAGCCACATGGTGCTGGAGACGGTTCTTCTTCTCATCCCAGGGCTGGAACTCCGATACTGGAATAGCCTTCAGCTGGACGGTTACAGCATTTTGAATGACCTCGGCTGTCCCAAAATGAGTTTCCTTGAGGTGATTTTTCAACTTCGGGAAGAGAAAAAAGTGACAAAGACTTAATTCAGGCGCATAAAGAGGCTGATCAGCCACATCAATGTTTTTACTCGCCAAAAGCTCATTTATTGACATTTATGTGTGATAAGGAGCATTATCGTGATGCAATACCCAGTTCTCATTGATCCTATTAACGATGGTGTGAGTCAAATTTAACTCTCTCCCGATCATTCTGAATGTCAACCGACGATCTGAAAGCACAAGATCCCGGATTCTCGATATTTTCATCGGTTCTTGAAGATGAAGGTCTTCCGTTTCGTGGTTCAACTTCGATTGACTCTCTCCCATCTGAAAATGCCTAAAATCACCGTAAAGCCTTCGCTCGTGACAAAACTCCGAAGTTTCCGCTGCATTGTACCTAAGTCTGAAGCAAAAACGGATAGCATACCGTTGCTTGAAACTGATGTCACTTTTAGAGCACAATAGAAAAAACTGTTTCACAAAAAAAAAACGCTAGCAATGGACTGACTCGAGCGAATTCAAACTTGTACTGATGGCGGATCACATGCTTCCCTGCCTCGCCTCCAAGTCCAGTGTTGCCAAATCGAACGCAACGTTGCCAGTCTAATCCCTTAATTTACAGATCTTAATACCTTGAATTTAATTTTTGTAGATCAATTAGCTTCTCATGTGATTTTTTTTCTAAAAAAAATTTTTGTAGATTTTATATACGTTCATAAATTTAGAATATGGTCAAAAAAAGATTCACCTCTCGATTTTTTCGCCACGTGTTTGGCAAATTCAAGATTTTTATCAACTCACATTACATACCTTGATTCCAGATGGAAGCTACGAAATTACCTACCCCCGCCTCATCAACAACCCATCCAAGGATCACAACCCCAACAGCCTTCGCCGCCGCCTACACGTTACAGCCCCGGAATTGGCCCATGAGTTCGCTCTGGATCTTTACCCTTCACCGTATCTCCTTACCGAGGACTTCATTTTGCTGGAGTCGTTCTCGAACGGCAGTGCACTTCCGATTCCGGTTCAGCGGGGGGATGTCGAGTGCCACTTGAGAGGGGAGGCGAATGGAGTGCAGGCGGCGGTCAGCGTCTGCGACCATGGAGTGGTGAGTGTGAAGTTTTGTTACGTATTTGAAAAGGGTAGACAATTTAATTCAACTGAAGGTTAATAGTAATTGTTAACTTCATGCTTAGTTCATCCATTGCTGATACAGAGGCTGACTGTACCTCAACCATTAGTGTACGAGCAGTCATCAAAGTTACATTTGTGCTTTCAGTTTGAATGCGGCAGGGTTATTACGTAAAAAACCTATATAATGTCAAAAATATATATTAAACTTGTGCATTAGGTATCCGCTAGAGTTCCGCTAGTTCAATACGCGCCTACTACAAGTCATCATGAAGTGACTGTCAGCTAGTTCAAAGGTGTCATTTTATATGTCAACCCACATAATGTAAGAAAACTACATAACGTCTTAAAAACTCGATATAATAGGGGATTTTCGCATAACGCTTAGAGAAACGACGTAGGCGCAAATGCTGTCCGGTAAAGCACATTACGTATACGTTATGTTAATCGGTTGTGGATACTTTTCACAACAGCATGAGAAATAACGTGGACATAACCTTAAATTTGTGACCTTAAAGCTGTACCCTACAACGCTACAACCTCAATACTTTGGCTGTAAAGGTGTCTTTGATGGAATGGATGTACAAGAACTTCTTGATTTGGCCGCTTTAGGGGCAGTGAACCACGAGGAGTTGGACACTGAGATTTTGCACAGCATTTTCAACAGACAAATTCCCCGTTCGCTTGACTTCTTTCGCAGTACACATAATACAAACTTTATGAATAAAAATGAAAACCACAGGCCATACGATTTTTTTTCAAACTAAGAAAAATCACCCATTAACGGCACCTAACGGGTGTCCACGAAACGATCATATACCGCCTCACGCTAAGTGTTCTCAAATTACGCTAGGCGGTAATGTAATTAGTGCCCGCTATCATGAAACCCACAACTGAGCATGCGTGTCTGTCAAAAAAAATCGTGCCTAGAAAATACCGCAGCACAAGTGGCATTCTCCCTGCAGACATTCGTCAGAAAATTTCTGACAAAAGAGCTGCAATTAAGCAAGCGAAGAGGTCTTGTCACCCAGATGACATTCACAGAGCAATGAATCTTGTTCATGAAGTGAGAAATGCTCTTCATAAATTCCGTAATGAGCAATGGAGCGACTTTCTGTCGGGGATGCTTGACTCAAGTATTCCTCTCTGGAAAGTTGCAAAGTCGCTCAGAAACGGAAAGCGGGAACAACTCCCGCACATCCACGGTCCTAGGGGCATAGTCTGTACGACAGAGGAAAAGGTCGAGGTTTTCGCTGATGCAATGGAAAGTCAGTTCTCTCCCAACTATGACCTTGATAATGACCTCGACGAGGAGCAACATATTGTAAGATCCGTCAGGAGATATTTTAGGGCCAACGGCGTCAGTGGCAGTAGTGCCTCCCTTAGTGATTTTTCCTCAGAGGAATCTTCAGAAGATTCCTCAATTGAAGAGCTGCACGGCACATCAGCGGAATCTCCTGAGACTCCGCATTGCACACCAGCAGAGCTCCAAGGTCATATTAAAGACCTCAAGGTGCGTAAAGCACCTGGAGAGGATCGAATCACTAATAAGGCGCTGAAGCTACTTTCGCGCAAGTCCTTAACCTATCTCGTGGCAATAATCAATGCCATGCTATGGACCCAGCACTTCCCAACGGCGTGGAAGACCGCTGATGTCATAATGATTCCAAAGAAGGTGGGTTCGATATTCCCCCAGGATTACCGCCCCATTAGTCTACTGTCAGCTCCTTCTAAACTCGCTGAAAAGGTGATTCTACGTCACCTTGAAAATTTCTCGGCAGAACACAATGTGATTCCTGACGTGCAATTTGGCTTTCGGTCTGAACATAGTACGGAGCTACAGGCCATAAGGCTTGTTGAAGGAGTAACCAGAGGGTTCACCCGTAACGAAAGTACTGGCATCTTGCTACTGGATGTCTCAAAGGCATTTGACAAGGTGTGGCACAAGGGCCATCTCTACAAATTGATCCATAAAACTTTTGAAATCCTTTCTCGAGGGTGGGAAATTTCGGATCAAAATTAATAACGTTCTGTCGACAACACGGCCCATCAAAACCGGTGTCCCTCAGGGTTTGGTTCTTGGACCAGTCCTTTATTCACTTTTTATTCATGACGTCACTTGCCCCAGCAGCTGTGGAACCTATCTCTATGCTGATGACACTGCCCTGGTGGCCCAGTCGTGATCTGGGGATCTAGTTCACGACAGGCTGCAAAGTGCAGTGGACGAGGTATTGGAATGGGCGAATCGGTGGCTGATCAAAATTAATCATTCGAACACGCAGGCAATCTATTGTACTAAAAAACGTAGCGGCCCCGTCTGACGTTTCAGTGAATGGAGCTCGGGTACCATGGGAAAGCTCTGCTAAGTATCTCGGTGTCACTCTTGACAAGGGGATAACCTGGCAGAAGCACACTGAAGCGTTAAAAACTAAATTCCTAATCTCGTTTCGGCAACTGTACCCTATGCTATGTAGAACATCAAAATTAAGTTTGATCAACAAAGTTCGGCTATACAAGATGTTTATTAGACCAGCGATCACTTACGCAAGTGCGGCTTGGTGTTTTCTCGCCAAAACGCATTTGCGTAGCCTGCAGGTTTTGCAGAACAGAACCTTGCGTACAATCACTGACGCCCAATGGTATGTTTCCAACGAGACCCTTCACAGAGACCTTGTCATCCCTTACCTAAGGGACTACATCAAACAACAAGCGCAGCTACGTTACAATCAAGCAGAATCGCATAACAACCCTGTGTTGCGCGAGTCAGTAGACTACACAGTCGAGCAAGTTCGCAAGCTCACAAGGCCGCGACTCGCACTGTGAACAAAATTAAATCGTGCGACTTTAGGTCCAACCAAAATTATAATTTTTCTTCAACAACCAATCCCAAAATTAATTTTAGGATCAATTTAAAATTGCCGAATACTAACTAGCAATGCCAAGGCACCCCTCAAATTGATGCACTTCTTTTTTCTTTGCTCTCCCTCCTTCCTTCCCTCCTTTCTTCTTCCCTTGTTTCTCCGTGACTTTGTTTGGTATCCGGGCAACCAGACCTGACAGACCTACTGACTTACAAGACTTCAACCAAGAGCAAAGGTCCTACGGACCGCTCTGACAGACAATGACGAATAGTAGTCAAGTGGCATGCGAAAACTCCCTAATGTCACCTTTAAGTTAAGTCATACGGGTGCCGTGCATTATTTGGCATCTATACGAGTACATAAAATATCAGATCGCGCAACCAAAATCATGGTCGTTTGACCGCCATATGTAAAGATGGCCACCAAGCTGCAAATTGGTTATAATACACTGACACGCAAAATTAACCGGACAAACAGAATTTTGTTCAAATTAAATTTTAAATAACTTTTTAACCTACATCACCATTAATTTCGTTAAATATTCCGTCAAGTTGTAGGTAATTTCATTGTTATTATTATCGACTAACGGTCTTGCAAAAAAAATGAAAATGTTTGTTGTTATACACGGTGTAACTAAAAGGTGCATTTTGCCCTAAATTCCTGAACACCCTGTGGAAACATTGGATTACTGAATAATGTGTGCTTGTTTGAAAATTTTAAGCCTCAACTTTTCTCAACATTTCTTTATTTGATTCATGTCAATATCTCAATTATTAAAGAATATATGATGTTTTGAAGAAAATCATGCGAGTCATAGCCATAAACAAGAAATTGTTTCAAGCAGGCTTTGCCGGGTAAGAAATTGTATAAAGTAGGCTATGCCTGTTAGCATTTTATGGCATGTCAAAAAGATTCTTGTCAAGCAATACTTAATAAAAATGATGGTCGTCCTATTCAAAATATCGCAGAAAGGCTTGCCGTTCCACGCAGTACGGTATTCGATGCGATACAAAGATTTAGAGATGGCCGCTGGGCGCCATCTTGGAAAAACAATTATATGAAAACGAGGATAATGTGGCACATCATTTTGAAGCTCCTGACGAGTACTTTATAACCCTTTATATACCTTTACCTACTACAAATTGGTGGTACATTTAATAATTAGACTAATATGCATATCTCTACAAATAATTGTAATTCCCTGCCGTACCCACAGCAACAGCGATAAAAACTTGTTTTGTTATTTTTTGTTGACAGTGACAAGAATATCAGTGCGAAAACAAATATCATTGTACAGTTAAAATAGTCTTATTTAGTTTTCGGTTTTAGCGCTAGATACTGTTTGAACTATTTTTAAAATGGTCAATTCTTGTCCATTGGAAGAAAAAATCGAAGCGATTTTTATTTATGGTGCGACACGTAACTTTCACGAGACGGAAAGGATTTTTAATGATCGTTTCCCGAATCGTCTCATCTGTAGAAAATATTTAAGGGTACTTGTATATAAATTTACAACTACTGCTAGTGTAAACAACAAAAAGTCCCCAGGTCATCCGACCATCCCGGAAAAAAAGCAAGTTCAAATAATTGGTGAGATGATAGTAAATCCCCAACAGTCTACTTCCTACATCGCGAAAGTGTGTGAGGTTATCCTTTTGTAGGGAGACTTTTGAAAAAGGATATGTACCACCCACACAAAATTCAAATGGTGCATCAGCTATATCCTACCTATATCCAAAATATTTGTCTTAGTGATGAATGTACATTTTTCTAATATGCATAGACAAAATTGTCGTGATTGGAGTGACACCAATCCTCACGTCTTCCGGGAAACTCATACTCAATATCCACAAAAAATTAACGTTGGGAACGTATTTATACGAATTATCAAGTTAAGTGTCAATGTTTTCAGATAATTATTAAATGTAACACCATTTTCTGGTAGGTAAAGGTATTGACTTTATATTCTAGGGTTATAAGGTACTCGTCAGGCGCTTCAAAATGATGTGCCACAAGACTCCCGTTTTCATACAAGATGGCGCCCAGCGGCCATCTTGGCATTTTCATCTGTCAATTTTACTCGAAAATATCGTATCCACGCATCAATTTCATTAACATAAGTTTTGATTTTTTGAATTGATCCGTTCAAAAGTTCTAAGGGGAGGGGGACATTAGAGAAAAGCACTGTTTATCTCCTAAGCTTGAATGCGGGCATTATTAGGCACCTGTACGAATATAATACAAAAAACCAGGTCGCGTGACCCAAATCATGGTAATTTGTTGTTTTTTGAGGGCAACCACATTTTTGGCTTCTATACTTTTTTTTAGTCGAATAATTATTGAGATATGCTAATGCTTCTGATTCCTATTCTATACGTAAATCGATCTAGTTTTGGTAAAGCCAAAACACGTTTCCAACAGTCAAAGGTATTGGATATACTAGTCCTAAAGGCAGTTTTTGCATAGAATATGTATAATGTGTTTGTTTTGAAAAGAAGAGTAAAACGAGTTTCAAAATGTTAAATTCGGTCTACTGGGTAGAAAGATATGTCGAATAACTTGGTGGCCATTTTTTAAAATGGACCACGATTTGGACCCTTTGACCTGATTTGTTATATATTTGGTCTTGCCATCCGAATCCGTTTGAACGCCATATTAAAAAATGTCCGCCAGGTTGTACAACAGTTGTTCAACATCTTCGTTACCTGTCAAATGATTTTAATCTTTTAAGCTCATTCTACTTCTTTTTTCAGTGCAAGCATATTTTGAAATCTCATAGTTTTCGGTCAATCCAAAAAATAATTATTGAGATACGAGTATATTACGGTTCTTAATTCTTACTCTTTTGCGAGTGCATTTAAATAACACTATATCTAAAATGAACCATTCTTGGTAAAGCTTTTACCTTGAGGCAGTTTTCGTTAATATTACATAAAATCTAAGTAAGCATTCCAGATCCTTCAAGAATGGAAACGCTGTCTACAAGACTAGGCACTCAAGTACGGTATATTTTAAATAATTTTTTGAGAACGTTCTTAATATAAAGTTGCATCAAAAAACTCTCCAGGGTTTAGCTAAAACCACTAAAATGTGTCACGGCCCCATCCAAACATCCTCTTGGTTAACAACACGCCTATATGTATACAGGTATATGTGGTACGATATGTGGATAACACTGTCGTGACAGGTGGGCACGGCCCTTAATATTAAATTCCATTGAAAAATTAAAGCCCGAACATAGCAGATGCAAAACAAAAAGATTCCAACCAGGTTTGGTGAGCCTCACAGAAAGAGTGAGGGAGAGAGAGATATCAAAGGACTCGGGAAATTATGACTGTACAAAAAACAGAATATTGTGCTAAGTTGAGGCTGGTGTCGAGTTTACATTTTTTTTTTAAACTTTGCTTCGGCATTAAACGGCCTATAACGGTATACTACCACGAGTAGTAGGCAGCAGCATAATAAGAAATTAAATCACAAGATTGGCTGCCTCTTAACCATTTGTGACTTGTGCAGGGGTGATGACTCGAGTTAGAAGCTGAATTTCGCTGCTATCTATTTGATGCTCTATGTATATAATCCATTTCCATAAAACGCTTGATACAAAGCCATTTTCCTTGGTGTTTTTCTAAATAGTAACAATGTCTCCTACCCATAGTTTTTCCGTACATCACAGCAATTATATTTTGAATTTCATGACTTGATATAGGTAGTTAGAACTTGTCTACAAAGACGAATTACAACAATGTACAAAGCTTTGGGTATTCGGATAACTATACTAAGTGACATATAAATCCGAACACCCAGTTTAAATAGTTTTATTTTAATACAATTTTGTATAAGTACTTAATGAAGCATAATAAGTAAATGATAAAAATTTCAAAATGATTGCACTGCTTTAAAGCCCTTTGACCTTTAATAATGTGTGGATGCACCCTGATGTGCTACGCATTCTCCAACGCGCCTAGGCATGCTTCTGATCAGGTGGTCAATGTCCTCCTGTGGTATCTCATTCCAGGCAACCACCAACTCCTCTCGAAGTGCTTCTAGAGTTTGAGGAGGACGTTGCAAATTGAGCAATCTCCTACCCATCATATCCCACACGTGCTCAATTGGGTATAAGTCGGGAGATTTTGGTGGCCTTGGTAACAATGTGACATCATTATGTTGAAAGAAGTCTATTGTGACCCTTGCAACATGTGGTCGGGCATTATCTTGTTGGAAAGTTGGATCTGCCAGGGTGTCAAGATAGGGTAAAAGATGGGGTTCTAGAACTTCGTTCGCGTTCATGTTACCTCTGATGAAGATTAAAGGTGACCTGGAACCATAAGCTATAGCACCCCAAACCATAACTCCAACAGTGTGATGAACATGTCTTTCAACAAAAAACTGTGGATTCCTCCTTTCACCACGTCGCCTTCTAACCCTGGCACGACCATCGTGCATGCCTAAACAAAATCGAGACTCGTCACTAAAGACAGTACTGTTCCATTCCTGATCCCAGAGTGACCGTTGTCTGCACCACTCAAGGCGATTACGTCGGTGTTCTCGAGTTAAAGGGAGGACCCAGTGTGGCCGGTATGAAAACAAGCCAAAACTTCTCATTCGTCGGTAAACACTTCGCATGCCAATAGGTCTTCCGTGTTCTGCAAACCATTCATTTACAATGGACCTGGTAGTGGAGAAACGGTCCCTTAAGGCCAATAATCTTAGGCGGCGATCTTCACGGTCTGTTGTTCTACGGCGGCGTCCAGTGCCCTTTGCTCTTTGCGTACGGCCTTCTCGAAGCCATGCCTGACAACACCTAACCACAGTGTCTACACTTCTTTGCACTATAACTGCAATTGCCCGAAAAGAAAGTCCAGCTTCCCGAAGTCCCACTATACGGCCCCTATCAAACTCACTAAGTTGACGAAATCGTACAGGTCTCCGTACTCTAGGCATCGTAACCGATCGTAAAGGATGTCAAGAACCAAAATCCGCCAACGTTGATTCTTTACTGCGGCTGAAATATTCATTTTTAGAGCGTTAGTGAATTAAAAAAAAGCAGTATAAAAACCGGAATGTCCAACTGATAAGGCTGAAAATTTTTTCACTTGTTATTTACAGTAAGATAAATTCATTCACCAACTTTTATTAAAATAAAACCATTTAAACTGGGTGTTCGAATTTATATGTCACTTAGTATACGTTCACAGATTAATCCTGTCTGATACTTAGGTATGCAGCAATTTTAATGAAGCCAAAACATAAATAGAATGCCTGGATCTACCCAATTGCTAATCTATATCCGTACAGGAAGGACTCAACTCGCGGTTTCCATACCGAAAATTACGGAGGTACTGAAATGCTACACAATTTTGTACATCACTCTCAGACCTATTAATCAACCTAAGAAACTTGCATCCAACTCAAGTTGCCCATTTACCGAAGCTTCGAACTTTTTTTTTCAATGGCACTAGGACTATGGGCTTCGAACTTCGGCGGCTAAAGATGCATCACAGAAGAGCTTTTGAAAAAAGTGTAGACGTACGTGCGTGAATGACTTGTATCTGCTAACATACGATGAACATTTTTTCGATAATATTTATCATTATCAGTTAAGTACGAGCCCCTTCCCACTTCAGTTGGCCCACTTCAGGAGTTGTACCAAAATATGCCTTTATAAACTAAACATGACGAAACAATTTACTTCTAAAACAATTTATTTTCTCAAAAACATTTTAGATACACTCTAGCCGTAAAAAATACATATTTGAAAACACTTAGACCTATAACTAATAGATCATCTGAACAAATAAACAATGTGCGAATAAATGCGCGAAGTTAACAAAGCAACAATTGAAAGATTACCATTGGGTAACATCACCTTTATTTTTTATTACGGCTGAAATTCTTTGGGGCATAGTGTTAACCAAGTTTTGGCAAAAATTTGGTGTAAAACAATCCCATATTTCTTGAAGCTTTTGTCTCAGTTCGGTGATTGTACGAGCATGATGTTGTCGTAGAACCTTTTTCATCTCGTGCCACAAAGTTTCAATAGGTGACAGATCTGTACTGCTAGAAACCCATTTCAAACGTGGTACATTATTTTCTTCCATCCATTTTATAGCCTTTTCTGAGGTATGGCACGCTGCACCATCTTGCTGAAACACAAAATCTTGGCCGGATGTCAAACATTCTTCCATCACTGGTGAAAGCGATTCTTCTAAAATTGCCAAATATTTATTTGTATCCACATTTCCATCAATAAAATGAAGTTTTCCTACTCCTTTTGATGACACACTGTCCCAGACCATAATGGATGCTGGAAATTTCACTTTTCTCTTCAGACAGTGGAACATGGAATGCTTAATTTTTTTGCGAACAACTCTACCGCGACTGTCACCAACACAAACTTCGAATCGGGCCTCATTTGTTGAGGTGTCCATTGTCTATGTTCTTTAGCCCATCTAAGCCGATTTTTCTTTTGCAGTGGAGTTAATAGTGGCTTTTCTTTGGCCTATAAACAAGTTATGCAACTTTGGGGTTTTTACTTCACCCTTTTTATAAGAAAACTTACCTTGCAAGTGCTAAATCCCAGTTTGTGGGCCTCTCTATGAGTTGTGGACCTCGAAATTCTCCTTCCAGCAGCGTCACTCCACAGAGTACTTAATTGTAAATAATTGGCACGCCTGTTTTTCACGATTATTCTTCTTAATGCTCGTCGGTCGGCATTTGTGATATTACTTTTTTCACATATCGTGGCTTAATATTAACTGAACCAGTTACGTTATATCTCCTAACAATATTTCTCACACTGTACCGCGATAAGTCTAACAAAGTTGCAATTTCTGAGTTTGATTTCCCAGAATTAAAAAATTTAATTATCAGTTACCGAATTTTCTCACTAATAACCTTTCCTCTACCCAAAACTATTTTAAACGTATTCTGTCAGCTGTGATTAATAAAAACAATTGTCATGGCTTTTATTTTTCATAGCCACCTATGCGTTATAGACTTATTTTGCATTGAAATGAAAATAGGTTGATATGCTGTAATTGCAACATGTGTTATTTTTATGCTGCAAATTTGTTAGGGAGTGATAAAGTTGGTGTTTTCTACTATATATTATCAAAATATTCATTGTTAATATTTTGAACCTATAACACCCTGCTACATTTTTATTATTTGTTTGATAAGAAAAAAACTAAGATTTCAATAGTTGGGCCAACTGAAGTGGGAAGGTGCTCGTAAAATTCATAGGTTGATGTGTGAAAAAACCTTCGATGATGCTATCTTGTTACTAGAAGGCTGGTGGAGGTAAACATTCAACGTGATAGTGGTTAATTCGTAGTGGAAAATGACCGATTAGGCAATAAAAATTGCTTCACCTTTGTGTGTCGATATCCATTACAGCAATACATTTAATGATTTGCCAAACAACATGTGTTTTTCGATAGCTGCTGGGTGGCACGTGTATGCAATGGCGGATCTGGACGCTTTAGAAAGAAGGGTAGTATAGAAATTATGATCAAAGTGATAACCATATTTTGTCAGTCAAATATATCTTAAGACACCGTATAATTGTTGACAGCCTGATTTATGGAATTTAATCTGAATGCTTATGATAGAAAATAGCATGGAAGGAAGATATGACAGATCCTCACTAAATTTAACTCAAACACGCTCTGGGTGGTGAATTAGCAAAATTTACATGCATGCTAAGTTGAATTAAACATGATATTTATGTCGTCCTAATGTAGCCACTCGGATTCAAAAGGTCCAATATTTATTGGCTATGACGCAGAGATTCGGCTAAATTAAGGAGAATGGGACATCAGTGGATTTCGACTTATTGGTCCGTGACGCAATTGTTCCCTTTCGAATCTTCATCTCAGCAGCGACACTATACGATTTTCGTGAATTTCTCTAAAGTCAGAGCTCCTAGTTAATAAGTAGCAATCCTCAGATTTTCTCAAAGTCTTAACCCAGGCCATCAGTTAAGCGGATACGCTAGCCTGATCATCGCATTCATGAAATTTCCTCCGTCTGAACTATGTGTCATGAGTTTGCCTCGAACGTCATCAGAAGGTCCACGGCCGCTCGCGTTCTGTACCAAAGACGTTTAATTTTCAGGCGTTGTGATACGCCTTCTAGAGGTAATCAAACATAGGGTGTTGATTTCTTAGTTAAGCGTCTGCCAAATTGTGTTCCTCCGATTTCTTCTTGCAAGGATCCACTTTCTGACTCAACAAAGCGTTTGCCTAAAATACGTAATGAATAAAAAACACTTACTAATCGTCTTCTACTCTATTGTATGTTCCCACCTCAAATATTTGGTGCTACATTGGGAATCGTCTGTTGAGGCCCAACGAACCTTTGCCATACAAAAGAGAACATTCGGACTCTTATTCTCACTGCATCCTCTAGAGTTTCGAGACGCGCCTTCATGTGAAATCATATCCTTCCAAATTCACTTATCAAAAAGAATGCCAGATATACAATCTAAAGAATGATAATTTTACATTGAACAACTATAGCCTCAGCACATACCGTAACAGCCGTCAGTACCTATGTGTATCCATATTCAATAATTTGCCTTCCGAGTTAAAAATCATTAACGAACCAAAAGTTCTTCTTTTAGCATACTTGTACTCTATCTGTTTCTACTTTCTGCAAAAGTATATTTATCTATTTTATTGATTATTTTACTTATTATACATTTATGCTGCATATTTATTCTGCTTTTTAACTACACATGAATACTTCTAAGCAAACAATTATGTTGCTACTCGTTTTATACCTTGTTAGCACCTATTTTATTCTAATTTAATAATGTATATTTTTCTTTCACTTATGTAAATCTAACCTTTTCCTGTTGACGTTTCACATCCGCAAAGCAACTTGAATAAAAGTTATTAATATCATTCCATGTTTTATCTGTTTACGTGACTCTCGACTGGTTCATTTTCTACCATCACAAGACAACAACAAAAATCTTGGAACTTTACCCATCAGAACGAAATTTTGTTTTGGCCAATATCATGAAGCTTTGGAAACCTACTTACACTGTGTGTGTGGTCGTTTTTACCGATGGATAGTAGGGATAATATTTAGATATATAGTCAACGCCGAACAAAGTGGCGTGCACGTCATCACGATAAAAATTCCCCGACCTAATGCCTAGGTTTCTATCACAAACAATTGCTCTATTGCAGTTTCATATTAATGTGATATATAAATTGTAAAATGGTCATTACTCTCTTATTATGGTTAATAGTCATATAAACATTTTTATTAAAATATCACATAAGTTGCTTTCTGATAAATTTAGACGCATTATGCGAAATAAAATGTTTTGCAAACGCTCCAATCACTTATCGACATGTAAACGCACTAAACCGATTTCGCAGCGTTGACACATTGTCACCTTGAAACTTATTTAAACTGGGAACTGACATTTGTATTAATTTTGACACTGAATCAATTTGTGGCATTTCAAATCTTTATAAATCCTTTGGCCCCGCATACTGTAAATCAACAACTGTTTGTTTCAAAACAAAATTATTCATTTTACGAGTAGATAAAGGCAATTTTGGTATATAAAGATGCCCAAACAGTTAAATAGTCGGTGTAAGGAACTCGTGGCCTCGTTAATGCACTACTTTGAGCAAGAAAGGGACAACAACGGGCCTTTGTTGCCTTTAAATGCTGTTCAAGAGGTAGGTTACTAATAATTATATGTGCATATTAATAACAGTGAAATTTTATTTCATTTTTTGTAGCGTGTTGCTGCTGCTTTAAAAATTAGTTTAAGGACAGTTAGTCGTATTTCCGAGGGTGTGAAAAGTGATGCAAATTTAGAATCGCCCAAGAAAAAGCGGAGTTATATTAAACGTGTAACCAACACAGCGACATTGGATACAAGTGCCATTCGAGAAGTGATCTATAATATGTATCACAAAAGTAAGATCTTATTATAATAACTTATCAGAAATTTGCATTAATTTGTTAACTAAATTATAATGTCATATTACACATGGTTTCAGAAGAACAAGTTACGATACAAACTTTATGGTCTCGATTAAGAGATAGGGCATTATTTGTTGGTAGTGCCACGTCTTTAAGGCGGTTCCTTAGAAATCTTGGATTTAAGTGGCTTAAGGACAATCCGCGACGAGGGCTCATGGAACTACCAAGTATAGCTTTGAAAAGGGTGGAATTTCTAAGGCAATACAATCAAGTCAAGGTTGAGGCCTTATACCAGTTTGTCTTCCTCGATGAAACTTGGATATTTCAAAATGGGACCATAGGTCGCTCTTGGCAAAATGGAAACCAAAAAAGCGTGAAGGCTATTAAAACAGATGGTAAAAGGTATGTACTTTTACACAATTTGCACTATAAAATTTAAAACTAATATATTTTAGATACATTATATTACATGCTGGAAATGAAAATGGGTTTATTGAGGGTAGTGAAGCGATATTTTCTTCGAAAACAAAATTGAGCGATTACCATGGAGAGATGAACCAGGACAATTTTTTGAAATGGTTTCAACATCAGTTATTAGAAAAATTGGAGAGTCCATCTATGATTATACTGGATAACGCCCCTTATCACAGCATGATATTGAACAAAGTGCCCAACAATGCATGGACAAAAAAAAAATATCCAAGACTGGTTGACATATCAAAACATACCATTTTTAAACACAATGTTTAAAACAGAGCTATTGAGTATTGTTGCTCGGTACATAATGCTTCTTAATTATATATATTTTGGTCGACAGTTTATATTTCTTTTGTTTATTCCTATTCTTAAAATAACTGCTTTTTTAGAAACAAACCACCTAAAATATACGTGATTGATGAATTGGCGGAACAACATGGGCACAAAGTTCTTCGTCTGCCTCCTTACCATTGTATATTTAACCCTATTGAGTTAATTTGGGGCATAGCAAAAGGTTACTATAACAGACATATTGGTAGAGATGGTAACAGTGAAAAAGACTGTTTGGATATGTGGAACGAGGCTCTACAAACGGTTACCCCAGACATGTGGAAAAATAGTGTTCGACATACTGAGCAAGAAATTTTTAAATGGTATGAAAGAGAACGAATTTTTGATCGACCAGACATCGAACCTTTAATAATCAACTTTGAGAGTGATGAAGATTCAGATTCAGACAGCGCTGAAGAAAGAAACTCCGACTAACTCTATTGTACAGAAAAAGCTTACACCAGTAGCTTACCTAATTTTAGAATGCATTTTTCTGTATGAATTCTGTAAAATAAATACCATGCATAAAATTTGGAGGACCCCATTTGGATTTTTATTCAGTACCTTTAAGCTATCAATTAAATATGGTAGTTTCATAGTGTCATCTGATCAATAATTGTCATACTTAATGATTATGCAAGTACAGATCTATAATTTTATTATACTATTATTTTTGTTCTCATTTGAGGTTAATATTGCTTATAAACCTAGATATGTAAATAATAAATTTTATTATTTTACAAAAAGTTTGGCAACAATGTAAATTTTTCAACACACCCACCTTGATGACGTGCACGCCACTTTGTTTGGCGTTGACTATAGGCAATGACGATCACTCACACGTAGGATATGAAAGTAGGATATTTCAGAAATTATCAAAATAGACACCACCGCCTTTTTACTGAATGCATCTGTCATTGCACGGTTCGATTATTAAAAGCATTCCGATTATCAACACTCTCCAAAATTCAATAGTGCACTCCAAGGCTGACATTCGCACGTTGTGTGTGAGATACTCTTAACGCATGAATTACTTCAAAAAATATAGCGCATTGTTTTCCACCAGGAAATTGGCGCTAGACGGCTATTAAAAAAATGTGTAAGTGAAAGGTATTTATACCTATGTTCGGCTTTTTGTTGTCTGCATTGAACTTGTTCTTTTGGTTCACTGTGGGATGAATAAAGTGATAATTGACTGTGAATATGCGTATCGCTGCTCATATATAGGACGTACAGGGTGGTGAAAAGTTGTTGTAACTTAGTATTCCTACTTGAAACCAGGTAAAACTTTTTTGGATTCTCCAAACTTACAATCTAATGCAAAAATATAGTGACTAGCATTAAAATATGGGTTATTTTCAATATACATATATAGGTCTGACATCAAGTAGTTAAGTTGTTTCAATGTTTTAAGCATTTTGCCCTCAGATGATTTTTGGAAAACGTTCATGTCACAGAGAGGCAGAGCGAATGAAATTTTCGAAAATAACATTCTTATTAGCTGCAATCACCTACAAAGCTGCTTAATATATAAAGATTGATCAAAATGTCTACCTCTAGCCAGAACACAAGTTTTCAGTTTCATGTCCATCGGCTCCTGAATTCCCCTTAGTACACCAGAATTATTTACTGAGTTGCAACTAGCACATTCAGAATGATTGCTCGCGAGTTTTCGATAGAAACATATCGAGGTCTTTGGAAGCGTCGAGGAGAACCTCACTTATAGTATCCTGGATTGTGGGATCAGAACTAAGTTCCTAGATTTCTTTCGTGGTCCATCTATACAGCTCTACTAGAGTATGAGGGAGATTTGAGCAATCTGATAATTGGTCAGTATTATGTTATATGAAAGAGTTCCACAGTTCGTGACGAGAAGTTTCTATGCTTCATTCCAAACGTAGTTGTTTCAAATAGTTTCTGTTGATTAAGTAGGTCCATGCATGACTTTTACAAAGAAGAAAATTTTAGTTCGAAATACGTTGTTTATCATAGTCTAAATAATTACCCTTTTTAATATTGTTTTCAACGTTTAAAGGTCCTGGAAAGTTTTTTAGCTTTACTGATGTTAAAAGCTGATGTCTTTAAAGGCTTTTCCATTTCCGCTTTGCTACCCTGAATCTTTTTCTCCAGACACTCGATATTGAAAAAACGGAATATTCATTTCACAATGGAAACAGCTATATGATAAATCCAACTACGGAAAATAGTTACAATTTATGCATTTATTGTATAAATATTAACAGTTGACGTATTTGAGCTCATGTGATAGCTTTACGACGAATATTTTGAATAAGATTCAATAATCGCTCCTCTATAGATTCCGATGCGCTCTTTTTGGAGCCCAAAAAGTGTTAGATTTAAGCATTGATTCATCTGGTTGAAATGTTAATCAATGATTTAAACTGAGTTTAACAATGCAGCGCGGCATTGTTTTCGGTCTCTCTTTCGTGTTTATTGCAATGAGTAGGGAGTGGAAAGTGAACCAAGCGTGGGTCGTGGACAGTCGTGGAGCTCTGATTGATAGTTGTGCTCTTGTGAGTTCAGATTTTAGTGGTAAGTTAGCGAAAAGATAAAGAGTCACGTGGACAGATAAAAAATGAAAGAAAAAGTATTGTTGCACCAGGGAGCGGACGACGGACTAAGAAATGGACGCCTGGAAGATCCCAAAAATTGCTACATATATCTGAAGTTCAGTTTGATATTGACCTAGAACGCGTTTCACCACTCATCTCAAAGGCAGACGCAAACTCACGACATCTCAGACGGAGGCAGTTTCACGAGCGTGAATATCACGATAGCGTGTCACGCTCCGAGGGACCGCAGCTTAAGGCCGTGTGTTTGTTGTTGATGCTTAGATTTTTATGATTGTAGTGGTATATGGTATTATTAGGATTTTCACAACTTATTAAAAAATGTGCTTATTTATTTTGGCCCAATTTTTTGAATTCTACTTCCATACTCTCTCGAGAAATATGGATGTGACCGACTTAAAATTTTGTATCTACAGTAGTCAGTAAAGCATGTAACTATGCTTTGCTGCGACCATATGCTAATAACATCCAACTCATAAAAACAGTTCAGTACATAAGTTGTAGGACGCTTTGTTCAACTTATACCTATTTTCGCCATAGAGGAGCTGGAAAGAAAAATCTGTTTTTAATAATAATAATAATTATAAAAAATAATAAAAACCCTTTATTTACCTGGCGGGTATTTACCTTAACAGCTGCTTTTCAGTACCAACCAGGGCAGAAAAAATGATATAATACAAAAAAGTACATTTTTATCAGCTAGGTGAAACGCATAATTATTACACAAACAAGTAATTAAACAGGTAAGTGCAAATCAGGTACAAAAAATTTAAAATATCTCACAATAAGTCAGGTTACACGATATCATGTACAACCATTGAACATAAACTATTTAATTTTCATGTTTAATTATTGTATCGGCAGAGTTCTTAAAGCCGCTGGCATAGGAGAAACATTTCTTCATGAAGGTTGTCGCGTATGACAGCATATTTAGTATTAGTCCAACATAACGCCTCTAAAAGACAGTTTGCTAAGCAGATGACATGGGATTTTATTATAGAGGATTCCATGAGAGAAGGAAGGTGACTACCCATCGCTGATCCATTGTAAGCTATTTTATATCCTCAAGAAGCCTGAACATTTTTTCTTTGTTCGGGATTCCTAAAACATAGCGTACTTATGGTAGCTACCTTATACTGTTTGAATTCGGAAAGCCTCCTGAGCTGCTTTCCAGTAGTTTTTGGTTTGAGAACTGCTCCAGAAACAATGCTTGAGAATACAACGTGCAGTGGAACGGTATTGGTGCTGAACACTACTGAGCTACTCCGAGTCACTCAGGTAACCCAACAGGGCTACTGGCAGCTCTGTTCAGCTAGACAAGGACCAATAGCATAGTCAGCATACCCCACCTTACTTAGAACTAGGCTGTTACTGAGTTCTATTTTGGAATCTTTAGACAGAATATTTTTAAAACTGCAAATAGACTTCAACTTCGCACAAGCGCTTTGAATATTCCTGGAAACAATAGCATGAAAGGTAAGGTGTTCATCAAATGTTATACCAAGGTAACACACGCTAGACACACGATCAATTTGTTTGCCTTCCAGATAATGTTTCACATTGCTACTTTAAAAATTGCTGTTTTCAGACTTAAAAGTTATGAAAACTGATTTTTTTGGAGAGACCTTTAATTCTTTGTTTTTAAACCAAGAACATACAGTATTGGGGTCGGTAGACAGATTTGTTGATCCTGCTTGAACCTGCGAGGGATAATATGATAGATATGTGAGCGGAAATCATTCCAGACAAAAGTACCAAATATAAATACTAAATGACATAGAAACTGCAACACGGACTACGAGTGCTGTAATCTTGAGCTTACTTTTACAAGTTTTAGGTCTACTGATAAATAGAAAGTGTTTAAAATTTTAACTCGATTTTTCACAAAATAGTTAATGTTGATAATGTGTTGAAGCTCATCTGCTTGATACACATTCGTTAAGTCGTCGCGGCATTGGTTGGATTAGGTGATTAATGTCCTCTTGGTGTATTGTATCTGAATTTGGTTCCGTAGAGCTTCCAATGTTTGTGGAGGGTGAGGTTAATTTTGCAACCCTCTTCCCATATGTCTCATACATGTTCGATGAGGGAAAGGTCTGGAGATCAAGGAGGCCACTGAAGCAGATTTACTGCGTACGCAAAAAGGGAAGCAGGTGTGGCTGTGAAACTTCGTGGATATAGCGCTGGGCAGTCATGCTACCTTGAATAAACATTAATCGTGATCTGCTGCCGTAAGCAATGGCACCCTACTCGTATACCAATACACCCACAGTGCGATGAATATGCCGTTCGATGAAATATATCTTTCACCACTTCTCCTCCTTACTCTTGCACGGCCATCATGTGTGCCCAAACCGATCTGGACTCATCGCTGAACACGACTGATTTCCATTCCATATTCCATTCAAGTCTCTCCCTACTCCATACCGATCGTTGCCGACGATGCTGAGGGGTCCGAGGTAGTACAAGATGGGGCCGGTATGAAAACAGTCCAAAAGACCTTATTCAGCGAAAACTGTCTCCATTGTTATTGCCTTTCCGACATCAAGCCACTGGTTCGCAACTGCCCTTGTTGTGGAGAATCGATCTCTAAGTACTAGTTGACTCAAATAACGATCCTGCTGCTCTGTAGTCTGCCTTTGTCGTCCAGTACCTCTAACTCGTCGATTTCGGCCTTCTTGGAACTACGCTCGACAACATCTCATTACAGTGGCTTCGTTTCGATTCACCCGATTAGAGATTTCTCTAAAAGAAAATTAGGCTTCACGTATCCCGATTATCCGACCGCTCTCAAACTCGGAAAGTTGAGTGAAATTAGCGCGTCTGCGAACTCTAGGCATGATAATGCAATGAAACAACAATGGAACAGATAAAAAAAACAAAAAATCACTGAATATTAAATAAACGTTTACATTGTTGATCCTGATATGACAAAAAAGCCTTTACAAGAAAATTACGGCTCGGAATGTCTTTTATCAGCGTATAGGTACTTCCATGGTAGCAAATATAATTACAAGTTTTTATCAAAATTCAACAAATAATTCTGGGTGTTGCATTTTATATGTCACAGGGTATAATTGTATTGTGAAAAATTATAGGGAATAACACACCACATGAAATTTACCGTCATAAATTCTTCCCTCTCTTTATAGTTGGGTTACATGGTGACGTTGCCTTTTCGCATGCAATACACTTCATATGTAGAAAAATTAGATAATAAATATACTTATCACAATATACCTTATTCTTTTAATATAATTAATATTCATTGTAAGTTCACTTGCTCCAAATTATTCCTAATTTATGTAAATATTATGCATCACTTTCTCTGTTTAATTATATAATCGGAATGTTCTTACTTTCATTACAAGAAGCAAGAATGAAATTGAATCTAAATTCAGTCTATTCTTTCTCCTTCGTAGATAATTTCATAGTGTTAATGACATTTTCGAGTTACAATTTCCGCGTATCAACATGAATCAAATGTGCGTAGCAGAAGTTAGTGGAATACGGTTTGTATATTTGTTATGAAAAATAGTGAAAATACTGTGAGCTTTCTTAAACACAATATTTAAAATGGGAAGTATTTTGAATGTTATGCATAGTTATTTTGTAAATATGTCTTACGTAGATTCAAATTTTACCATGTTTGAAAACACAACCAGTTCAATGAAAATACACAAATACGAACTGAGAGTTGTAGGTAGTCTTCTAAAAAATATCCTGGAAAAACGGACGCAGGATTAAAAATTATGAATGATACATTTTTTCTTCAAGTATTCTTGGGCATTTTTCCACAGTTCTTCTCTACTACTACTACAGTTCGTAGATATCAAATATTATTTGCCCCATATAGGAATCCATGCAGAAAATGGAAAATATTTAACTAATTCAATAAAATTCCCGGGTGTCCCCTACTGTCATTTTCATATACCCTGGGTGGTAAAGTGACTTTACCGCCCACTATGTACAGGGTTTGTCAGGAAAGTAATAGGACTGAGTCGATTTAAAAAAATGTATTGAGCCAATCGTTTCAATTCTTTAAAAACTTTAAAAATAGGCTTCTTCTGCGTCGATGCAGCGCTGCCAGCGCGATTTCCAAGCATTGAAGGCGTCACGGAAGGCATTCTCCGAAATAGCCTTGAGAGCCGCGGTGCATGCTGCTTGGATCCCCTCTGTCGTCTCAAAATGCTTGCCTTTCATCGACCTTTTCAGGCGAGGAAACAAAAAAAGGCCGGCGGAGCCACATCTGGGCTGTAGGGCGGCTGCGGAAGCGTTGGGATGCCGGCCTTGGTCAGGTAGCTGTTCACAAGAAAGGCGGTGTGAGCCGGCGCGTTGTCTTGTCGGACCCGACTGACCCTTCGTTTGAGTCTCCTGAGCACTTCCACGTAAAACTTGGCGTTGAAGGTTTGTCCAGGAGGAACAAATTCATGGTGGACGATGCCTTTGATGTCAAAAAGACAATGAGCATCGTTTTCACTTGGGATTTGCTCATTCTTCCCTTTTTTGGGCGAGGAGACGCCGTCATGTGAAACTCGGAAGATTGCCTCTTTGTCTCGGGATCATACTCAAAGATCCACGGCTCGTCACCTGTGATTACGTTATTCAAAAATTGGGGGTCACTTTCACACATGTTCAAATTTTCTTGGCACACTTCCACCCGCCGCAATTTCTGGTCGTCAGTGAGCACTTTTGGCACCATCGTCGCGCACACCTTGCGCATGCTCAAATGCTGTGTCACAATGTCATTAACCACAGATTTTGGTAAATTTAACATCTGGGCAATTAAACGAATACTTAGTCGACGGTCTGAGTTCAAAACTTTGCGCACACGAGTCACATTATCGGTGTTTGTCGAAGTCGAAGGTCTTCCAGCACGGTCTTCATCAGCGACCCCTTTCCGACCCTCCAAAAAGACCTGGTGCCACCGAAACACACCACTTCTTGCTAAAGCAACAGGTAAGCCTGCTTGAAAATATCAAACGTATCTGTCGCAGATTTACCGAGTTTCACACAGAATTTAATCGCGTACCTCTGCTCTAACGAACGCTGCATTTTCGGCTTGCACCACTCACAGAAACACGTCGCTCAAAAATGCCTGTCCTGACTCTCCAAGTGCAAACCCTGTATAAATTAGTCTACGCTGATCACAGTACGGCGGCGATAGAAACGGTCCTTATGTATTCGTTGCTAGGCTGGTGGCACTCAAAGTGTCACTATAGTGATCTTTATCAAAACAAAACCCGCGATATCCATCGAATGAAGGCGTTCCTTTTGGCCAGAAAAGCATGAATGCCTGGGCAGGTAGCGACAAGCGAATAGAAGCGACGGTCCAGTTCTCGTGTTTGTCTTGAGCAAATGGTGTTTGAACAGACTACTTTTATTTTCATTTTACATTGTACCTGAACAACATTCTAATTTCTGAAATTTGGAAACAGGTTGTAGATATTTAAGCCCGCGGCGACCAATGAGTGTTTTAGACTCATTTCTTATACTCCAACTACCACGAAGGCCTAAAGCCTAAGCACCCATTGGGTACCGTGGGGCTATAGGGGGATACAGGGGAAAGGGGAAACGCCACACGGACTCTGGCGAGGGAACACGTGTGCATGCAACATGCACACATTCTGCCTCCGCCTACGAGATCCGCCGGGTGGTACCTCCGCGTTCGACAGTCAGAGACCGTCTACCACCTACGGACAATCACAAAATCCATAGTCAAGAGAAAAATTTCTCCTGGGGCGAGACTCGAACCCGCACAGCCCACGGCGACTGATCAGGAGATCGAAGAGTCTACTACTGCGGCCACCGCTGCTGCCTGGCTCATGGATAAATAACTAATCTTTTACATTCAGAGGTAGTACAGTCGTGTTATTAATTACGACATCATTTTTTTCCTGCTGATATTTATCAACAGGTATTCTGATTTTCAGTATTACGAAGTCTTATTTGGAAATTAGGAAATAATAGACAACAGTCCGTCAGAAATAAGGGTACGCTTATTTGACAAGGTATTTCAAAAAACACACACCTGTTGCTTGGAGCAAAAAAACGCAAGCACAATTGAGGATTTCTAAAGCGCATCACAATTGAAAGGAAATCATTGAATGTATTTAAATGTTTTTTGTTTTTATACTTTGTTTAAATTCACAGTAAAATGTAACATTATGGTCAGCCTATAACTTTTTGCCCTTGATACCATACATATAGGGGTAACTACAGATTAAATTACTACTTAAATTTCAAAATACTCTATATAAATGTTAAATGAGTCGAGTTGAAATAAAGCTTTTCACTAAAAGCTTCTGTAGAAATCGGACGCGCAGTAGCCAATATGAATAGAAATCTGTAACTGACGATGCACTTCAAGAAAAGCTACCACCTCGCTCTAAAGATTACTCATTCACTTCTGTATACGTACATACTCTATACTTGTTCCAAAAAACCTACATTTAGCCTACAATACCCTTGATATTGAGTCCCTCCAAGAAGACATTGCTTAGATAAAACAGATCTAACCATCTAATTATGCTACTTTCCTTTCCAGAGAGGAGTACTACACCCAAATGACAACAGCTACTTCTTCATCCATCCTTTACCAAAAAGATTCCACACAAATTCATCAAACCCTCACGTACTGATCAAGAAAAGACACAATGTAAGTAACAATACCGGAGGATGTCAAACTGTCAATCACAGAGGTGCAGGCGTTAACCGAACTATACTGCCTGATGAAGAAGCCAAAGACATTAGCTATAATTCTGGAAATAAGATAGATAGAAGAAAGAGAGACACACTTGTACATAGTAGAATAAAAAGGAAGAAAAGAGAAACATTTCCAGATGGTGCGCCAGCTTTCGTAGAAACTGCCGTTTTTGTAGATAAGGATCTTTTCGATCATATGAAGACGAATTATCCTTCTGAAACTGAAAGGGAGGTCATAAGATTCGTTTTAGCAATGGTGAATGCTGTAAGTATATATGTATGTGTATATGTGTAAGTTCGCATATTTTGTATTCCCTAAGCGATGAAATAGATCTTTTAAGCCGCTGAATATCACTTTCTAGTCATCTATTTTGTTTTGCATTCCCAACATTGAACGAGTTGAATTCTGGATAATTTATGAGAAATATGGCTTTCTTTCTAGAATTATCTCGATCTGTGCTACGTAATGTCACATCTACACGTGTACGTAACCGATTTGCTCAAACTTTAAACTAGAATTTTATATACTTTGCATACTCCAAACTCAATTTAACTCTAGTCTGGAGTGAACTGTAGAAGTTCCGCAATATTGTGTATTTCAGGGCGGATGACTTTTGAATGGGCATTACCAAGTTGGGATGGAAGGATTGAACACTTACAGTATAGAATTAGAGATCTAGATTGTGTGAATTAAGTTTACCAAACGAACTGTCAAAAAAGTCGTCGTGTTGATAGAGCTTATTTTAATAGATTAGAATGATCAAACCTATTTCATAAAAACTCTGAAAAATCAAGAAGATTATATTATTATTCTTGTTACAATCGTTACAATGTTTGACTGTTTCTAGCAGCTCAAGACTAAACTGTATCCATCGAAGAAACAAAGTAAAATCAAACATATACACCCGTATTGCACGTGATCAAGAACTTAACCGTAGGAGACGCTAGAGGGCCGTATCAAGCTATTGTGACTGATCTATCAAAAAATGTCGTACAAGATATGTGTTGCTGTAAATTCCATCAAAAGCATAGTAAATTATCAGGAATATACCACGCCTTTCTAATCATATTTCGACATTAGGAATCAGTGCAAAAAATTCTGTATTTACCATTTCAGCAAAATGTTACTAAAACGCACACGAAAAAAACTTGTGGACCATCTCAATTGAAATTGTTCATATTTTATTATTAACTTACATATATACCCAATAATATTTACAAATAAACCTTCTATTCACAATGCAGAGCAAATTTTTTTGAGCAAATAGAAACTACAGACGTAGTAGTAGTAGTACAAAAGTTTATTACAGACTCCATAAAGTTTGTTAGTTTGATTGCTATTAAAATTTACATGAGAAATAGGAAGAAGGTCAAAATGGTACTATTACGCTTTGGAACTCCTAAATTAACCCTAATTTTTTGTAATTATAAATTTGGAATTTCCACATTAATAACTAGAAACTTACACTTTAATTGCAGTCTATAATGAACTTACCTGTCTTGCCAAAAAGCCCGTTAAACTGCCATTCTTAATGGTATCAATCGATTTATATGCTGTATTCCGAGGAGCTTGAATCATCAGAATTGTTGATGTCAATTATAAGGGGTTCAACTTGGGTGTCAATGATATTGTCCATATCCCACATTTTGGTTTCAACCTTCTCTTGGACATGGTCAATACATGTTCTCCATTTTGCTGGCGTAATTCTATCGACAGCAACATCAAACAGTTTTTTAAGGTCAGAAAACTTAAAAGTGCTGTTATTTGACGCCACGTATTGCTTGATGTCAGCCCAAATCAACTCGATAGGATTCAGTTCGCAGTGATAGGGAGGCAGCCTGAGAATCGTTTTATTTTGGTTTTTGGCCATTTCGTCAACAATTTTTAAATCATATTTATACTTATGTCGCTTGACTATATTTATGAGCTCAGCTTTGACCATTGTTTGGTCGAAGTCGATCTTCTTTGAGACAAGCCACTGTTGAATGTTTGCCTTTTTGGTGGCCATTGTTGGAATTTTTTCCAATTTTCTGGAGTTGTACGGGGCATTATCCATCACAATAATTGCGTTATCATCAAGTGTCGGCAAAATTTTTTTGAACCAATTTTCAAATGAGTTACCATCCATTTCTTCGTGATAGTCTCCAGTTTTTTTGGATTCAAATACCCACAATGCTTCAGGAACAAATCCATCTACGCTACGTATGTGGCAAATGATCAGGCGTTTTCCCTTGCCTGAAAGTAATTAGTTATTTTACTTCTCAGCGAGCGCACTAAATGACGAAATCAAGCAACTTACTCTTTTTAGGTTAGTGTAGGATATTGTCGTAGATTAGTTTTTGGGTGAAGGAAATACTCAGAAACTTGGATGAGATAGCAAAACTGAGTTCGGAGCTTCCAAATCATTGATTCGATCAGAAAATGAATAATCTGCATCCAAAAAAGTTCATATACTTCGAAACTTACCTGCAGGATTTTTCAATCCCGTCGAAAGGCCATCTAAAAAAGCCTGTCTTGAGGACCTCACAGATCTGTCTACCCAAACCTTTCCCTGCGTATGCCCCGCGTTCACCCATGTTTCGTCTAAATAATAAATTTTTCTTCCTTCAGCGCGGAATTGCCTAATTTTTCTAAGGTATTCTCTCCTCCAGATAACAATTTCCTCCTTTTCTATCAATAAACTATTCCTTCCTCTTTTCAAAAATCGAAAGTCTAGTTCTTTCAACAGCTTATGGAACGTAGATTTTTTAAAATTTGGCAGGTCCTCATCATCATTCACTTGCTTCAATATTTTATCTATTGTAGGTATTTCATTCCTGAAGAAAAAGTGATGTACTTTTCTTCTAATGGCACTTTTGTCAAAGTCATCTATTTTTTCGATGATTTTTTTTCTCGCTGGATATGTTTTTGGCTCAGATAGTGAGTGATTTTGTCTATATTCCTTCAAGATTTTGTAAACACTTGATCGACCTACTTCAGAAATTTCAGCAACCTTACATACGATATTTTCTATAGCCAATCCACTATTCTCTTGCATCTGGTTCTTGTAGATATTTAGAATAATTTGTTTTTCACCTGCGCTAAGATGAAGCTTTTTAGCCCTTTTGCTGGGTGGCGTTAAGCTGATTTCAACCACTTCATCAGCTGTATCTGTGTCAGACATTTTAGACTAATATTAAATTTCCGCAAGAAAAATCAAGTCAAGACGTGCATAAAACGTTCGCGCTCATAAACGGGTATCCGTAACTGATTACAATCCTGTGCGTGGTGACGAACCATCAACGTGACGCTGAGAGTTCCCTCTACTATGCAGCGTTGCCAGGCTTAATGTCACAATGATCATGTTTTATTGGGAAAATTGTCAGAAATCGCCGAATGTTGAACAGAAACATTACAAGAAGTCTAACCTTGAAATGTGAGGCTACAAATCGATATTCTTATAGGAGGGAAGGGTAGGGAGCTATTATGGTTCCTATTAACCTTGGTGAAAGTTGGAAACGGTAATATCATATATGGCATACATTCGGTTGAAGGTGTGTGCACGGAAAATAGATTGCGGATAGGATTTTAATAGATAAATCTGCACAAAAAAACACAAAAGGAGATTTTTGTATTTCCCTGAAGAATATCTCAAGGTTATTTCAGATGTACTCATCGAAACTTTATGGAAGGATTATCGAAACCTTATTTTCAATTGCGATAGGGCCACATACCTCGACATCGCATTAATGTGAAAAATAAGACAATAGAAAAAAATTCCCTCACTGATGCTATCTCTTAGGAAAAATTTAACTATAAAGATTGCACAAAAATTTTATTCACCTTTTTGAGCTTGTTTTCGCATCTCTGTATATGCCGTTCATAATTTGCTGCAGATCAAATTGGAATATACCTTTGTGATGCCATTTATTGTTATATAATGTCCTTTACAACAGTTATTGCACGTATTGCACCAACAGATTGATTTGTGATCCATGCGAATGTGATCAACCACTCTGGCGAAAACTTGCCGAGCGTGGCAACCGTGCGACTTTGTCTGGAGGCTCGTCGCTACAAGCCAATCAGGAAGAGGCCGACAGAGCGCCATGGCTACCGATCACGCGTTGATCACGAATCAACCACTGTTTACGATTACTTTGTAGCTTCGTTAGATACACTTTAGTTCCAAAGATAAAATTCAGTTACTTGAACCACACTACTACTTGGCAAAAAGTATTTATCAGATAATAAATCCATTGCACGTGGATGATATACGTTTCGCAGTATTTAATTGCATACGTTGCCCCGTTTATTTAGTTTTGCTACCCTGGTAAAATTACCCATCTTTATCACTAAATTTACAAGTATATCATTGAAGCATAGGACATTTAATAATGTAGACTGAATATATCAAAATGCAATATGATATAAATCATTTTTCAGGTGCAACTCCTGTATCATGATCCAAGCCTGGGTAGACCAGTGAACTTTGTCCTAAAACGACTGGAAATCATGAAAGAAGATGTACCCGGGTTGCTGAGACCTCCTGACATAGACAGATTTTTATCTAATTTTTGCAATTGGCAACGAACTAAGAATCCTGCTGGTGATAGAGAACCATTGCACTGGGATCATGCTCTGATTTTAACCGGACTGGATTTGTACGTCAGAGGAAAACATGGGAAAATCTCAAATCAAGTTGTCGGTAAGATTAACCATCATAGTCTTTTTATCTATAGGGAGATTGTTCACTTATTATAGATTAACGTCATATCACTCTTCGTTAATTAAGTCTACCCAAAAGGCTCATTTTTCAGTGGAATTAAGAAAATACTTTGCTGAGAAAGGGTTTGCATTTTGACATGTCCAAATATTTTACTTTTCTGGAGTTATTCTTGATAAGGCATAGTCAGAAAATGTTTAAGGGTACAAAACATAGATTATTTAAATTCATTCTTCCATCTATTAGCTTCTAGGTCCTTTTGGGAACAGTTAAAAGTAGCATTGGAGGAGTGTTAATTTTCCATTTGTCCACCAAGACTTCAAACCTACTAACTTTAAACTGGAGTTTACTTTATACTCCTGCATTGCAGATACTGAATTAGTAATTTTGATTTTCATCTTGTAAATTTGAATTTTTCCAGGTTTGGCACCAGTAGCTGGCATGTGCACGGCGACGAGTAGCTGCACTGTGAACGAGGGAAGACACTTCGAGAGCGTCTATGTCGTCGCCCATGAAATTGGCCATAAGTAGGTTTTATTGCTCGAGAGTCATAAGTCATAACTATACAGGCCGGAAAATCAAAGTCGTGCACCTTTCAAATTCAAGGCCTTAAAAAATCTAAAAAATGGGTAAAATCCACAACTTGTAATGATCTTTTAGTTCCCATTGCTGCGATATTCAATTTTTTCTTAGACGGAGTGACGGACAGAGTCATTGTACGTAGTCACAGCAAGACCGAGAGTAATCAACTTTTATTAATTCAAGATTGTGTAGCGCCACTATGTCTGCGTTCACCGTATGGGAAAACGCCAACATGGACCTCATTTATGGAGAATGTACATGCAGTGCTAGAGCTGCAGCTAGGCTTTATCGTGAAAGGTGCTCGTCATCCCGATCACCGAGTTTTTATGAATGTGCACCATTTACTCTTCGAGGGACGGTTCTGAAATCTAGCACGTGGTGAAGGAAGAATTTCTTTTCCTTACGCGTGCGTCGTACTACAAGCAGTCGTAGAAGGGCCGAGTACTTCAGCACCTCAAATAGAAGCAAGCAAGGAGTGCCCAAAAGTAGAGTCCACCGAATCTTACGAAAGAACAAGCTTCACCCGTACCACGTACAGCGAGAACAATCTCTACAACCCCGGGATTATCTTCCAAACAATATTACAGAGACATCGAAAAGATCTGCGATTTTTAGAGAAAAATTTATGAATCCATACAACTTACGCGAGTGGCATGTAGAAAATCTACATTTGATGAGGCAAGATAGATCACAGTATCATTGTAAAGTAAACACGTGAATGGCGAAATTCATTTAGACTTTTTACAAAATCAAATTTATTGGAAGACGTCCCACTAAGCATTTACAGACATGATATGGTATGATGTACCAGCAATACGGGTGCCTGGCGCACTATGCCCGTTCTGCTAGAGAATATCTTGTTGCGGAATACCCTAGCAAATATGGTGGATATGGCGGTTTGTTTCAATTTCGTGGACAGCCCGTTGACCTGACTTGAATCCACTCGATCTTTGTTACTGGGGAGCGTGAGAGGAAAAGTATACTCAAAGACAATCGAAAATTTAGCTGAGCTACGGAAAGAGCTGAATTTGTTGATAGTGGTAGATTCGTCAGCCTGATAACTCTCACGGCTATTACGTACTCGTATCTTGCAAAGTGACATTTTATTGATTATCTGACGTTAGACTGTTTTATTGACATTATTTAGGTTTTTCTACAAAATGTTAACTTAGCACTAGCTGATGGACACGTTGGGCACTCGTTTTGTAGTTGTACGTGTTGCCTAAACGTCATGAGAGGCTTCAGCTATCAATGTTTGGCTCTGATGTGACGTAAAGTCTGCTTCAGAGATGGCATTACTGGAGGTCTAAGCTGTAAGTTGTAGGTATGTGTTGATGATAATTCCATTTGATTCTTGTCTCACTCTCAAATACACTTACTTGAGAATCAAAGCTCGAAATTAATTGCGCATCTACTTTTTTTATCCATTATGGAAATTACAAATGCAAATTTGCTGAATTTTAAAAATGTATTAACGGTACACTGTCGAATTACAAGCCATATAGTCGTACATGCTAACAGTAATTAAACACGACGCGGGCGCGGTGGTGACTTCCCGTAATTCTCCTCAAACTCTTTTGTAATTTATAACTTTGAACACAACCTCTCTTCAGAAAGCACAACACAAATAACTCGTCGGGCACAGGTACTAGATATACATCGTTGGCAGCATATTTAGTAATGATTTTCTCACACACCAAATATCGCTGATTTTATACACATGCAGACCGATACGCATAATCATTAAGATGCGATTTTGCTATTCAACCGACTTTCTTCTTAGAGATGAAAACTATAGACCAACAATGCGTGTAGTTAAGTCAGTGCTCACAACGATCCTAGTGAGCAAACATGGAACGACTGTTTGCATCCTGAAAAATACCTAGTCGGCCAAATGACATTTTATAGGTTTTTTGACGTCTTATAGGTTTTCCGTACCGATCATCTTTAAGACGTCAAGCTTGCATTGCTGCTGAAGGAAGGCAGTTTGAACATATAATACGTTCACTGATTGATGGCGTTAGTATCTGTCTCGCTGTCAATACGTAGAATGACACTGTCTGCCACTCCGTCTAAGAAAAAATTGGAATTTGTGGTAATGGGAACTAAAAGGTCATCTCAAGGTGTATGTTTTGCCGAATTTCTATTTTATAAAGCTTATAATTTGAAAAGTGCACGATTTTTTTTATATTTTTCTGAACTATTACGACTTGGCCCATCCCCCGTTTCCGGCTTGACGTCGACTTCTGGGACACCCTACACATACAGTGTGTCCCAGATTCGCTTTTCTATACAGGTGTCTCGGCTCCTGTTTTACCTAAGGCAAAGGTTAAATAGGGAGGGTTTTTAGAGGAAACTTAGTGCATCCGATAGCCGGCTTCAGATTTGCGACCGGTCAATTGGTTTTGAAAATATCAGCGAAAAATCGAAATTGGCGGATTTTTTTTGGCAGTAAATACAAAACGGTTAATTTGACAGCTGTCAAAATGTGACACTATTCGGACATTTTTTAGGAAAAATAACATAGCATGTATGACATGCCTCAATCGTCTTTTGTTTTCCAGTAACCCGCTCCAACTTTCATTTTTCTCATGTCCGCCTTATTGGATTTTTTTATTTTTGAAAAAAGTGCAAAATTTTCAATCTAATGATCTACAGCGAAATATCATCACACGTAATGTTATGTATAATTTATTTGTCGGAAAATAACATTAATGAGTAAGGCATAAAAAACACATACACACCTTGAATTTTCAATCGAATATTAACGTTAATATTGACTTCTGAACAGTTCAAATGTTTTGGGACAAATTCCCAACTATGAGTGTGTTAAAAAAAAAATAAGTCAGAATAATCGTTGTAAATTTATTTTACACTTGAACAAACATTTTACAAAATTGTAATGTAAAATCTAATTATGTAAGTGGGTATTAATTTACAGAGTTGCAAAATAACGGTACATTTGCATCCAGACTTTTTTGACAACCTTAGCTAGTGTATTTCTGTTCATGTTTCTAACGGTGCTCAAAATTCTTTGTCTCAGGATTTCTATGGTCACGGGAGGATCATATTTATAGCTCATTCTTTGTGTGACCCCAGAGGTGGAACTCCAAGGGTTAAAGGTCAGGGGACCTAGGAAGCCAAGATATTGAACCATTTAATGCAAGGCAGCAGCGGTGGCCGCAGTAGGAGAAATTTCTCTTGGCTATGGATGTTGTGATTGTCCGTAGGTGGTAGACGGTCTCTGACTGTCGAACGCAGAGGTACCACCCGGCGGATCTCGTAGGCGGGGCCAGAATGTATGCATGTTGCATGCACACGTGTTCCCTCGCCAGAGTGTAGCGTTCCCTCTTTCTCCTGTATCCCCCCTATAGCTCCACGGTGCCCCATGGGTGTTTAGGCCTTAGGCCTTCGTGGTAGTTGGAGTATAATAAAAATTATCCATTCATTAAACTGCTCTCTTAAGAAGTTTCTGAGTTGAATGGTGTTGTGAGCCGGACATCCATCCTGGATCCAGGTTCTTCTAAACTCATCTTCGGTTAGACTAGCTCGTAAAGCCGGCACAACCTAGTTTCGCAAAAGCTCTACGTATCTCTGTCCGTTCAGGTTGTAGTCAAATAAAAATGGTCCTATAAGTCGATTTCTTGAAATGAATAATACCTAATTTCAAATAGGTGCCCAATTAAAAAAGGTAAGTTAGACTAAATTGCCAATAACCCTACACCAAACGTAAGTTCCAAATTTGGTCTATAAACGTCTCTCTGCCTTTTCGTGAGGGTTTTCCACAGCCCAATGATGAGTGTTATGTTTATTAAAAATTGCACAATTCGTAAACCTACTTTCATTGGACCACATGACATGAAATGGGGATTTTCATTAGACTTCCTAGTATACCACTACCAGAAGCGCAATCGACTTGGAAAATCAGTTTCCTTGAGTCCTTGAACTATTGTAGGTTGGTCTGGATGGTACTTATTTTTATTCTACTCTCTCTGTACTGTCGATATTGACACACCAATTTCTCGTTCAATAGTTCTTACTCATGCACTAGCCATTTGGTTGACAGCTTGTAAGATGTTTCTGTTACGATTTTCATTTTCAATATTCTATCCGCTTCTAGGTTGTTCGAATGCCCCATGATTCATTAAATTAAATATCTACTATTTTTCTAAATTGGGTTTTATAAGACTGCCGCCGTTCGGGGTACATTTCCAAGTACCCTTGCTGAGGTAATGTCGGCGTTTCTGTGTGACTGCAAGTACAGCGCTAACATGTATTTCCGGCCATTTTAACAGGTTTTGACAATTTGTTTGCCAGATTTATTATTTCAATGAGAGAAAGTGTACCTACTACTTATTAAAACACAATTTAAATACTTATTTATTACTTTATTAATTTTATTTTCTGGCAAACAAATCATGGACTCCTTAGAAAAAAAATAATTCATAACATTACGCGTGATATTTCGATAGTACTCCAAGCTTTTATACACTTATGAGACATCACTAAGTTGGAAATTTCACGCTCTTTTAAAAATCAAAAAATCCAATTAGGCAACCATAAGAAAAATGAAAGTTGAGGCAGGTTGCGGGAAAACAAAAGACGATTGAGACATGTCATTCATATACGCTTTCCTATTTGCCTTAAAAATGTCGGAAAAATGGTACATTTTTACAGCTGTCAAATTAACCGTTTCGGATTTACTGACAAAGAACAAAATTCGACACTTTCGGTTTTTCGCCGATATTTCCAAAACCAATTGACCGATAGTAAATGTGAAACCGGCTATCGAATTCACACTCTTAAACTATCCCCATTTAAGCTTTGCTGTAGGTACAACAGGAGCCGATATCCCTGTATAGACAAGCGAATCTGGGACACACTGTATAGTGACCCATGAAATGACTCTAATTGGTTTACCCACAGAAAAACGCTATGGGACCCTATATACGAATTTCTCGAACAGAAGTCTACTACATCCTCTCATTCAATTCCTGTTAATCTATAAAATAACAAAACTAATAAACAAATTAGGTCTTCATTATTCCGGCGAAGTCTAACCATGCGCGCTTCGAACACTATTGAATGTTATTACAAATTGCAGTTTTTACGGCACGCTTTTGAGATGTCTCACTTGTATTTCTGTATTGCTGTTTATTTGGTTTCGATAATAGGGATATTTTAAACTCTAGTTTAGGAATGAGGCACGATGGACCTCTAGCGGACAACGACTGTGATCCAAGCAGCTTTATCATGTCTCCTACATTAGGAAGTGGCAAAATTACTTGGTCCGCTTGCAGCAAGAGATATCTTCAAAAGTTCCTAGAGTAAGTATTTCAAATACGCAGATGACATCAATTTGCCTAAAATGAAGATCCCTACATGAAAAAAGATTAATAGTAATAGTAAGAAAATGTTGTAAAAGCGTAAAGTTAAAGTCATTTTAATTTTTCTGGTCATTTTGATTATAGCACGCCTCAATCAAGATGCTTACTGGACCATGGAAGCTCTGCTGGGCAGCTTGATCATACAGCTGAAGGAGCTTTACCAGGAGAACGATTTGATGCCAATCAGCAATGTGAGCATTTTATACTTTTCTCATTGGTTAACATGAAAGAATTTTTAAGCCAGCAACAACAGTTCGGACCGAATTTGAAATACTGTCGCCGACAAGACAACAATAAAACAATCAATCTTTAGACTAAAATTCAGTATAGGTGTTTTATTGTTTGTACTTTGGAAAGGTCTGCCATAACTGGATAAATGTAAGGTTCATTTCTTTCACTACTCAAGAAATTGCCATTACTGACCGCAATACCTTATTTTCGAAATCGCATTTGTATCCCTAGATAATGAAAGAAAAAAAAACACCTAGGTGAATAACGTCACTTGAAATGGTATCTTGTCAGTTTCATTGTATCAGTTTGACTACTAAATATTAAATTTCGAAATATAGTATTTCAGAACAATTGAGAAATGAGTAAGTTTGGGTAAACTTCCTTATGAAATTCTAATTCTTGAATACACCAATAAGCGACCTGATATATGCAAACGGTTTTTAATGTTAGCAAAAGGAAGACATTTGAACCTTACTCGCCTTGGATGGACCAGTCCAGAACAAATCGGTGACTGTGCTAATCAAGCGAAACAATGAAAACTAGTAACTCACTGCTTCAGTTAGGATTAAATATAACATACTCGCTCCGATGGCCTAGTGAAGACCAACAGCCCTGACGAGAATTATATGAGAAATGAATCGAAAAAAGTGGAAACAATTAGATTAACAAATTGAACAAATACTGCTCAGAAACATTTTAGCTACACAGAAATTCTAAGCGTTGATCAAATAACAAATATTCGCATTTTTCAGGTGTTGACGCCCATGAACTATCAGCAACTACGAAAACATTCAAAATATTAGGTTTATTATCGTTCTACATATTTCCCTTTTTATTAATTGCGGTACCACCATTGGTGAAAGCATAGCAGTACCTTTTTGTCAAGATTACATTGTAATTCGAGCAGTAACTTCCGAACTACAAGAATAAAGTGCCTCGTAGTCTGTTGTTGCTTCTGGCTGAGGCGACCCCATCGACAGATCGAGTTACATTGGTGTTTTCTGTGCTAGAACCTGTGCTGCTCTACGTGCGCGTAAAATAAACTCATTTAACAAATATTAGCCAGAAAGATTGTTCTGGCCCTATACTGTGATATTTGTAAAAGGATTCGGAAACATTATGATCGTGGTGTACAATTGAATATTCTGCGGGTGTGTTAGTAGTTAAAAATTCTATACATACCTGGTTTCAGAAGGCCATTATTGGTTCATTAGCAAACTAGCTATGTAATGTACAGTCTGCAAAAACAAAAAAATTAGCCTAACAAACAAGGTTAAAAATCAATTTAGAATCAAGTGCTTTCAAAAGATTCTTCGGGGTCCTGTATAGCAAGGTTTAAACTTGACAGCCCAAAAAATTATAGTTTTGAATCGAGTTTTTTGCATTGAATATACCAATTTTTAGGGCTTTTCAGACATTCTGCCGCTTTTAACTCGAAAACGGTCAGCTTTAGAGAAAGGTTAATAGACGCCTGTTTTGTTGGGAATGATCCAAAAATGTTCCTACAAAAACTTCTGATTTGATGTGTGAACTTGTGATTAGTTTTACGGGTATATTCAATGCTTAAAATCTCGGTTGAAAATCTAAATTTTTGAGGTCGTAAATAAAGATTGAAACCTTGCTCTAGAGGACTTTAAAGAGTATTTTGAGATTAGCTTAAGGCGACTTCAACCCTCTTTTTCAGACCAAAATTAGGGAAATTTCGGTTTTCGCAGACTGTACTACTACTATTACTAATACTACTGTTGTTTAAATATTAACATTTAAATTATGATACACGTCAGATGCTAAAAACCATTAACAGATATTACAAATTTCAGGTATGCTGAAATACGGAGGAGGTAGCAAGCACTCTACTCAACAACCTCTGAATGATGTCTGCAGAGATTTGCACTGTGAAAGAGAACGATATACTTGGACTTCGCACCCTGCTTTAGAAGGAACGATGTGTGGCAGCGGCATGGTAAGATCAAAGAGTAACCCCTTAAAAAACTGTTTCTTTGCCTGCTTCTGCGCATTAGATTCCCACCATGAGAATAAACGAGACAACACTTTTTATTTTTTTGAAAATATTCAAACACTATCCCTATTTAGGAGTTGAATTGACCCCAAAATCTAGACTAAAGCTCGACACCTTATTGGAATTTTAAGTTCGCCCTAATTTCATATAATTTAATTGGTTTGGATAAAAACTAACGCACACGAAGTTTGTCTCAAAGGGGCGAAAAGGTGAAAATGTAAGTAAAAACAAAAACAACTGTAGAAAAGCTTGATTGGGTAGACCGGGCTCCTTGAGCCGTGGCGAACGCAGCAGGTCTAGGGACGCTGACCCGACCAAGAGAAGGGCCACTTTAGGTCCATTTAATATCATCAACACGCTAGAAGACGGTGGTTGACAGGGACCATCCGACCGAGGCCGTACCACCCGCTAGCTTGGGTGCCTTATAAATGTCCGCATGTTTCCACACCTAAGCTACGCAGTCGTTTATCTTCCCCAACAAAGAAATTAATGATGATGGATCCCTCGTGTACTAAGAATTCCGGACGTAAACTCACTTCACTCTCAGAATTTCCGGGCGGAGGGGGGACTCGAGGGAACAACATCAACGATAAAATTTGATTCACGAACATATGCGGGATTAACAGCAACATTGATGCTGTTCATCACTACCTACAATCCAATCGTTCCGCAATGCTTTCCTTGGCGGAGACAAAAATCTCGGAGTCTGCGCTGATTAACCATCTTAGCTTCCCAAATTACGAGGTGCACTCCAATCTGAGAAAGAACAGGGGAGTTGTGGCTTTTGTCCGCAGCAGTTTTTCCTGCTCCAGATATGTCTCCTTTTAGACCGCAAGGATATTCTGTGGCTTCGCCTCAACTCAAAAACATCCCCCAAATTTATTAGCTGTCTTTATCGCTCTCCCTCGGACCATAACTGGGATGACCTACTTTAATACCTCGCCGTCAATATCGACTCCCTTTACATCAATCACTCCGCTTCAGAGTTAGTTCTCCTCGGTGATTTCTAAGCCCATGATGAGCTTTGGTTGGGCTCAAACAAGACCGATGCAGCATCCAGTTCAGTTGAAGCGTTCGTTCTTACTCAAGGGCTGACCCAGTTAGTGACGAGGACTACTTTTTTCCCCTCGTCACATGCCAGTAGTCTGCTAGATCTCTTTCTGACCACGCATCCTGACTCTCACAACAGTGCTGTCTTGTCCCCCCTGGGTAACTCAGACCATGGTGTTGTGGAGATTAAGTTTCGGTCAGAACCTGCTGTGGCAGGGGCTCAGAGCCTCCTTCTCTGCCTTTCCTTGGAGAGATATCTGTTTCGCTGACGCAGATGCGTCGGCTGTCTGTTCTTCGATAACCGAAATTATCCACATCGGAATGGAGGAAACATCCCTCATAAAGTGAAAGTGCCTAAACCATGGTTCAACGGTTGGTTCGGCAAATCGTGTGACACTGCTCGCCAGCAGAATATCATAGCACACAGAACCTTCTTACAAAACCCCACTGTAGAGAACGGACAAGCCGACTTCGAGTCTAGAAACAAATATAAAGAAGTGGTTCGCAATGATAAAAACCAGCACAATATAAAAGTTAGGCACAGGGTAATGTCGCAGCGCAATGACAGTCGATCCTTCTGCGCTTGCCGTTCGACATCAACAAATCTATTGGTCCGGACTTGATTTCTGCCATATTTTATGAATCCGGCACGTTCCCAGGAAACTGAAAATTTGCTCATGTCCAACCCATCTCAAAAAAAGATCTAAGACCGACCCTTACAACTACAGGCCTATAGCTCTATTCGCGACAGGTAGTATGGTTTCCGGCACCAGCAATCCACAGGGGACCTACTAGCAATTGTGGAGTAAACTCATCCGTCTTATGGTGAGGCTCATGTCGATGGTCTTGACATCACGAAAGCGTTTGATCAGCTGTGGCACGCTACCCTCTTAAGCAAACCTCCATCCTCTGGCCTCCCAGAAAAGCTCTGCAGATGGGTGACTGACTTTAATCTCTGACCGCAAGATAACGGTCGTAATTAACGGGTTCTGCTCTTGATCTCAATTCAGGGTGACAAGCCGATCTCTGCCGCTGAGCTGGAAAAAAGGAGACTAGCGAGACCTGGATGATATTACTGCTCAGGGACGCAACAATCTTGTACAGTTTAATGCTTCCAAATCACAGTACTTCACCTTGACAAACAAAAAGGGTCCTAGCGCTCATCCGGTTTCGATGGATGGCCTAGTTCTGCCATTCATTTCGGCTGGTTAGAGTCCAGAATACTGAGAACCTGATCTGGCCCGAACACATCTCGCCAATAGCGGCAGCTGCTGGGAAAAAGCTAGGCTTATGGCAAAGAAATACTTTTCTCCACATGACCTGCTCACTCTATACAAGGCCCAGATAAGTCCTAGCCTTGAGTATTGCTCACACGTTTGGGGTGTTGCCGACCCGACTACATTATTTATACTCGATGCTGCCCAGAGGAGCTGTACAACTGATCAATGACTCTTCTCTAACAGACAGTCTCGGAACTCTTTCGCACCGGCGCGCGGCGGGCCGTCGGCGATCTAGCTCACTTCTACCGCTACACCAACGGGCTTTGCTCCTCAGAGATCTCTTCCATGACGCCGCTGCGCCATGTGCCTGCCAGACAGATCCGCCTGACTTTGGCCTCCCATCCTAACAGTGTCGGACTTCGTACATCCAGAACTTGCCGAGACGACTGCTCCTTTGTCCCGAGGGTGTCGAGATTGTGGAACAATCTACAAGAGGAAGCTTTTCCCAGTTCTACTAACCTTAGGCAGTTTAAAAATCGGACAAACAAAATTTCTTTGAGATTATCATAGCCGTCGCGGTCTCCCGGCATTTAGGCTTCTGCATTCGCGCCTGCTTGATAAAAAAATGATTAGGCAGACGCATGGCTTCTACCCCTTTCATTCTTGTGAATCGCTTGGGGGTAGTTCTGGAGGACTAAACTTGGTAAGTGTTAATTTCTAAAATCTCAAAAAACTATCTCTAAATCTCTCTGGCGAAACTCAAAATTTATAGCTTTTTTTGACGTTTTTACCTGTTTATTCACTCGTTCTAAACTCCTCCAGACATCTAAGGCTAGTTTCGGACAGAGAAGCGTTATGCGCCTTAATTTTTTATTCAAAACAAAACCTGTTTATATGAAATAATCCCAGAAATAAAGGGCAACTTAAAATTCGGAGAAAGTGTCGAACGATTAATTCAATGTCAGGGAAATCTCGTTAGGTATATTCTCAAGCTCGGAGTCTAATTGGAAAAAATGGGTGCATTTTGGACATCATATCCGAATATTATCAGGTAACAAAGATCATGTTTTATACGTACCTTGAAATGTTTTTAGTGGTGTCGAGGTGGTCGCTGTGTCGGCAAGTCTGTCATATCTCAAACAAATGCTGCATTCACTCAACAATCTGCTAGTTTGCGGTTGGGACAGACGAACAGAGGTTGGGGTAGGTGGAAGCCTTACAGCGAATGCGCTTCAGGATGTTTGTTCAGTGAAGAAGGAAGACTGAAAGCGGGGAGCACTGGCATTATGGTTAGCGAAAGAGTTTGTAATAATCCAAGGTACGGAAAAATTAATGGATTTAAAATATAAACAATAATTGTGTTAAACAAAAAATTACGAAAGTACAATAGATTACAGAAAGAAAAATAATATACGATTCTTGACATTATGTAGAGCATCGATACGCTTAACCTCTTGGCAAAAACATATCAAGCGGACACTTACAATAAATATATAAAGAAAGTTAAATTCCAGACATATTAAGAAAAGGATAGTCCATTTATGTGACATCTCTGTCCAAGTACAAACGAACGCAATTCAGTATTTTTAGGATACTGTCAAAATTTATATTACAGTGAGCAGGAATTGAATTAAAATTTTTACACATAGTTAATACTGGCGACTTCAGAAGCAAATTAGTTCTATCTAATCTCATAATGGAAGGTTTAAATTATTGTGTAAAATGTTATTCAAAATCGTTAAAAATTACATTTTTGTGTTAGAACCAGACTTTCTAATTCAAATATAAAAGTAAGATGCTCATAAAGTATATTCCTAGGAAAATACATACCATCAGTCGTTTAAGCCAGTAGTTTAAAAAAGAATCGTGGTTTTTTCTCAATTGCTATTTTATGTTTGGAGTAATGGAGATGCCAGATGAGTAACACATAATTCTAATTTTGAGCGGACAAAAATCAAATACGTTATTGGAAGAGCCTTAACATTAGTGAAAGATCGACAGTTTCTTACGCCTTTAATGTGGCTTTAACCATTATCAAGGTATGCTCAACAAAAGACAAAAATGAGTCAAAAACAACTCCCAGATCTTTCGTTTTACCTTATCGCCTATTGTGTAGTCCAAGACAAACGGACTTTTTCTTCTGGTAATACTTACTACGCTACACTTTTTTACATTCAAATCAAGTTTGTTTATTTGTCACAAGTTTGAATATTATTCAATTCCATCTGTAAAGTTGCAAGTCTCCCATACTTGTAATAGATAGGAACATTTTTAAATCGTCAGTATTAAGAAGTTTGTTACAGTTGAAAGTATCACACAAGTCACTTGTAAATAATGTGAAAAGTAGTGGGCCAGTATTTGATACATGCGATACCCCCGATGTGCAAGTAAATTCCTTAGAGTTGTAACCCTTATACGAAACAAACTGCCTTCCGTTAAATAGGTATGACTCAATAAATAGTAAAGCTGCACGATCTAAGCCATAATTTTTAAGTTTGTTTATAAGAACTACATGATCCAACCTGTCAAACGCCTAAGCAAAATGACTATATACAACATTTACTTGGTCTTATTCTTATAATCGTACTACTAGGCGTATTAATAAAAGTGCAAGTACGCATTTACTTTACATTTCAACATAAACTACTCATATATCTTCATCAAGACGGAGTATCGTATTTAACGATATAATAATATTTAATTGAAGTATTCGAATAGTTATCAAGTCAGTAATGTCCTAAATGCCTCCCTCTGGTACATTCTTGGGATGTACCTATAAGACATTAGATGGACAGGACCTTCAAAGGGTAGTGTTACTCCTGTTGCGTTGATTAACATATTCCACCTAGGTGCAACAAGTTGATCAATCGCTCAAGTAACTGTTTTCCCTAAATGTTCATCAAAACCTTGATCCGATACACCTAAATTCAACTATTTTCAGGCAAGACGGTGGTGGATCAGAATGCGAAGGGACTCCAACACGATATTCAACATGCAATGCTCAGCAATGTGCGAATGTTCCACGCCTTACTATCAGAGAATTTGCTGATCAAATATGTAACAGAGCAAGCGATGTTGATAAAGATTTAACTGGGCTGGGCATGCAAAAGATTAGTTCCGACGGTAAGTCTAGCTTAAAAAAATATACCAAATTGAAGTGGTACGAAAATACCCCTAAAGAAATGATAAAATGGAACGTGTAATTAAAACTATAAATGTATTTACAGCTGAAGAAGCGTGCTTAGTATGGTGCCAAAAACGACAAGGTGGAACCAAAAGCCGTGGCTGGTCATTTCCAGATGGAACTGCGTGCCAAACTAGAAGGAATAGATATGGAAAAGTCAGCTACTGTATTAAAGGTAATATTGAAGATATACCATAGAAAGCAAGCATTATGCATATACACGGAGTATTCAAGGAAGTATAGGTAGAGCAGAATTTCTTGAAAACAACCATCAAATTTTCCGCGCTGTTTAAAAAACTTAATCATCTTATTTGGACAAAACCTTCATATGTGACGTCAAAGTGAAGGCTAACGTCGTACATCTCTTTTTTAACAGTATTTGTATTTTTGAAGGAGTATTCATAATACTTTTTGTCTGATTATTTTATGCGTATAGAGATAACTGAAAAGCGCTACTGTTTTTTTTTTGTTTTTTTTGTCAAAAAATGCATTTTTATACATGTTTCCTACAATTACAACTTGTTGACAAATAATTTTACCGGTCTGGAATCGGATGAGAACATTCCTCATTTACAGTAGATTAAGGTTTTATGTTTACTGAATATTTATTTAGCATTAATGCTACAATGTTAATTTTATGTAATTATTCGTTTACATATTTTTCTTCAATCGATTTTCTGTAATTTTACATTCTTGTCTATTAAAATTACGTCATTTTTTAATTTCACCTTAAACATATTTTTAAATTCGAATACTGTTTAATATCATTATTCAATTTATTATGTTCAAATACTACCTTCTGAAATATAGATTTACTAGTTATGCTACTATTAAAATTTCACTATTGAAAATCTATATTGCCTCTAGTTTAGTAGTTGTGATTTAATTTTGTGAAGTTTTCTAAATATGGTGGTAATAAATGATTTTTCAATTTGAATATGAAAAGGGGAACTAAATAACTTGAACTTTTTCACATTCATCATAGACTTATTCCTAGCATATTCGTTTTTATTTAAAATGATTCTCATAGCTTTATTTTGTAGAATTTGTAATCTTGAAAATATGTTTTCATTTGCTGTAAACAAGATGGTTGGACAATATAAAAAATGGGGAAGAATTATAGTGTTTTACACATTTTTTTTTTAACACATACTAAGATTATGGGAAACTCTATAGAAGAAATTTATTTATTTTTATATTTTTGAGATAATGTATTCATAATGCTCGTGAAACAGTACTTTACTATCTTCTAATATATACCAAGATATTTAAATGATTCAACCTCTTCAATTTGTTCATCATTAATCATGAGCCTAATTGTATTATCACCATACATTTTGTTTTAGTAGCATTTAATTTAAGTTTATTGACCTTTAACCAACTCATTTTTTTTAATATAACTATTTAACAGTTCTAAAGCAGTGTCGAAGTGCTTATGTGCTATACAGGGTGACTTTGAAGTTGAGTCATTAATTTTCAGATAATGATTGTAGAAGGAAGATAAACCAAAATATGTGTGTAAAAATTAAAAAAAATGTTACCTTGTTTTATAAAGTATCCTCCCGACAAGTATTTCAGTGCGGACCTGTATTTGATCATGAGGTCTTGGAGCACCGGCATGCCGTCCATATGTGAGGTCTTAAGTCAAATGATTCACGAACCCGTTGAACTACATTAACAAAGGCACGAGGGGTTGGTTGCACTCGATTGGGAAACCGATCCGCATAAACATGTGCCATTTTTTATTTCGTTTGAGCCACGCAACAGACACCACTATCCACTACCGACTGACACTGACTGTATACAACTGAATGAAATAATTGTAAAAACATCGTTCCAAATTCTTTCGCTTTTTTGTTTCCGATGCGATGAACCGATAAGGCGAATTATATCCGTTGTCGCCAAACACGAGCACATAATATTATTATTGAGACAGGGCGGTACTCAAACTTCCAAAGGGCTATAACTTTGTTACTTTAATTTTACCAGAAAAATGTTAAAGGAAAAAAACGTTTCTTTTGATCAGATCTACTCACTGTTAAAATAAATGACTCAACTTCGGATTCACCCTGTATATATCAATGCATCGTCCGCAGATATTTGAATTTTGAAGTGCTCTAAAATGTCAGAGATATCGTTTATATAAGTAATAAATAGTAACGGCCATAATTTACTCCCCTGTGGAACCCCTAGTGATATATTTTGAGCGCTTCGCATAATATTTCCAAATTAAGTTTTTTGACTTCTATATATTTACTAAATAATTTTGTAAAATGTTTAATACTGATCCTTCAAAGCCATAGTGATGCAGTTTCATTAACATTTTTTCTTACTTTTTTCTTATCACTTTTTTGTCAACAAAAATTGTTTTTCTTGAAAACCCAGTTTCCTGCAAAATGCCATAAGATGATGTGATAGCAAGTCTGATGACTCTATCTGTCTCGGTCTCTCTTGCCATATATATGTCAAAACTGATACACACTTACGAAAATAAATGATTATTGTCAGAATGTGACCATTTTTACCTGCATGTGAGTTGATCATACGCACTGAGTCTAAGGAAGACTCGTCTCTGGTAATTATTAGCGTGCATGGCAGGCTTTAACTGAGATATCCGTATGATAATCAAGACTCAGAGGGGGAACAAATAAAAGGATTCATAAAAATACGCCAGCTAGAGTTTACAGATTACTGATTTAACAGAATTACCGTATGGGCTATGGTGAATTTGCCAACACAAGATACTGTTAACTAAACTGTACCAGGCTCTTGAACTTGCATAAGAGGCACACCGAAAAGAATAATGCTACATGCAAAGCTTGTGTCAACAAACTATGAGCACAGATTCACACTGAAGGACACAGAGCTTTAGGCAGCCTTTACGCATGGGGTTATAATTGATCCACATTTATCCCAGTAGCTTTAGTCCTGTGATACAATAATACAAGCTTTAATAGGTAATCAAATCGAATCTATCCACAATATTTCAAACAGGTCGTTGTGAAGATTTCACATGTGACTCCCACTCAGAGTCAACCTTCGCTTTGTCCTCCGACCACTGTCCTAACGAAAGGGAGGACAACGAAGTGACAGCTGCACGCAGGACCGGCCTTAGGAGGAGAGAAGGCGCCGTCAGGTGGAAAAGTGCTAGCGGATGCCATTACAACTGCGTGGCACCAGGGACCGGCGTCAGATTGGTGTCAAACAAAGCTGGCGGAGGAGCGAGCATACAGTTGTGCAAACCAGAAAAGTTTGTAAGTATATTTCTTATGAGGTCGTTAATATGAGTTTATATGAATCAGGGTGCTTCCACTCCAGAAAGAAGGACCGTATGAAGGGATCTCATTTTGAAACAAATTAGTACTGCTCTCTCTGGCACCTGGTTCTAAGTCTCACTTCGCATGCCAGGTATTCGGCTCGTATTATTGACAACCCGGAGTCGGTGGGACGAAATTTTTTTTATACTCCAACTACCACGAAGGCCTAAGGCCTAAACACCCATTGGGTACCGTGGGGCTATATGGGGATACAGGGGAAAGGGGGAACGCCACACGGACTCTGGCAAGGGAACACGTGTGCATGCAACATGCACACATTCTGGCTCCGCCTACGAGATCCGCCGGGTGGTACCTCCACGTTCGACAGTCAGAGACCGTCTACCACCTACGGACAATCACAACATCCATAGCCAAGTGTAAAATTTCTCCTGGGACGGGACTCAAACCCGCACAGCGCACGGCGACTGATCAGGAGACCGAAGAGTCTACCTACTACTGCAGCCACCGCTGCTGCCTTTAGTTGCCGTGGCTTGAAATTTCCGAAATGGCACTCCAGTTGAAAAAAACATACGGGAAAACAGAATTTCTAAAAATCGTTTCCCATTTTGTTAAATATATTTGAGAAACATTTTCAAATTGACGCCGATCTCGTCATTTGATGGCTCTCTTGCACCGTGCTTAGTTTATTCAATGGCAAGTAGACCACATGTACTATGAGTATACAGCCAGAATCGTCATCTAGTTGTCACATGATAACTGGGCTATTAAACGCTAAATGAGATCTTAACGGATCAAACAAATAGCTGCTGCTATTTTTATTTTCGTTATTTTGAAGACTATGTTGACTATAATAAAGTACCAACACTCTCTATTTTAGGGTTGCACCAAGGTGAAATCGCCATTCCAGCATGCTTCAATGGTTTGCACAAAATACAAAGAGAGAGTAAGAAGACTTTCTGGATTAGGGATGCAGATATCTCCAGCAGTTGGTAAGTCCTAGAAATATTTGAATAAAATTGTAGCCGTTATATAATATTTATGGGTATTTCTCATTTACTATTTTCAGAGGATCCTGACAGACCATGCAGGATAGCTTGCCAGGATGACACAATTTCTCATAGATTCTACCTAGTCAATGGAGAGGATGGGTGGTTTCCATTCGGAACCGACTGCTCCAAAGGAAACTCAGATAAGAAGGCTTACTGTATCAGCGGGAAATGCTTAGTAAGTAGTAGTGCAGTAACAGTTCATATTGTCAAAAATTACTTAATGAAATAACGTGTTTATTGAAAATGTATTCAGTGATACTGAAAGATACCTACCAGAAATTTTGACAGTTAATTCTTCTACAAGATTACGAAAACATACCGCTGAATACCAAGCCCTGAGCCTTTTATTTGAGGCCTTCTTATTGCATTTTTGTTAAATGCAGGGCTTTCTTATTTCCTCCTTTTAAAAGGAGACCATTGCGAAATGTTCTTATATATGATTTTTGAAGTGCATCAGTAAAGTGATGGAATGACACATGAATTTGCGCTAAATGACTATACGACTTTGGCTACGTAGAATGAAGGGTTTAAAAAGATCTGAGCGATAATTTGTTTCACAGGGTTAAAGTCTCAGTACATTTTTTGGATGGGGAGATATATACCTCTTGCCATGTTAAAAGTGAGAAGTCTGTCATTTTCAGGAATTCGGGTCGGACGATACACCACTTTCTGAAAGTGAATTCACCCTGCCTCTGCTCTCACGAACGAAAAGATCACTCCAGAATAATGAGACTGTCAGAATAAGAGCCAAGCTAAATCAAACGGTATTGGACGATATTGTTGCAGGACTGAATAGGACGCTTGCAGGTACACTTATTTTAAATAACTTAATCTTCTACCATTACGATCAATTTTTATGATAAAATAGGATAGGAATATCAAAGGCGGAAAATCGACGTTAATTGCTGTTTTTTTCAGCACATAATCGGGTACATTTTTGGTTTGGGTGAATACGTAGGCTGCTAATAAGTATGTTGACTGCTACACACACAACTTATACTTAACATAGTGACTACCCACGTAACTGTACAAATTTTTGGTGCACATAAAACAGTAAAAAACAACAAGCTCGAAATACTAAAACAGTTTTGTAAAAACATGCCAAGTGACAAGATAGAGAAACAAGCAAATTTTATATCTGTTTCGGTTGCATGGAGCTTAATATTGTATATGCAATTTTTACCCTTTGGAGAAGATTTCGAACACATCCAACATGAAGTATTACATATGATGCAGTTAGTAGTGGATCAACGGAAGTAAGGTGATAAAACCTATCGAATGAACCCCTATGTGTGTCGTCCGAAATTTTATAGTTCAGGAGATATTTGCAATTTTGTGAAATTACGAAAAATAAAAACGGGATAATGAACTTTCAATCGCAATTACAACTAAACTATTAGGTTCAGGTCTGTGTTTCTTTTTCTGAAATGAGTTAAATGGTTAGTTTTATGTCACATTTTAACAGAGCTTATTAGAAATCAACGCAAAAAATATTAAACTCATTTTTTTGTGAAAAATCTCTTCCATCCCTCAACTCTGGAGGGCGGTACAAAAAATTGAGGTTGTATTTAATTATTCATTTTATAGTAAAAACTATTTCAATCCATGTTTTTCAGCTTGCTACGATAAGTGCCTCACCTTAAAAAATCTCTATGTTTGACGCAGGTGGGTATATATGTAAACAAGAAATTCTATTCTACGAGCTACAGTCGAAACGACTTGATGGATTTTGACATATAAGGTACTGCTAGATTCGTCTCAGCAGTGCGAGAGATGCTGTGTGTATTAACATTTTGTAAACTCAAAATGGCAGATTTTTTACGAAAATAGCCAAATCAGCTTGACGATCTTGGGTATTCAACTCAGCATTCCAGATGCCGGAGCGTTCAATCTTCGGTCTGTATCTAACGTATAGCATCTGAGTAGAATCATGTCATATTCTCCGCGAGATTATGCAGAAATGCATTACTATTATGGTGCTGCCCTAGGAGCAGCTGCTCGCAGGTTTGTATCGGGAGTATGTAGTTAGAACAGGTGGACCGGCGGTATATCCCGACCACCGTGGTTTTCTACGCGTCCAAAGTGCTATATATGGAGGGCGGCATACTAGGCACTCATCGTCAGCTAGGAGCGCCGAGGATACGCCCAGAATGAATAGAAGATATAATAGAAGCAGCCGAGCGAGATCCGTCTATAAGTACCAGAGCCATTGCCCGAAGCAGAAACATATCCCATACTTCAGTGCATACAATACTACGCTCCGGAGAACATGCATCCTTACCATGTACAAAAAGTACACGAATTGCTTCCAAGCGACTATGCACAACGGGTTGAATTTTGTAAGAATATGTTGAGAAAGTGCGAAGAGGATAAAACTTTTTTCGGAAGCATCATATGGACAGATGAATCCAACTATAACCGAAATAGAATATTCAACATGCATAATTTCCATTCATGGAGCGTGGAAAATCCACACGCTATTCGCCAACACAGCTTTCAACGTCCGTTCGGCGTTAATTTATGGGCTGGAGTACTCAACAGAAGATTAATTGGACCATATGAATTGCCCGCTAGGTTGAATGGTCAGTCATATCTTGCTTTTCTAAAAAGCAGTTTGTATGAGCTGCTAGAGGATGTACATTCATTTTTTCTGTCTAGACGATATATGATAAATAGCATTTTCTGGAAAATAGGCTTGTAAAATAGAGTGCTTTAGCGTTCCACCCATTGGCGATAACCCACCTGTCGTTCTGGTTTCCTTGACATTGTACAATATGAGTAACTACTATACTGATTCTAACAGAGGTTGGACTGGATTATTGTTCGGTCACAAGTTTGAAAATTAGTGTAAGAGCGCTAAACTTAGTAACCAGAAAAGAAAGCAGATTTTCCAAACTGTGTGCAATCACAATCACTTTGTTTTTTGTATGTTCGTATTTATTTTTCAGGGAACATGAATAATGTAGACTGAAGAGTATAAAATTAAATAAAGAAATGGAACATCACATCTATTTTCTCGCAATATACTTGAACGATCTACTTTGGAATTGTTTGGCAATAATCATTGACGTAGAATGCAAAACTAAATAACAAATTTGTATCATATTTTCTTCATTTTGGTACTACCCAGTCATGAATCACAAAAATTTAGTTGTTCAATAAAGAGTTCCAGCACGATGTAACTTTAAACTAACAACTTTTTAGGAGAGCATAAAAGAACGGTGGGCCCCTGGAGTCGCTATCGAATGATCTTATAATCCTCCATGTTTGTCTAGTCGCAAATGAAACCTCATAAGCTAATAGTGCCTACTGATGACATTCCGGCATTCACGGTGGCTTTTTTAAGCAAAGACATAAGTTATTCTTTGCGTTTAGTGGTGTTACAACTTAAGCGACGATGTCTCAAATTCCAAATATGTTAGAATAGCAATAGTCGCCTTTACATCATTAGCGGAGCATCGAAATATTAGCACCCCACTTCCTGCTAGTTTCGCAACGCGTAAAACAATCCGGTGTTTTGCGGTCAACTACCTTCAGGTGACCTTCATTCCTGGATGTTTACCTTCCTCCTGACTAGCTGCTATATCACAGACATCACAGCTTAACTGCATGTAGGATTTGGTATACCACAATGTAATTTCAGACACCTCGCCAAAAACTGTTTCAACGACGGAGTGACGCTACTCTTCTATAGTCCATATCATTTCGCCACTACTTGCTCAACCACCTTAGGCGCTAATGCCACGTTGCAGTTCAGTATTTTGGGAGGCCAGAAGATGAAGGAGGTATGTGCAACTTCGATTGCAGATTTTTGTACCTTTGGGCGTTCGAAGCCGCATGTATTTTCAATACGATGGTGCGACTTTGTACGGGATGTACGGCATTACTTAGATATAGTCTTTCCTGGGCATTTGATAGGTAGAGATAGACACATACGATGGCCGCCAAGGTCACCCGATTTAAATCCTCTAGATTTCTTTATATGAGGTTTCTATAAGGGTATAATCTATACTTCTGAATATACAAATGTTAACCAATTGTGGCAGAATATTGATGGAGCAAAAATAAAAATTATGGAAAACGCAAATTCATTTCAAAGACTAAAAGGCAATGTGTACAGAAAATAATAGAGGCCATTTCGAACATGTTTAAAAATTAGTTAAATTAAATTATCCTCCACATTTGTCGGTAATTCGCCATAAAGAGCGGCTAAACTCAATAGGTTCTGTACTTGTGGGTGGTAAGGATTCGATTGCGTTTCTTATGTTTATCGCATTACAACAACGAATGTGACATGATACACTCGTCGTAGCAAGCTGAAATTTTCAGGATTTATTCTAAATGGATTGAAATAGTTTTTACAATAAAATGAGTAATAAAATACAACCAAATTTTTTTAACGTCCTCCAAAGTTGAGGGATGGAAGAGATTTTTCACAAAAAGTGAAATTTATGTAATTTGCGTTGATTTCTAATAAGGTCTGTTAAAGAGTGACTTAACCATTGCTAAGACTAACCATTTAGCTCATCTCAGAAAAAAAATCACAGCCCTAAACATAATAATTTAGTTGTAATTGCGATTGAAAGTTCATTATCCCGTTGTTTTCGAAAAATCACAAAATTGCAAATAACTCCTGAACTATAAAATTTCTGACCACACATATAGGGGTTCATTCGATATGTTTTGAGGCCCTCTATCACCTGACTTCCGTTGATCCACTACTAACTTTACACCCTATATATAAACGCTAAAAAAGAAAAAATATTGCTTTTTTATGTATTCGAAATATGTACTTCTTAGGAAAGGGGTGAAATGCGAGGAGGGGGATAAGGGACGTAGGATAAAACTTTTTTCAAAGTATTATTACCATTATGAGATATCGTGCACAGGAAATTTGAATGTTTGAGGCTGTGTTTGACATCGCAGGCCTGGGTAGCTGATTGGATGGTCTACTTTGTTAAGAATCCGCTTCACTGATTTGTCTTCCCCTGTGTTTTTAAGAAATCTCTTATGCGCCTGATCCAGGCGTGTTGTTCCACTGTCCTTTTGTAGCAACTGTATATCAACTGACATGCATTAGGGGAGCTACCTAGCTCTTTTATATACCTTCTTAAAGCATATCTCTAATATAAGAGCTCCACTTTTACTTATGCGTAAGAACACAGCAGTATGTCCGTAATTTAGTGCCGGGTAGATGCGTGCTTCAATTATTTTTAATTCCACTTCTATAGAAACATTCTAGCTGAAGCCAGTGATTAGCCTTAAGAATTCTTTTCAAAGTATCAGATTTGATCAAGGACTGAGGTTACGACTATTCGCTCCACAATCCCGTCAAGCCTGATCTATTTATCATGCTAGTCTAAATACAATACACTCTGATTATTACAAGTAAGCCTCTACATAACATAGTATTCACGTACGTGTGTACCCAAGATTTTCAAGTGTGCACAAGTTGGCGTCCGTTGATGATCGTATTCTGCTTTTGAATCAAAGGCGATACAAGGGACAAAAGGTTTAAATACGTATCTTTATCCATTCTAGGCTAATTGTGCCAGTCACGTGGATATTTTTTCAGCTCACTTAGTAAGTTAATGTGAGAATAGGTTTTCCTTTACACCAACCATCGTTTTCACCACTCCGTATGCTTTATTATTTGGGATTTTCTTTTCTTTACAACAACAAAAGCGGCCAAAGTAAGCGCATAGACGTCCAAGCTCGACATATTTTATTAAACTACCTCTATTGTTATCAAGCATGCTTGTACACCTACGTGTGGTGACAAAGGCAAATTGTGCATACTTGTACAAAGAGATTGAATAAGCATGCTGGACAAGCGTGCAGTGTAGCCACCTTAAGGGTTTGCGTTATGATATCTATATTTTCAACCATAATGAGCCTACCTATAAAAAGAAAAAAAAAATTAAGTGCACGTGAGTTTTATTAGTCGATACTACTCCACGAAGAAAATTTTTCCTTCTGCTTTTGACATCAGTTTGGGTGCCTTTGGTCGACTACATAAATGAGCAAGTTGGCAAGCACTTAGTGCACCGGCTCGCGCTGAAAGCAAGAATTGTAACTCGAGCTTGGAACCACCAACATTAAAATATTGCCAAAAAAATAGAATAAAGTGAAGCCTTTTAGATCATACCAATTTTGAATCATTTCAATAGTTCCTAACTGCATCATAAACTAAAAGATTCCCTTCATCCTGTTTGTCCTGCCCTGTTTTTCTTTCCTTTTTGCTTCTTTCTTTAACAATGTCTGGTTTCTGGATTATCAGACCTGACTATAACTTAATACATTGACGCCACGGCTAAGGTCCTGTACACCGATCTGAAATCAACAATGGCTGGACTTAGTCCCTGACATAAATTGCTTTGCCGCTGTCGTTTGTTAAATGTGTTCTTCCTTACATCATGTTTTTATCTTGCTTACAGGGGAGCTAGGAAGAGACAAGGCAACTAGGTTTAGTGTAGATCTAAGTAACCCAATTCACCTTAGTGCTGAGGATCAGGAGCACCTACCACTGAAGTTTGTAAGGACAAAAAACAGTGGAGTGATAAATTATAAGTGACATTTTTTCAATGAAAGACTATATTTCCTTGAAGCTCTATCTAACATGTGATATGTATTAGTTGTACTTAATAATTAGGATTTATTTTAATTAATGTGGAGAAATGTAATATGTGTATAGATCATATGAAACATAAATGTTGGTTCCTTCTGTTCATGTATGAGAATATAGTTACTGTGATGGTCTTAGATATGACATTTATTGAGAAAAACGTTGGAGATTTTGGAAGTATCGCTTCGTCTTAGAGATGTAGACCTCGAAGGGAGCTCATTCAAGATTCGTTTTTTGAATAGCTTTCCAATTGTACTGCACAATACAACTAAATTCTGATAACAATGTAACCAATTAAGACTTCACGTGATGGTGTCTATGGAAGGCAATAAACTTATTTTGACCACCAGGGACGAAGTATCTCGAAAGCAATGTTGTTTTACACCCTTCATAATAATATGAGGTCCTCATCTGCTCCTATTGCTACTATCGGAAGCTACTGCTGGGATTTTAGTGTAATCTTTACCTACAGAAAGTTACTGCTATGACAAAATTCCTTAAATGATTTCACCAGTGGTGGTGCAAGAGCAAGTAATTAGGGAAAGTTTGGTGCGTCAAAAATCTTAATTTCTTGAATATTTTGGGAGTTGCAGATTATTTCTCGACGTAAGTAAGTTCATGGGGGGGGGGGGGTCAACACCTTAAAAATGACAAAATTTGTTATCTGACGTTTTTCTTCTCTCTAATATTTCGGGCCATAGTAGATATATAGGTTGCTAACAATGCTTAGAATGTCTGTGCAGCTAAAATATCTCTGAGCCGTATTTGATCAGTTTGTCAGCATACTTGGTTCGACTTTTTTCTGTTGTTCTCGCCGTTTCGTAAAATTCTGTGTCTTTAAACAAACAATTGTTTGCGTTTTTGTAAACGTTCGCAGTTGTCAAAGCTCAGTAGTGTTAGTAAAGCCCTCCTAGATCGACCACAAATTGTATAAGACATAGAATAATACATCTCTCCAATTTATGCATCGACTGAAAACAAAGTACAAAGCTATTTTCACATAGATTCTATAGCGGGTTATCATACTGTAGTAAAGTGTTACATATGTATCTTTGCAAAAATCTTTATACTTAACATTGACACAATTCAGACAGAATGACGAGAGGATTGCATAGTAACCACATCTCAATATACATTATACACATAGTTTGTTTTACTAGACGATTCGCATATGTCCAAGAACCCTACTGAGCGGGGCCGTGGCCATGCTTCACTGATCGTCCGATTTATTTTCACTAAATGTCCAATAATCCACATCCCATTTCTGACACTAATGTAGCGTTTTTCTGGGTTCTTTAGGATGTGGATTAAAACGCTGGATTCCACAAAAAGAAATGCACTAAAGAAATTGTCTATGTCTTATGTCACCATTAACTGCACTATACTTCTCTCCGCTCTGCTACTCTACCGTATTTCGTACTCTGCCTCCATCTGCCGGCCGCCGAGTTATATATAGTCCCCATTACAGCTTCGAGAAAAAAAACCGGGCGTACCACAAAGCGACATCTAGAATGTTGGATATCACTTCGCGTCGATCTAGAAGGCGATCCACTGTCACACTTGTGCGCCGTGGTTCGCGTAAAAGCAGAGATCGACAATTAAGCTCTGGCGAGTAGGAGACTCGCCCAACAGATGGCGCTATTTGTCACAATATATACTTAGTAAACCCATTCGCTGCTACTTGATGATTACTAATTTCTGACAAAGGATTTAATCATCAAGATTATTCAACTTTTGATGACATCATAATCACTAAAATTTGACAAATATGGGCAACTTTTCCGTGGGTGGTAGTCCATATTGCTGGCTATCATTCAAATATTTTCTATTGGAAAGAATCATTTTTAAAGCTTCATCACAGTGTTAGTTCGTTTTATTATTTGCTAAATAAAATCTTATTTTAAAAATGTACCTATTTTTTTTATTTGTCCCTTCCATCGACGTTGCCAAAGTTTCAGCCATTTATTTGGAGGCATGCGCTTGATTTTGCTTTCGTCCGCAGTAGGATCAGATGAGGTCGGATTCTCTTTATCAATATATCAAAATTACCAAATAATAAAAACTATAAAACAAATGAGTTGAATCTACCAACGGAACATATCTAAGCCTGAATTATATCTCAAAAATAGCAATATCGTTTTAGGGCAGAATCGGCCGAGCCGAAAAACCTACAGGTCTAAAGGCAAGCCAGTCGAAAGAGAAAAAGAGACAACACCGTATGGAACTTGGCGGGCCGCCGGCGTTCGTTCTGGAGCTGGATCACTTGAAATATGCCTCAATATAAATATGTCAAGGTTTATCTTCTTTCTTCGTTAGATGTGGTTAGATGGACTATACCTATTATGTATACTAATTTATATCTACTAAACAGGTGGTTCCGCTCGCGAAATAGTGAAATTACAGTTTTGAAGGAGGTGTGAAGGAGATTGGTTTCAGAGAGAGAAGTGCATTATTCAAAATAATACAATAGTTATCTATTTGACAAAAGTAAGAGGAGTGAGTGTATTTGAAAATTCATCTGATCTTAAAATGATCTCGACGATCATGGACAGTTTGACTGCAAAGGATATTCCTACTTGAAGTTAATACTTTTCGCATTTTGCGTTTCAGGATTCAGGAATTGAAAACAGATGTTTCCCCTTAAAAATTGATTTGATCTTTAAATGACCTTAATGGTCATGGTTATGGACATACGTTCTATAGTCTTTTTTTACGAGTATAGAAATCCATTACGGTAGACTGGTAGAATGACAGCTGATTGTCTAGTAATATTTCAAAATTCCCCATATCCGCAAAGGACAGAATTCTGACGGATCCGTCAATGCCAGGTAGACAGAGCCGTATTTTGTTTTTTGTTTACTACATATTCATTTTGAGCTTGCTAAAAGCTCTTTTATTTAGAAAAGTTAAATTACATACAAAAAACAAAACGCTACAAACAATATATTATATAATAAATAAGAATGGTGCTGATTAGCTGTTAGCCTCAGTATCGGCGACAAAGCGTGATGGATACTTGTGAAATAGGCTATAAAATTTCTTGCTTTTATTTCCCGGGTCAAAAATAAGGGTTTCCGTTCTAGAAAACTTGTACTTCAAATGAGCTTGGCGACGTTCAATGCAAGGAGTCCGGGTTTTGTCATTTTGAAATTTGAATCAACCATCTAAGTGCTGTGAACATCGGTGTGTATACAACTGTATATGCGTCAGTTGTATTTTGAAATGTATCTATTTCTATTGAACAACTTCGGAGATATCTAGAATGATGAGAAAAACTGATATTGTGTTGTCTATCAAACCCTATATTTTCCTATTACTCCATACCACTGTACTTTGTTCCATGATGGTCTTGGTGGCGACCTCTATGAGTAGCGTTGCGAAGGCTGTTAGCTACATTACTATTTCACTACAGTTCACTATTACATTAGTAACTATTATACAAGATTGTTTCCAAATTGTTTCGGATTCACACCAATAGATGACGGGCGTTTTCATACGTCAAGTTACTAGAAACAGTAGAAACTAAGGTTAGGTGCTTCAAGTTTTGGCCACGTATTTTTTTTGGTAAATAAGGATCTTTAGCTTCAAAAAGGTAAAGTACTGATTCATTATGATATATTAGTTTTCCAGTACTTAATGAAACCCTTTAGTCTCCACAAAAATAGGAAATGCACTCACTACATTTATGTTCATGTTTATTTTCCGGTACATTTGTTGGGCCTGAAATGTTTCTTTTCTTGGAATGCGCGTGTTATAATTGCTTCATTTCTTTATTTAGAGAAGTTTCCAATTTATCTGTATGTAAATTTTGATCCTCAGCAGATTTTATCTTATAAACCTGCTCTCAAACCTCACACCAATAGCAAAGGCCTAATATAGGTCCTACCACTAAAGCTACATAGATTTTGCATAAGTATGTTCTCACCAAAAACATAAGTAGGTGATCAAAATCTCACAACTTTCTTCATTTGTTCTGCAAAAATGTTATCTGCATTTCTAGCACCAAAATACATGAAAGCCAACATTTAATTTATGTGTCTATAATTAGTGACTCCTTGGAGACATAAAAGGCATAGTAAAATGATGTGAAGTGATTGAGTATCAGTGGTCGAGCAAAGTCCACACAATTTTATTTAAATGCTCAAAAGTTGTAGGGCAATTTTATCTAATTTTACAATATTATTGTTTTCAGTACTCATATGCACGTTATGGGCATTAAGAGTTTTTTTCAAACAGATTAGTCCAAAAATAATGATCATTAATTTTTAAAATTAGTCAGTTTAGGTCACAATTTTTTGTTCAAATCTATTTGTTCTGCCGCAATACACCCTTGTATGGTTTGCCTGAGCAATGATCAAAATTAAAAAAAAATACAAATTCATTGCAGTTGTTGCTGGAAGTCATGTAGAGAAAACATACAAAATGACTTCCTATCAATTATCACTAATTATAATTTTTTGCAGGATGATTACTGATGTTCATCTGGCAATTATGTCAAATGCCCTAGGAATTGTCCTATTCCTGCTTGTGGTGCTCTATCACTACATCAATGCAAACTACTCAAGGTCATAGCTTCCCTGGAGGACTGAAATGATTTAGACATATATAATTCCAGTGCTCTTCATTATATGCAGAGTTACATTATTCAAGTATTATATTTATATTACTTCTGGCTTATTATGCAATTTTTAAGGATACTGCAAACAAAATTTACTGTCAAACTGAACAAAGTGCTAATATTCTAAGCTGTAATTATATTGGTTTCAATGTCACATGGTATGTGGAGAAGATGGAATCAGATGTATTTCCTGCTTGATTTCAAAATTGTTAGAATTCATTTTGATTTGTTTGATATATGAATGGAAAATCCAACTTCTATATCTCAGAATATATGTTTTACATTTCTATTTAAGACGTTTTATTAATGTGGATGCTAAATCAAATATACCTAAGTAATTTATATACTAATTAAAATTCGTTTTAACACATCAGGCGTATGAAATATTTTTATAAACTGTTCCTTTAAGAATTATTTCCTTCCCAAATCATTTTTACCCCCTACGTTTATGCGAGGGAAATGAATGGGGAAAATTATCGATTTTTTGTTTTTTATCTAAATATGATTATGAATATTGATTTATTGATACTGAAGTAACTTCTGCCCAAAGATGCATTTCTACATGAGATGCTTTTTGTTTAACATGTCCAGAAAGGAAGATATTTCAAGCAAAATTATCCACACAATTTAAAAAAAAAATGTATTTTGTTCCAAAACATTTGTCCTTATACTGAGGAAAAATCGGAGACATATGCTATTTTAAATTTTAAAAGCATCAGAGTTCAAAATATATAGGGCAGAGCTAGTCCTCGTTCTATTTTGCATATTCAGATAGACTCTTCAAAAAGATGATTGATACACTATAGCATTGTTATGAATAGTTATTGAATTAGTGATTCAGTCTACAAAAACGTTTAACTTTGATAGGCAGCCAGTCTGTAGTACTGATAAGGCATCCATCACGCCAAACTTTGTTCACCATTCAAAAAAAAAGTGTGAGGAGGAGCTTTATGAAAAGCTCTCATGTTACTTCTGTATGAACATAATTTGTTTGAACACAGACTGATTCTTCACTGTAGTTGAGTTGAATCAAAACTTGTAAATACGCGTACTGCTTGGGAAGTACCGAGCCAATGTACTTCCTACTATTTTTTTAAACCTATCTATAGCGGAACACGATTTTAGTGTTTCGATATTTTCAGCCTGTGAAGACAGTACCATGCTTGAAGTCAAAGTTACCTCTAGAAGGCCTAAACTGTTTTTATTATTTATAATTTCGAAAAGCTTTTTTCACATGTTTTAGAGGATTGAACATAAGTTTGCTACCTGCTATCACCTAGCCATACAGAATCTGACGTTTAGCGCTTGAGAATCTTTAATTTAATGTACGGCATGGTTTAAAAAAACTTGTTTTTTGTTTAAAACTGTTTTTTTGTTTAAAACATTCAAATTTAGCTGAAAAAAAACGTTTAAAACACTGTAAATACATGTTTAAAACAGTAAAAAAAATGAAGTTCCTTGATAGTGTAATTATTACTACTTTTGATCCAGCTCTATCAAAGCACATCTCTAATTTAAAAGCGGACGCCAGGAAACTTCCGTGCGGACGTCGGGGAAGTACCGTTTGCCTTTGGGTGATTTTTCGCGTTGGGATCTCCAGCAGTCAACCGTGCGAAGTCGTAGCGTGGTGGTGTGTTTTGTTTATTGCGCATTAAAGATCGGCAAAAAAAGAAAGGCAATGACAGGGATGAGAAAGGATCCCGTGTTGCAATATTTTAAGGAGATTGATGCCAAAGCTGGCTCGAAAATAAATAAAAGAGCAAAATGTCTAACCTGCAATACCTTTATTGTGCCACTGGTGGCTAGAATGCGCAAGCATATTAAAAACTGTAAACAACTTTAACAAGGGACTTGTTAGAAAAACAGAATATTCATATATCAGATAGTTCCGATACCGACAATGATGATGCTTCTACTGAACCTATTTCCTCAAAGTTAAGTAGCATGGCGAATTGTGAAAGAGGTACATTTTTTTACTTGGGAGTTCCGTAAAAAGTAGTGAAAACTAAAAATTTATTCTCTGTACATTTTCCATGATTTTATATTTTAAAAATATGGATTTAAGGATTTTTCGATTTTTTGTTAAATAAGATGGGTTGTATACTTTTATAGAAATTTGATAAGTAACTTATTCAATGTTATTATACAAGAAAATACAGAGTCATATTATATGATTATTCTGCTGCTTGTAGTGTACTAGTATTAGAGTTCAATGCAGTTTATTAAGGTCACTCGTTCGTTAAAAAACAGATTTTTTTCCACTAGTATTCGTTCCCTAGTTTCATGTTTGATTAATTAATAAAACATATTAAATAATTTTAATCATACTACTAAAAAAACATGATTAATTCACAAACGATAAAAAACAGTGTTTAGAACATGCGTTAAACAATTTAAAACAAATTGGTTTAAAACACCTTCATTTTTTAAAACACTTGTTTTAAACATTTTGATTAAAACAGAACAACCCTGATGTACGGCCTAAAAACTTGCGTGAAACCATGACATATATTTGAGGCATTTTTTTTCGTACGTGGCGGTCCCTGTAAGCTGGGCGCCATGTATCACTGATACGGCGGTAGCTACGCCTCTGACACGAGAGTATGCTGATACCAAGCTAGTTTTTGGCATTTAAAATTCTGATTATATTCTGATTCTTTGTAATTTGTAAAATACCTGCTTGACATCAAAATTTCAGCATCAGTCTGTTAATTATTGCGACTCACTACAATTATTTACACAAATACTTATAGTGGTGATCACTCCATGTCTCCTGTTTTATGAGCATCTTGAAGTATTAGCTAACAAACCCTGCATACCCCCGCAAGCCATCGTGTTTCGGCGGTAAATACCCCATTTAATGACAGTTTAGTGAAATTATCACTTTGGGCGATTCCGATCATTCAAGGCCTGATGCATAAGTATACCTCGAGTCTCACATGTAGGTAATACCTGGTGGTATGCCGATGCTGGCTGCCATTTTCCACCTGCTTATCAGCTGCTACGGTCGTCGCAGAGGCGTACCTTTCCGGTTTTTTCGGAGGAGGTGTGGTCGACAACACCTGGCTATCAGCTGGTCACGCACAACCCGCCAAATTAAGAAATTTTTAACGAATCCTGTGTGTCATCTCGGTTGTTGACCAAAAATATAGCCAATTGAAGAGAAATTGCATACAGAATGTTTGGGTACTTGATGAAACTGCAATATTATCATATAGAGCATATGTATTTCAATAAAGGGTTTAAGGAATTTTGGTATTGCAATACTGAAATACCTAAGAGTTCGATGTTTGCATAACGTTTTATTCTTTAGCAAAAACTGTATTATTTATACATTCCGGTCTCTTTATTTGACAGTAGTTGTACAAAATAGCTTCTCGACCTAGGATATATTCATAATGTTATTCTTTGCACAGACTCCAGAAATCCTTCGCTTCCCGCTAGGGCAGTTCCCAGTTGCTTTAAGTAAAAACATTGTCCCATAATAAATTGTCTAGGACGCTTAAGTCCGGAGATTACCAAAGCACAAATGTCTATCTGTATACCCATCTACAATTATTGCAGTCAGTCCTGTCTATGAGTGAACGTTTGTATTCTGATAGCGGTATTTTATTCTTAAACACTGAGTAGCTATATCAAGTAAACGTGTTCTTTTTCATATATCTAATCTGCTTCATTGCAAAAACATTTTTTTCAATGGTGATAAAAGCATAGTGAAGGTACAATTTACTTAATTATTGTCTACATATATGTAGGAATTATCCCTGATGAGAATGATTTATTGTTAATAAGAAAAAAATGTTTGTGGTTTATCATATCAGGAGTACCACACATATCCATTATGCGTAGAGATATAGTTACAAAACCTTGACTCGTGTGGATATGAACTAGTTTTCGTAACTTAGTGCAATTCTTATAGAAATACATAGGAGGAATTCATATAAAACGGATTTTTACTATGATTTATTAAACAACAAACAAAGAAATAACTTGATCACAAACTTATTTGTTATTGCGATTGGGTCCAGCAGCTTGTATTTATTTAAAATGTGATATAGTTTTGCCAGCTTCATTTTTACTTGTTTAAAAGAAGATTCGATATAATCGTCAATATTGGCCGATCGAAGACTGGTATATTTTTTATGTAGTTTACGATGTGTGTATTTTTGTATGATACAAATTTATGATACTCGTATCCATTCGTTTGGTCTATTTGTTGCAACTGCGTGATCTCAGTAATGCACCGAATCTAATATGGAGCGATTTATTGTGAGGTTGTAGGAATTGGTGAACGAATTCTAGCTGAAGATATCTAACCTAATGGTACATTCTCGCCTCCAAAAAATTATACGAGGTAAAATGACTTATTGTAGCGTCACCTATGAATTTGTCACTGGCGTTTCTCTATTCACTGTACCTAAATAAAAAAAAGTGTAGTGTCTTGTAGATGGCGCTGCATATATGCTCGTATATGTTATATATACAGGGTGAGTTTTTAGTGTGGACTCGGTCGGTAATTCCGTTCTTACGCGCGTTACCTCAAGAGGTTAATTAGCAAAAAATAAAAGCCAACAGCTTGCTCCTTACTTGGAAAATATATATATGCCTGCAGGCTGATTCATAACTACCTGGTCACCCAAGCATACATTTTTTATATGGAAAGCCCTATATTTTATTGCAGATTTGGATAGGTCTTTTCAAGCGAAATATTTTATGATTTATATGTTGTTAAATAATATATATATGATTTTATGTTGTTAAAAGATTATTGGACAATCTATCGGAAGAAAATAAAATAACTTTGACAATTCGCACCTTCTCAACTATTATATCTAGGGAACTGAATTTTTTGCTAGACAAATTTCAGGATCCCATATTTTTTCCCTACATACTTTTTCAGTTTTTTCAATAGTTTATAGAGGGTGATCAGGAACGCAAAATGAACGATTTCACAGAGTTTTCAAAGGAAACTCTGTATATTTCACACTGCTTGATTCCCCTTTTCACAAGATTTTCATTGATATAAGGTTTATAAGAGTCTGTATGAGTGGTTTTTGAGTTATATGGTTACAGCTAAACCTTTTGTAAATCAGATATCAAGTTGAATAAACATTTCAAAATAAAAAAGTAGTATATTCAGCTTGTAACTGAAGATTATTAGAATTGGTGTTTTGATTAAAAATTAAATTTACAAAACCTTATGCAATAAAACATGTCGGTGCTAAACTCAGGCGCCGACAGCGTAGTTAAACAAATATTTATTTACCAATCGTAGATTTGTTTACCTTTTACAAAAAGCTGGGGTTACAGGTCGTTTGTAGGAGTGTCGAGGTGGGTGTAGTGGGAGACCTAGACTAATCCGAATGGTGCAAACAGATCAAAGGAGTATTGTATCTTCAACAAGCACTATGGAAGTAGCTGGACAAGTGCAAGTCTACAAGATTAAAGTGAGGCAAATGTTTACCAACAAGAGTGCGTCTTTGTGAGTGGTTGTTGCACCAACATGAAAAGTCCATCTTAGTCGAATCAACCTTCACATGTAACGCAGTGAATATTTTCTTTCAACGTTTGGGCTGGCATGGTAAACGATATGCTCATTGGACCTTTTTTTCTCCCGAATCGGCTGGACGGCTTACAATACTCTGACCTCCTACGAAACCTTTTGACAACTTCGAACAGTAGTTGTAAGTGTCAGAGCCGTACTTGGAATTTTTCTCCAAATGAAAGGTGTGTACTTTTTTTTCGCTACTCCACAACACATTATATTTGTTATATCAATGGTAGTTGTTTCTGACTTTCAGGATACTAGTATAGAGTGGGATCATGAAATTTTTCTGACGAAAAATTCAGTGCTCTAACTATAATAATTGCGAAGATGTGAGTTGTCAAATTTGAGTAGTTTTGTCCAATATCTCAACAATTTAAGAACAAAACCCTATAGTATATTAGCTTCGTTTAACTGGGCCTATCCTAATCTGTGTATTTAACTTTTTTACATACCATGCGTAATACCCTGTATACAGGATGTGCCAATATTCCGTGGACATAGTATTACGCATTTTTAGACTCGGAATAAGTCGATTGGACATGATTCGCCTCTATGCAAAAGTGCTTTGCTTGTCCGTTTAAGGGCGTTAAAGTTTTCGTTTTAAAACACATTTTTTAAGACATTTTTGGAACCATTCCAATTTGTACGGAATTTGGAACTTTTGCTAGACGACTTTTACTAAACCTTCTAAAGGGATTGTGAAGAGTGTTCTATGCTTGCAAAAGTCTGACGATTTGGAATTGGTCAATACGGATATTTCTCTTGATACAGCCGAACACTTTTTATACAGTTACCTTCGCAGAAACCAAGTACTAACAACATATCAGTGTGTTCATCAAAAGGGTGTTCCATATTCACAACAAAAACAAGCAACGACAACTTAGCAAAACATAATCTAAAACATTAATTAATTCAAAATTTATGAGGAACGAACAACAAACTAACAACGAAAAATAAACTCGAACAATACTTATTAATTTAATTAAACATTTCCGCCAACTAGATGCCTACTATTCGTAGATTGATGTAATAAGAACATTCTTAGAAACCATTTTTTGTTCTCGTAAACCATGCGAGATGGCCTGTTTTAAAATTGTTGGGAGAGTAGCGAACAAATTTTGCTATAATTTATGTAGGGGTGGAGGTAGTTGTAACCCTTCAAATATTGGGACGTCTAGAAAAACACATGTGCTCCAAATTTCATTCAAATCGGACTATCGGTTCCAAAAAATCTGAAAACATGTGTTTTGAAGAGACAACTTTGACGCCCTATTACGGAAAAACGATGCACTTTTGCTTAGAGATAAATCAACTTATTTTGAGTCTAAAAATACGTGACACTTCTATCTTCATGGAATATTGTGATAGTCTGTATATAACTACAGCGCTTATCAGATAATAACCATTTTAAAGTATACACTTATATATATATATATATAGGGTGACTTCGAAGTTGAGTCATTTATTTTAACAGTGAATAGATCTGATCAAAAGAAATGTTTTTTTCCTTTACCATTTTTCTGGTAAAATTAAAGTAACAAAGTTATAGCCCTTTGGAAGTTTGAGTACCGCCCTGTCTCAATATCATGTGCTCGTGTTTGGCAACAACGGATATAATCCGCCTTACCGGTTCATCGCATCGGAAACAAAAAAGCGAAGGAATTTGGAACGATGTTTGTGTACAGTTTATTATTTTATTCAGTTCAGTTATACATACAGTCACTGTCAGTGTCGCGTGTGAATAGTGTCTGTTGCGTGGCTCAAACGAAATAAAAAATGGCACATGTTTATGCGGATCGGTTTCCCAATCGAGTGCAACCAACCCCTCGTGCCTTTGTTAATGTAGTACAACGGGCTCGTGAATCAGGTGACTTAAGACCTCACAGGGGACCTCACGATCAAATACAGGACCGCACTGAAATACTTGTCGGGAGGATACTTTATAAAACAAGGTAAAAATTTTTTTTTATTTTTTTTAATTTTTCCACACATATTTTGGTTTATCTTCCTTCTACAATCATTATCTGAAAATTAATGACTCAACTTCAAAGTCACCCTGTATACTTCAAAGTTGAGTCATTTATTTTAACAGCTTGTACAACAGGTCAAAAGAAGATGATATACCAAAAATCACCTATATAAAAGTTGCACAATACGAGAGTTAGTTTATATTATTAAAAATTATTTGAAAAAAAACATTATCAAGCTAAATGGATACCGTCTTTATGAAAACTGTTCAAAGTTGTCCCCATTTGTTCGATTAATTCAAAATCTTGGTCGACGAATCCACGACTCTTTACGAGCTTCAAAAATAAACTCCTGGTGTCCAAGAATTAAATCACAAGCATCTTCAGGGCGCTGTTGAAGTTCTTCCAGAGTACTTACTGCTCCGTCATGATACACCAAGTTTTTCAAATAGCTCCACAGAAAAAAAATAGCAAGGCGTTAAATCCGGGGAGCGAGCAGGCCAAGAAATGGGTCCATTGCGCTCTATCTATCTGTTCGGAAACTCATTATTAAGATGTTCATGAACTTCTCGTCTAAAATGAGATGGAGCCCCATCATGTAGGAACCACATATTCTGTCTCACATTTAGAGGAAGATTTTCTAATTATTGTAGCAGATTGTGTCGGAGAAAATCTAAATAAATTTCACCGGTCAGTCAAGGTGGAAAAAAGTAAGGTCGAATAAGCATGCTATTTACCGCGCTAGCCCAAACATTTAATGAAAATCTTTATGGAAAATGACTTCATTTTACAGCATGCGTATTTTCTACTGCCCAAACATGATTGTTGTGGAAATTGTGCACCCCATTTCGTGTAAATGTGGCCTCGTCTGTAAACGAAATTAATTTTGCAAAATCTTCATTTCTGCCGAACTGTTCTGAAAGGTTTCAGGTTGTAACGCATGTACCCGTTCATAATTATAAGGATAATAACGTATGCCCTAAAAGTTTTGGCACAAAATATTTATCGGATTTTTTTTAATGAAGAAATTTAAACACTAACTAGTTATCATAAATTACAACTCAATACTCTACTAAACTATACTATCGAATTATGTGGAGTGGCCCATTCTGCTCTACCAGATGTAACTTTCTTCGAATGTCTCTCATGAAGTCCTGGACGTAATTCAAATCAATTTCTCTGTTTTCGTAAATTCGCCGTCTTAGAGCCTTCGCACACTACGTCGTATCGTAAGCGTATCGTAATACGCGCGTAGGACGAGAGCAAAACGAGCTCGTATGTGTGCTAACAAGTCCGCACACGAAACGGTGTTGCAGCGAAGCGTATGAGATGTTCAGTCGTATTACGATAGTTGTAGCGGTCTGGCGTAAGGCAGGCGTAGAAGCAAGCGTAAAATTTAAAAAGTGTTGTTTAATTCTCTCCTCATTCGATAAAAGCCTCGGAATTATTATCATCTTCTGAAAGTCCACGTGCAGCAACAAACAATATTTTCTTCTTCTACTTGCGATGTATGGATGGATCCAATGAGTACGTCGCTTTCTACTTCTAACATGATCAAACAATCAAAAATCATCCTCGTCTGAAAAAAATGTAAGATCATCAATCGATACACTAGAAACATCTGGTACCGTTGACGCCATGATTTCAACTGAGATCTTAAAAAACGATACGAGTAGGTGACGATGCGTGTGTGGAACACTGCAGGTTTCGTAAGCGTTGCGTCGTAACGATACGCTTACGAAACGACTACGCTTACGATGCGAGTGCGAAGGCCCGTAATTGTTCTTCATCTTGGGCTTCCCAGCCTCCCTGATAAACCTTCCTAGATAGTGAAGCCCAAATATCCTCTATTGGTCGAGCCTGCGGCAAGTTCGGAGGATTATAGTTTTTGGGAATAAAAGGTATGTTGTGTTGTCGAAGCCAGTTTTGGGTACCTCTGGAGTAATGACATGATGCTTGGTCTGACCGAAACATGATATGGTCATTAATATGATGTTCGTGGACAAACTAAATCAATTTGGAAAGGTAGTTATCAATATACAGGGTTTGTCCGGAAAGTAATAGGACTGAGTCGATTTAAAAAAATTTATTGAGCCAAACGATACAATTCTCTAAAAACATTCAAAATAGGCTCCTTCTGCGTCGATGCAGCGCTGCCAGCGCGATTTCCAAGCAGTGAAGGCGTCACGGAAGGCATTCTCCGGAATTGCCTTGAGAGCCGCGGTGCATGCTGCTTGGATCCCCTTTGTCGTCTCAAAATGCTTGCCTTTCATCGGCCTTTTCAGGCGATGAAACAAAAAAGTCCGGGGGGCCACATCGGGGTTGTAGGGCGGCTGCGGAAGCGTTGGGATGCCGGCCTTGGTCAGGTAGCTGTTCACAAGAAAGGCGGTGTGAGCCGGGGCGTTGTCGTGGTGCAACTTCCAGTCGGCTGGGATGTCTTGTCGGACCCGACTGACCCTTCGTTTAAGTCTCCTGAGCACTTCCACGTAAAACTTGGCGTTGACGGTTTGTCCAGGAGGAACAGATTCATGGTGGACGATGCCTTCCATGTCAAAAAAGACAATGAGCATCGTTTTCACTTTGGATTTGCTCATTCTTCCCTTTTTTGGGCGAGGAGACGCCGTCGTGTGCCACTCGGAAGATTGCCTCTTTGTCTCGGGATCATACTCAAAGATCCACGACTCGTCACCTGTGATTACGTTATTCAAAAATTGGGGGTCACTTTCACACATGTTCAAATTTTCTTGGCACACTTCCACTCGCCGCCATTTCTGCTCGTCCGTGAGCACTTTTGGGACCATCTTCGCTCACACCTTGCGCATGTTCAAATGCTGTGTCATAATGTCATGAACCACAGATTTTGGTAAATTTATCATCTGGGCAAAAAACGAATACTTAGTCGAGGGTCTCAGTTCAAAATTTTGCGCACACGAGTCACATTATCGGTGTTTGTCGAAGTCGAAGGTCTTCCAGCACGATCTTCATCAGCGACCTCTTCCCGGCCCTCCAAAAAGGCCTGGTGCCACCGAAACACACCACTTCTTGCTAAAGCAACACCTGGGTAAGAATGCTTGATCATATCAAACGTCTCTGTCGCAGATTTACCGAGTTTCACACAGAATTTAATCGCGTACCTCTGATCTAACGAACGCTACATTTTCGGCTTGCACCACTCACAGAAACACGTCGCGCGAAAATGCCTGTCCTGACTCTTCAAGTGCTCGGAGACAACTGACCCGCCACTTATTCGTTAGCTAGCAACGCCCTCTACCGAATCCAGTCGGTGCGCGCACCCTCCGAAGTACAGTCATGGCGGAAGAAAATGAGTCGTATTACTTTCCGGACAATCCCTGTAGCTCTGACTATAAACTTCATCCCTCACCCTTCCCACAAAAGGTTGGGATACACCTCTGTTAGAAATTGCGCGCCAGACAAATTTCGCTTTATGTTTGTATCTAACATTGTCAAGGCATTCATCTACGTTGTTCGTATAAAATCCATCGTTTCGCTTCATTTCAGAATTATTATTTTGTATTTTTTAAAATTAAAGTCAATGAATTTTGTGCCAAAACTTTTACGACATACGTTACTGTTCTTGTATTGTCTGCCACAGTTTACTATGAGAAACTTCAACTTGAGCTGCTATTTGTAACATTCCAGGTTGAACAGGTCTTCCAGCGAGACCTCCTCGTTGTTCTTTTAAGTATCCTGTGTCACGAAGTCTATAACTAAATTTACAAACATCCGTGAGGTCGGATGATTTCTTAAAGGAAACCTTTCCGCATACAACCTGCATGCTGCGGCTGCATTTTGTTGGCACTCTCCGTACGTTAGTATTATGTACGCTACTCATTGTTTTCGTCAACATGCGCCATTTTTTCAAAATAGACAAATGAAAGTATACACACTATTAAAACACTGATTCAACTGATCGAACCAAAGACTCGTACGGAAAACCATACAATAACACCAAAAATGTACCAAATGTAGACAAGCGATAAGAGTAGTAAACAAAAAAAAAACGCAAGATTTTACACGGCAGTGGTCGAGAAAATCAAAAAATCTGTGTAACAACATTCTTACTTTTTTAAATTCTGATTTTTTTACTATTTCTTTTATTATGCAACCTTTATACTATAGGTGATTTTTGGTATATCAACTGCTTTTGACGAGTCCTAAAAGCAGTTAAAATAAATAGAATGTCTTTCCATTTTTATTTGTAAGTTCGCCAAACATTAAACTCGGATTTCTGAAGAGCGCCTCGACACCGCTTAAATAAATACCTTACCATGGTCAAAACAGAATTTTTTTATGGTATTTGTAGAAGACATGGCAATGGACGAAAATACCCTTGCAGGTCTAAAAAAATTTCTTTCACATGTCTTCGGGTATAGTGTGGTAAAATAGTTCTAGGCATGATTAATTATTAATCAAGCCCTTTATTCGTGTTTCTTGAAAAAGTTGAACATGTAAACCCGCGATTAGCCAGGTTATTTTCATGCACACTGTCACACATCCAGAAACAATTCATTATGATAACAAATGTGTTATCATTAGCAGCGACTTTTGAGACCGCCCGCTGGTGGTAGTATCAGCTAAATGTCGTGTGCGCAAGCACGCATTGTTCTAGATGGTAATTCCATACATTTTTAAGACAAAAGACTAAAGCTGTCTTTATCTTAAGCTGACAGCAACGAAAAAATCCGACCTAATTCTCAGTGATAAATTAGCATGTGTGAATTTAGACTGGTGATTTATGGTCTTGGAGTAAGTGCAGGAATGTTAAACAAATGTATTGTGATCCCCTACGCACTCGCTTCTACATGAAGTTCTGCGATAAATAAAGATTTCCTCATATTAAAATTAGAGCTTTTGTTCCTTGTCTTGGAAATGTACTTGCATAAATGAGGTATTTGCTTGTGTACTCTGGTTAAATAAGCCTGTATATCTTTGGTCAGCGAACTTGTGGAGCTTCGCCCTCGCAGGAATTAGAAAATAAGTAGGTTTATCAATGACTTTATCACGGCATAGTTTAAAGACAAAAATGTCCTCAGTCTCAGGGTCTCGTAGAAAGGCAAAACTTAATCATGTATGCTTTCGTCTTGTCAGTTGGAAATAACTTGGCAAAAGATAAATACAAACTGTTCTTACTTCCTACTCCTACTGATATATTATGTTTTTTGGATGTTATGTCGCCGTTGAAAATACAAGAATGTGTATCTAGTTTTTAATGATTTTTCAGGAGAGCGTTTTAAGGTAATTTGTAAGTAAAAAATTACTACCCTTAGAAGATTTGTTTTTGGCAATTATTTTATACAAAGTAAGACAAATAAGATACACGAGCCAAATTTTGGATACATATCGAATAATAATTTGATAGGATAGATACGCCTCTACGTTCCGCGATTAACAATTACTTTTGCATCTACTTGCAAGGTACGTCCTTTATTGATTGTTTAGAAAGCAGGTTAAAAAGCTTGGATCTTATACAAAATAATACGTGTCTTAAAAAACAATGTTCATTTATTTTAAAAAATGCAGCTGGTGACCATTAGAATCCTACATGTTCTACCTCAAGCAAAACAAAGTAATGAAAACAGCTTTGAAAACATTCTCAAATGACTTTACAAAACAAGAACTACTATACTAGTACGATAATAATACAAAAAGGCTTAAGCCACATACAATAACTCATCCAAACGAAACTGAAAATAGAAAAGTGGAAAATTGGGACTAAAAAATTTATTTATTTATTATTTTTCTAAACATATCTATTGGATGAAGTTCCGCATTCAACCGATTAATAGTTGTGATTTGGGAAGGTGCAGGTTGCCGCTTCAAGGATATTGCCCTATAATTGTTATCTGTATGATCGGCTTAGAAAAATAGTTTGAAGGGATTCTTTTTGGTTAGCATGAATTTAAAAATATCGGTTCACTCGGATCTCGGAGATTCGCCTTTCAAAGATTTGTATTAAATGCGTATCTTGAGAAGCGCCTTCACGTCCTAATTTATTTTCGAGATTTGGCTCCACGTCACGGCCTGAAGCCAATTTTCGCCGAATTTCGAAATACGCCTTTACGTATTTTCAACGGCGATATGACAGACGCATCACGGAAAACCATGTCACACATTTCTGTCGGCCTGAATGGCGGTCTGTCCGCTAATCTTATAACCACCTTGAACTTGAGAAGTATCACTCCGATTTTGATGAAATTCTTATACAGTGTTCCTACTATGCCAAGGACACAAATTCGGCTCAGTGGTGGCGGAGCTAGGGGTAACCATAAAAATAAAAACCACTAAGTTTTGATATGTTTCAGAGGCTCCGGATCATTTTCAGAAAAAAAATTGATATTAAGGGTTGTGGGATGGTATATACATTTTTTGGCAGCACTGAATTTATACACTTCCAACCTCATTAATTTTACGTACCTATTAGGATGTATTTCACACATCGTACATTTGGTCTTAAAACCTTGATTAGAGAAATATTTATAAACATGACACAACCTTTATACTCCTGATTGACCCCTCCTCGACTCTGACTACATCGCCGGTTCTCTCAAGTTACTATACTGGTGTGGTTCAGCACTGTTGCCAGATGGTCGATATTTAGGAACTACCGTTAGCGTTATCAAATGGATGGGGACTATAGAGTACGGACTAATTGCATGTGGCTGTTTGGCTGAATTGATCCATTTAGTTTTTGTTGTTATACATGTTTGTCGCTAGTTGAGAGGGACTAACTTGGGTAGAGCATTATCGTTTATGAACTTATCACAACGTTGCATGGGAAGTGCAGACTGATCCTACTTGACGCCAGTTTTATGTTATGTTATGTTTAATGAGCTCAGAATGTACTTGCTTATGTCACTGTTACAACAGCTACTACTCAAACAGTCAACACCACAGATTTAGACGAGATTACTCAAACAACTGATCGTGCTGACAAGGTTTTCAAAAACTCCAATATTGTTGTGGTTATTAAGAAGTATAAAGCCTACCGATGTGAGAAATTGCAAGTGTCTGCGTAACACTATCGTCTCATTATAGTCTAATCATACTAGCAAATTTAGCTGAAATAATTGTTAAAGCCTGGTTTTATTGGTACAAGTTGTTCAAGGAGGTATTTAGAACATGGACGTATAAAATGGGTACACCAATTTTTGTGGGAAAACTTTTTATTTGACAACAAAGAATCAGAAAACGTGTTTTTGGGGATTCACTTAAAAGTGTTGATAGAAATGGAAAAAAATTTCAAAAAACGTCCAAAAAACACGTTTTCTCATTCTTTGTTGTCGAATAATCGAATAATAAGTTTTCCCACCAAAATTCGTGTACCCATTTTATGCGTCAATGTTTTGAATACCTCATTGAACAACTTACAGCAATAAAACAATTATTTCGCAAATCGGGCGTATTTTCGTCTAATATACTAAGTGACATATAAATTCGAACACCCAGTTTAAATGGTTTTATTTTAATAAAAGTTGGTGAATGTATTTATCTTACTGTAAATAACAAGTGAACAAATTTTCAGCCTTATCAGTTGGACATTCCGGTTTTTATACTGCTTTTTTTTAATTCACTAACGCTCTAAAAATGAATATTTCAGCCGCAGTAAAGAATCAACGTTGGCGGATTTTGGTTCTTGACATCCTTTACGATCGGTTACGATGCCTAGGACGGAGACCTGTACGATTTCGTCAACTTAGTGAGTTTGATAGGGGCCGTATAGTGGGACTTCGGGAAGCTGGTCTTTCTTTTCGGGCAATTGCAGTTAGAGTGCAGAGAAGTGTAGACACTGTGGTTAGGTGTTGTCAGGCATGGCTTCGAGAAGGCCGTACGCAAAGAGCAAGGGGCACTGGACGCCGCCGTAGAACAACAGACCGTGAAGATCGCCGCCTAAGATTATTGGCCTTGAGGGACCGTTTCTCCACTACCAGGTCCATTGCAAATGAATGGTTTGCAGAACACGGAAGACCTATTGGCATGCGAAGTGTTTACCGACGAATGAGAAGTTTTGGCTTGTTTTCATACCGGCCATACTGGGTCCTCCCTTTAACTCGAGAACACCGACGTAATTGCCTTGACTGGTGCAGACAACGGTCACTCTGGGATCAGGAATGGAACAGTATTGTCTTTAGTGACGAGACTCGATTTTGTTTAGGCATGCACGATGGTCGTGCCAGGGTTAGAAGGCGACGTGGTGAAAGGAGGAATTAACAGTTTTTTGTTGAAAGACATGTTCATCACACTGTTGGAGTTATGGTTTGGGGTGCTATAGCTTATGGTTCCAGGTCACCTTTAATCTTCATCAGAGGTAACATGAACGCGCAGCGTTATATCCACGAAGTTCTAGAACCCCATCTTTTACCCTATCTTGACACCCTGGCAGATCCAACTTTCCAACAAGATAATGCCCGACCACATGTTGCAAGAGTCACAATAGACTTCTTTCAACATAATGATGACACATTGTTACCATGGCCACCAAGATCTCCCGACTTATCCCCAATTGAGCACGTGTGGGATATGATGGGTAGGAGATTGCTCAATTTGCAACGTCCTCCTCAGACTCTAGAAGCACTTCGAGAGGAGTTGGTGGTTGCCTGGAATGTGATGCCACAGGAGGACATTGACCACCTGATCAGAAGCAGGCCTAGGCGCGTTGGAGAATGCGTAGCACATCAGGGTGCATCCACACATTATTAAAGGTCAAAGGGCTTTAAAGCAATCATTTTGAAATGTTTATCATTTACTTATTATGCTTCATTAAGTACTTATACAAAATTTTATTAAAATAAAACCATTTAAACTGGGTGTTCGGATTTATATGTCACTTAGTATATTATTAGACTATTACCAAAAAGTGTAAAAACCTGCATTTGGACTAGGTTTTCGGCCCTAACTTTGTTGTTATTAGTCGGATCTTTTTACGTGTGGTCTCATTTTGTAGGTCTCATAAATACCTACAAATCTTATTTGAAGATTTTTTTCGTTCCTGTCAAAACTTTCGATTGAATCCCAAAAAAGCACGTTTCCTCATTCGTTGTTGTCGAATAAAAAGTTTTGCCACAAAAATTGCTGTACCCATTTTATGCGTCCATAGTTTGAATACACCCTTGAACAACTTGCAGTAATAAAACCAGAGTTTACAATTATCTCGCAAACCAGGGGTATTTTCGTCTAAGACAAGACTGAATCGTTTATAAACGGATGACAACATTGCGTGCAAAGTCAATCTAATTGAACCCATCTTTCTCTCATAGATACCTCCAAAGTAATCATCTAAAGGCGGGTTCTCACTAGTCAATCGTATTGATCAGTAATAATGAATCTATGCCATTGAACATAGAACTGAATGGTAAATTTGATCACATTGTGCAAATCGATAGAGCAATGCGGCTGAACGGAAGTTTACATTAGGCTATTTCACTTCAATGGCATAGATTCATTATTGTAGATCAATAAAATTGACTGAGAACACGCCTTTAGAGTATTTCACTTCACTGGCATAGATTCATTATATAACTGATCAATAAAATTGACTAATGAGAACGAGGCTTAAGTAAATGTCGGAAGAATCAAGCGCAGATTGATCCGTAACGCATCTGCTACTCACTCTTGCACACACACATACATTGAGTGATAGTAGAGGGTCATTGATTCCACTAAAAATACTTCTAATAGAGACTGTCAACATTGTAGTTGTATCATCAGACCTATGTTTTATAAAATCATACTGGCAGCGGCAAGCGTAAATGTGGGAGACTCTTGTTGACGAGAAGATTTTCAAGGCAGTGAGATAAAACGAAAAAACACATATCGTCTTTGAGTTTACACTAACAAACCTTCGTGCATAGATGCCGATTGCCTATGTATGTACGAGGGATGTCTTTTAAGTTTTGCATATGGAAATATAACAACATGGTAGGTAGTTTTAAATGACTTTATCGTCTTTCGAAGTATTCTCCACGAAGATTAACACCTGCATGTGTTCGAACCAATTTTCGCGGCACTTATTCCACTAGTTTGCTGGCAGATCCAAAACGGCATTTTTGAATGCGTCAACTGCTTCTTCTGGCGACTGGAACCTCTGACCACGCAGTCTGTTTTTAATTTTCGGGAAAGTAAAGAAATCGATAGAACTTAGATCGGGACTTTATGGAGGATGGTCCAATAATTCCACGTTTTCTTACGTTAAATACTGCCTTTTTGGGCTGTGTGCGAGCTTGCGTTGTCTTGGTGGAGGATGATTCTTCTTTCAGGGTTGATTTTTCGAAGCTCGGTGATGACTTTTGGCCAACAAATGGGGTATACCAATCCGCAGTAACAGTTCTTTGCTCATTAAGAGGAATTGTTGCAAAATGACCCGCTTTTGACACAAATCTCGCGACCATCTTTTTCGAAACACTTCGAGAAGGGATGACTTTTGTTGGCTTTTCTTCACCTTGGAACACTCAAACAGCCGACTGTAGTTTATTTTATGGTTCATAACAGTAAATCTACGATTCATCACCACTAACAATGCTGTACCCTTTTTTTCAGTTTCCGGAATTGAAACGGTCAAGCGTTTTTTGACATCAATTAACCCTGGCTGCTTTCTGCTCTTCAGTCAACAAGTGGGGTATCCAACGAGAAACTAATTTTCTTACTCCTAATTCTTCATTGTAAAATTTTTGTCTATCACATGTCTATCTTCAATGATGAGTTTGCGCACAGCATTGACGTTTTCCTGGGTGACTGCCATTTTTGGTGCACCCACCCTGGGATCGTCGCTAAGACTCACGCGTCTACGTTTGAATTCTCCATACCAACGGGAAATTCTCGACTGATGTGGCGCTTCGTTGCCGAAAACAGTCAGTAACTCAGAAAGGCATTCTTGTTGCGATAATTGTCTCTGAAAGTTGTAATAAATTATGGCGCGAAAATGTTCTCGGTTGAGTTCCATTTTTCTAATGACTTCGTGACACTTAAAAATTCACTGTAGTGAGAACACTGCACGTATTGTTGTGAAACTTTGAATTTAGGTTCTCTAAAGAGTGAGGTTAAGATTCAGTACTGACGTTCGATCCGCGGGGCCTACTATGTTTCTATATGCAAAACTTAAAAGACATCCCTCGTATAAGGGGGATAGATGTATGTAGGTTATTCCTGTAACTTTATCCGCCAAAAACAGTGATAAATGACTGTAATGTATGGCAGTTTGTGCTATCTTATTTCAATAGACCCGATATCCTGGATAGAGGATAGTTGTTCAGCTTTCATTGGTTGTCCCACCTGCGACAAAGCATAGACCACTTGCCAAATAGTACGACACAGTTGTCTCAGATTGGCCGTTTGTGGTCGTATGAACGAAAGCCGAATTACTAACTAAAAAAATGACGGAATGCGTTTCTCGGTTACCCTTCGACAGAAATTAAATCGCGAGCAGTTAGTATCTGAGTATAGAATGATTATTAAGATGTTAAGATGTAGACACAAATATCGGATGAAGCTAAACGACGAAGCGTAAACGACTTGAATAACGGATGAATATATCTGAACAAGGATGATCCACTTTCGTTTAATACTTTAGATGTTCATAAAAGATGAAATAGCTTACAAACGTGAATACAATATCCATTTTGATTTTAAACATCCATGAGAAGCAGGAGTTATATAATAATATAGGTAGCTATCTCGAACACGAGGAACAGATAATGTATGAGTTGTCGCTTTTCATTATCACGTTATTACTTCCTACGCTGAAGAGGTATTACAGATTCTGGATGTTATATGACATGTGCATCACGAAAAACCATGTCACTTATTTTCATCGGTCTGTCTGTCTGTCTGCTTCATGGACCGCCTAAAAGTTGAGAAGTATTGCTCGGATTTGGATGAAGTTTTAACACAAGCATATTAAGGATGGAAAAGCTCCCAAGTCCGGTGATTATATACACCTACTAGCCATATTTCATAAATCATAGATTTCCCCGTACATTTGTCGTTAAAACTTGTTTTCGATCCGCGTACTCACCTCCCGGCGGACTGATTCGGTTGACTAAATTATCCGTACTGCAGCGCAGAAAACATATAGACGAATCATGCATAGAATAAACGATAATTAGCTGCTGCGGTGTCGCGCCGCTGTGGAAAGGGACACCGTTGCCAGATGGACAGTAACGACGGGTAGGGCAGGAAAATGTCTATCGGCCTGTTTGACTGGCTCAATTCATTTAATTTCTCCGTTCTACATCTTCGTAACTAAATTTTAACTCAAAGAATTTCAAGTGCGCTAAACTTAATCTTTGAATAAGTCATGGTCGAGGTTATCATTAAACGTTTAATGACCTATACTTATAGTCTTTTTCACGAGTATCCATCACGGTGTAATGATAGCTGATTATCTAGTTATATAGCCATTTGGTCAAAGGACACATCATAATTCTGACGGATCCCTCAGTGCCAGGTAGTCGAAGCCATATTTTGTTTTGGTTTTTTTGTACGTTACATATTTATTTTATACTTGCTAAAAGCTGCTTTATTTGGGAAAGTTCAGTTGCATACAAACAACAAAATACTACAAACAAATTTTACTAGATTTACACCCGAATCATTATTGCCAACGTTGCAGACTAACACACTAATGTAACTTGCTGATCAGCTGTTCACCTCAGTAAACGTCAAAGCGTGATGGATACTCGTGAAATAGGGATATATGCGCTTGCTGTTTTCCATTGTCTTTCTGCAATTCGAGAATATTACCACTAGTATGATCTGTTTAGTTAGTTAACGCCATTACGTAAAAAGAGACCGATAACACCATGACGTAATTCTTCGTATCCTCTTCGATAACGAAACGAATTTCTAGTGATCTTTATCATGAGCAACTCGCCCGCATGTGATCTGCTGACACCCTGTGGCATCCATCGTCCACCTTGGCAGCTGGTCCATTAATAAAACCGAACCGGCGTAGTAATGACACATCTGAGTAGGCTTTGGGCACGTGCTTTGACTGCTGTGGCTTGCTGCGATACCACCTGTCACCTTACCAAACCAACAGGCCATCCGCGTGTCCGTCAGTCCGGTTTTCGTGATTTGGCCAATTCCCAAAATGGCATTGCGACGATTTATTTCGTACTGCTTTGGCTTATCATTCCGCTGAATACACGGTCTCTAAAGAGTATGTTTGCCTGTAATAATTCAACGTTCAAAAGAGTTACTCCAAGTAAACTGCCGCTGTAGGGATCTTTAAGGTAGTGGTTATACACAGGTGTCAGATGGCGGGTCGTACAAGACTGCACTGAGAAAAATATTCAATTGAACCAGTTAAACTTTTAACTTTGCCAATTAAAAAAATAATTAACTTTGTGACAGTTAACACGTTTAACTAATTCAATTGGAAGTCGGATTTTTTAAACAGTTTTCTTCAAACTATTTCTAACTCATTGAGTTTACCTGCTCCAAATAAAACACTTATTTCATTATGTTTATAAAATGAAATTTGTTTGAATAATTTAGGTAAAAGTGTTTCCTAGTTTTAATGAATTAATTTATTTAGATTTAAAAGGATGTTTGGGTATGTCGAATTAAAAAAATGTATTTTGCTGCCTGGTATATATTATAACTGTGATCTGACAGATCTTAGATATTTAAAGATTTGGAGAACTTGATATTGATTTTTGATATTTTCAAAATAAAAACTTCCGAATTTTATTACCCTAAAGTTGTACTTTTTACTTCTCATAATAAAAAAAAATCCGCTCACCCGCATCCAACGCATTTACGTATACAAATAAATTCGACCGCGCATTATACAAACTAGGGTATTTTTAAAAACTTCAAAGTCTGCACTAACAGGAGGCTACACTTCTTATATATTCATTATACAATATAAGGGAAAATCACATCAAGCATATGTCAAGCACATGTTTGATATAAATGCCCTTCATTGACCTAAATATGGCTGCACAAATAAAATTTCATAGTCCATCCCACTCCGTCACATCATCAGTGACTTCTAATATTCTAACCATGGTTATGGTCACTAAGCGCCTTATGCTCGAGTATTTTAGTTGATCACCATAATTGATCCACTTCACAGCAATATTCGAATATGAAGCTCCTCGCGAAAATCACAAATGAAACTGAGGAGTTCGAAGCGCATCACGTCTGAGGCATACTCCCGTCAATTCACGAATGGCGGGCCGAGATGCAAATAAACAGCTTAGCTGTTTATATTAAAATGTTTAAATCATCCAAGTGCACCTTTCCCACATGAACTAAATTACGTAAACTAATAAAACCGTTTAAGGGTACATGGTTTGCTGTTTTCAAGCAAATTAGTTTAATTGTACATTACTTTTAATTAAACTGGTCCCAGTATTCAGTTTAATTAAACCCAATAATCTAGTTACTTAGGATAATTAAAAAATGCATTACGAGTAATAAATAATTGTTCAGAACAACTGTCTAATTGAACACTTTTTCTCAGTATGGCGATGCCATTTGTATCTGTTTTGCATGGGTTTTACTGTACACGATACCGGTAGTACAAGATGCCATCCCCATCCTTAAATTCCAGCCTTGTCATACTGGGTGAGTTTTCCCCAGTTTGAGGCATTTTTTGTTACCTTTTGAGCGACTTTAGAGGGGCATATTTTTCTGGGTGACTCATTTGGGGGTTTTTGTTTTAACATTGTGAAACTAGCCGCTGCCAAACAAAAATTTTCACTTCTATAGCTTATAATGTCCTATTCACTGCGACAAAATAATCGGGATCCCACCACTATTTGATCAGTAGGCTGGGTGCCGGAAAGTTCAGTAATATAATTTAGACAAGAACTCGTCATATTTGCTTAACCTTAAGAAGATATTTTAGAGGCCTTTATTGTTCATAACATTGAAAAGCCTGAAATAAAAATTTCTGGTAAATATTTTTCTAAATTTGCTCAAAAGTTGATTGGGGTTACATAGTGGCTAACTCCTGTTTCATGTTATAGTCTAATCATATTAGACGAAAATACCGCTGGTTTGCAAAATAATTATAAAGCCTGGTTTTATGCTGCAAGGGAGTATTTAAAACATGGATGCATAAAATTTGTACACCAATCTTTGTGGGAAAACTTTTTATTCGACAATAAAGAATGAGTAAATGTGTTTTATGGGTTCCAATCGAAAGTGTTGGCAGTAACGGAAAAACTCTATCGTAGATTCTAAGGTATTTATGAGACCTACAAAATGAGACCACAGGCAAAAAGATCCGACTAATAGCAAAAAAGTTATGGCCGAAAACAACGGCACACTGCAGGTTTTGGCACTTGTTGGTATTGCAACGATGGTTTCTCGCAGATACTTGAAATTCTTCAAGGATTCCTAATTCTAAATAACCACAACAAAATTGGAGTAGATTGGTCAAGTAGTTTTTTGAGCATTTCTAATTGTTTATCCCAAAACACCTGTTTTCATGCTAACACTACTAGTTTATTGAGTAATATACAGGGTTAGTTCAAAGTGCATTTCATAGCTTAATACACTAGCTTACCTTGCCGATATGAATCGCAAACCATTTCGGAAGATAAATGTTATTTTTATGCAAAATTTGCAACAAAAGATAATAGACACGTCCGCTTTGTTTTTAAAATATGTATAGTAAAGTATGTTTTTCGAATATCGTATCAATTACTCACAAATACCTTTATTTTTCGAATAGAAATAACATTTATTTTTCGGACTGGTTTGTGATTCATATCGGCAAGGTAAACACGTGTATTTTGCTATTAAATACTCTTTGAATGAACCCTTTATATTGCTGAATAGCTAGTAGTGATGGCCGGAAAACGGTGTTTTGGGATAAACAATTAGAATTTTTAAAAAAAACTACTTGACCAATATACTACAATTTTGTTGTGGTTATTGGTCATAAGAAGTATGAGTCCTACGGATTAGAAGAATTTCAAGTAGGTGCCAGAAAATATCGTCCAATTACCAACAAGTGCAAAACCTGCATTTTACCTCGTTTTTTGGCAATAACATTTTTGCTATTAGTCGGATCTTTTTATGTTCAGTCTCATTTTGTAGGTCTCATATATACCCAAAAACCTTAGATGAAAAGTTTTTCCATTTCTGTCAATACTTTCGATTGAATCCCAAAAAACGCATTTTCTCATTATTTGTTGTCAAATACAAAGTTTTCCCACAAAAATTGATGTACCCATTTTATGCATCCATGTTTTAAATACCCCCTTTGAACAACTATGCAGCAATAAAACCAGACTTCACAATTATTTCGCAAACCAGAGGTATTTTCGTCTATGATTAGATAATATCATTTGAAGTTGTATCAAGAGAGTCTTCAGTGATTGCATCCTGTCAATTATATTATGTCATTTTGATAGCGGAAATTTTTGGGTAACTCTCGTTAAAAGCACATATCTATGGATATAGTACCCGTTGATTCTCTGATTCTGGCGGTATAAGGCGGTAGCACTGTGGAAATGTTTTGTAATCTGACCCTCTTGATGAAATACGTGTGTAAGTGCAGCATGGCCCACGGTCTTCATAGTCGATAACTTGGCACCCCTGTAAAGATGAAAGATACTTGACAGTAGTAAAAGAAGGGACGGAGAAGTAAAACAAATCCTCCGGCACAGTTTGCAGTTAATAGCAGTCGGCTGTGATCCTCCTTAGGTCGTGTGCAAAATATATTCTAATCCTCCGACCTCCATTTGTAGGGTACTTCACGTGTCCCTATTCCCGGCATATCTGAGACAAAGAGACAGTGGCGGCGCAGAGGTATTTTATGCAACGTTGCTCATCGAAATATGAAATACTGCAAACGTTATCTAGGACAGTATCTCTATTTCTGATTGAGATAGCAAATCACCCAAGTTGGCTTTAGAGAAGAAACTAGTAATATAGCTTTTCTCCACTTGATGACAGAAGGCCAACCATGGACAGCAGTTTTCGTATTTTAACAACTGCTCAGAATGGTCTAGGCTTGGTCTCAGATAGGACAACGAACAACAGCTAAGAGACTATCCTCTATCCAGAATATGACTATCGAATAAAGACAGCACATAGCGAAAATAGATTTCACCTTGTACTGTTTTATTCCGATAGACCTTATATCCTGGATAGAAGACAGTTGTTCAGCTTTTGTTCGTCATCCTGCCTGAGACTAATGCTGAGAAGTTGCCCAAACGTTCGAAATAGCTGTCCATGGTTGGCCGTTTATGGTAGGACAGACGAACGGTGTATCACCAGTTTTTTCGATACCGAGTACTCGTAGACCGAATCTGCTATACCACTAGCATCAGCGGCATCTAGCGACCTCAGTCATGACCAGTCTATGAAGTATTAACCCGGTTCCATCCCAACAGACAGCCTGCTGTTTCACTCTCGCAGTGGTCGATTCTGACAATAGATGTCTTATTTCAATTGGCTTTTGGGGTAACACCACTTTCGAGGTAGTCCAGGCCTGTAGTTGTAAAGGTCGGTCTTAGATCGTTTTTGTGGGATTGGTTGGACACAAATTTACAATTGTCTGGCTAGGTGCCGGATTCGTAAGATATCTGGAAGAGACGCGAAAGAACTGAAACAAGTTACGCTGCACACCTCTTTGAGTCGGTTACAATTTTTCCATCCTGGCACGTAAGTGGTGTAAGGCTACTCTGTGAAAAGTTCTTTTCAATGCTGGTACTTGGCATTGCGAACCGCTTCGTTATATTTGTTTCTGGACTCGACGTTCGCTTGTCTGTTCTCTACAGTGGGGTTTTGTAAGAAGGTTCTGTGTGCCTTGATCTTCTGCAGCCGAGCAGTGTCGCACCATTTGTTGAACCAGCTGTTGGACCCTGGTTTAGGCACTTTCACTGCATGAGGGATGCATTCATCCATTCCGACGTGGATAATTTCAATTATCGACGAACAGACAGCCGACGCATCCACGTCAGCAAAACAAACATCTCTCCAAGGAAAGTTGGAGAAGAAGTCTCTGAGCCCCTCCCAGCCATAATGCCAAATTTTTCCTCCTAGTTTCTGCTGCCATAGCGGGTTCTAACCTCCACAGCACCGTAGTCTGAGTTACCCAGGACAGGACAGCAGTGCTGTAAGGCAGAAGATGCGCGTGGTAGGCAAGAGATCTAGCAGGCTAGTGGCATGTGACGAGATGCGGGGTAAAAAGTAGGGTTCATCACCAGCTGAGTCAGCCCTTGAGTAATAGCGAACGCATCAACTACACGACCTGCTACATCGGTCTTGTTTGAGCCCAACCAAAGCTCATTATGGGCGTTGAAATCACCGAGGAGAACTACCTCTGAAGCAAGGTAATTGATGTTCAGGATGTCGATCTTGACAGTGATGTATATGTGCGACACTATTATTAATATTATTTTATTACCTTTTCTTCCACCAAAAAGGGAGACAAGGTAGGTCGTTACAGTGGTGTTTATAATGATGCTCTTCAATATTATTATTATTTCAGTATCACTTTAGATGTGTGCTGTCGTGAGATGGTGGTGGATAATGGAAGTACTTTGGGGTTTGATGGTTAGTGGTCGATCTGTTAAGAATTTGTTGTTCAAAGACGCTACAGCTCAGCAGCCTACCATTATGGCATTGGTATTACATAAAGACCTTACTTAATATCAAAAACAATATAACGTAATGTCGAATTGTTCACTAGGTCAAATGAGGTATTCGCTGTGCACATCTAATGCTACTAAGGGAGGACATGTGTACGACAGCTAAAAATATGACATTACGTAAGAAATCGAACGTAATTTCATTAAAGGCTAACGTTAGGTGAAAAACCTCATACTTCCTGTCACTTTTCTAAGTTGCCCCAGCGGTTTAACTACAAATTTCTAGTCACTCCGTAGATGGTCTCCTGGTTAAAGTTAACTACTCTCGTATGATGCATCTGGTATTGAAAAACACGATTTGAGAAATAATTTCTCCATAGTAGTAAGATAGCAAGCAGTTAACATGCAATTGAAAAATCGGGCCTATTATCTTTTGGATGCAAATCAACAGAAATGATCATATCGTCTCTGTGTATTCTACAAAAATTATCGCCCCTCAATGCATTCCAGCCTCAATTGTATGATTGTGAGACACACCGTCTTACACCCCGCATTTGTACCACGTTATGCCATTGTCACTAGTCGCTACCAAAATTACGCGATGTTAGTATGAATAATAGACAAACACACTTAAGATCTTTCAGATTATTGAATCTGTAACGGACGCCAATGTTCCCGTATGAAAGTAACTCTATAATACCCTCTCGCCGCAGAGAATCGAAATAGAATTTAAAATAGTATAATTAGGGAATATTGGAGGGAAAAGCACAGACTGAAGAGCATCACAATTGTTCGGTAATTGAGTCATTGAAAAGCATCTTTTACCTCGGCGCAGACACAGATAATAACGGCTGTTAGACGGCCCTAATTGCTTAAGTCTTACGGGCTACGACTCTATGGCTCTACGAATGCAAGAGCCAATGGCATAGGCCGATGGTATATATACGTAGAGTAACGACCATTATGTTTTCGACGTTGCCGTAAGCCCGATGAGGAATTATTACTTGGCTGATAACATCGCAGACAGTAGATGTTCATTGAGGAGGTACGTTTGGGCGTATAATGGAAGCAACGGAAACGGACTGATTATCTGTGCGCCAATGGTTGTTCAAATAACAAGGTGTCATTTTTTATTGTAAGCTACGCTGTTTGAGATGACATCTTCAGTAATGCAGTCAACTGGTAGGTCATGTCGTTAGTCGTCAGCAATTGACCCTTTCGATATCACACAATATATTTAACTTTATCTCTCTACTTGTGTTTTTAAATGTTAGCAACCCCTATCAAAGTTTTCTATTGCAGCAAAGACTTGCTCTTTAGAGTGCATTGTCAATATGTTTATTTTAAATGTTTCCAAATGTTACGTGTTTTTTGATTCAGAAAATAAGAATCCAATCTGTTTTGAATACAAAATCGATAAAGTTACTCTGGGACGAAAATGTATAGTCAAGTACCTTTGTGTGGTTTGACACAAGGCTCAGCTTCAGGAAGCATATACATCAATGTGTGACTGAAGCTGCAAAAATGGATTATATCAAGAAATTGCAGGTGTTGAAGCTTTAAAAACACTATACTTTCGCGTTTGTTACGTCTAGGTTACAATATTATTCTTATGCTTAGAGGCCTTATCATATATACCAAAAGCAGATGCTAGAGAAGTGGTCCCCGGAATATTTGTTGTGTTGATGTTGGGGAAGCCTAGGCTAAGAGGAGCATCAGTCAACAGCTCTTATCCAGTAAGTTCAACATGATCTACTGGAACAAAGAATCAAGGGTTCAGTATCGCTTCTTTAAAGCTTCTTCATAATATCATATATTACTCAGATTCACTATTCCAAATTGATTTTAAGATATGCCCAGTTACGGTTCACTCAGCTGATTTTTTCAGAGTGAGGAGATGGAATACCAACTTACGGTTCAATTCGCCGATACAGCTGTCAAAAATGTCAGTGTTGTCTCCAATAATTGTAATATACATACTAACCCTTAGAGTAGTGTTCTAGCCAGTCTCTCTATCATTCGCTCTCTCTCTCTCTCTCCCTCTCTGAGACTTATTGTTATACAGAGAAAATGTACGAGAGAGAAGCGCGAAGAGTTAGAAGCAACCCGAGAGATGAAGCGACGGGCGCAGCTGCGGCTTGCCGCGTTGCCATCAGCTCACTGTGTTTAACATACGTATTGCATGCTTTCGAGCTTTTCTCTTGTACACATTACTTCTTCCGTGGTATTTGGATCTCTCATTTCTTGACTCCCTTCTTGTGTGAGTTGTACTTTTGTGTATACTCCTAATTCATGTGTTTGTTTCCTTATTGGAAACTGTAGCAATGTTGTTTCCTTTTTTTATTTAACCTTTTGCCTTGGTTATATATTTGGTAAAACTTTTTACTTACCGTTTAAGCTGTCCTGTAACCGAAACTATGTTCTGTTGGACAATAAATACTTTGTTCACTTGTATTTTTGTTTGGCCAAGCACAAAGCCATCTATCTTATCTACCTAGACTTGTCGCATAGCCCTGGTAACATACCCAACTCTAAATGCAAGTCAATCCTTCACTTATCTCATCTATCCGTGGCGCTTCGCCATACAATACTACCGCAAGCAATGGATTTTCCTTCCGATTCATAGACCAGTGACTAGAATTGAAAAAGCGGGATTGCGCTACAAGAGGTTCGGTAGTTACGATTTCAAATCGTTTTAATTCATAATGCATTTATAACTAACATAAAGAACCCACCGTTAGCTTCTCAAAGTTTATCAACGTATGGCCTTGAATGACAAATGAAATCAAGGTCAAGAGGATTTTTGTCGCTTTTGACCCCGGAAATGAGCAGAAGCAATTTTACGCTCATAAATGGAGTTCAGTGAAAATTATTTTAACCTTGTAAGGGGAATTAAGGACATCGTAAAAAATCCTTTCTTCAAAACATTTCATGTCGATAAAGCATAAAAAGGACAGCATAATATGAGCTTCAATATGACCTTGACGACCAAATCTATATCAAGACAAACTGTTTTAATGGTACTCTATACTTTTTGCCCCGGAAATAGATACAACGACAAATTTCACTTTTAACTATGATCTTGGGTAAAGACCGTTTCAACCTTGAACGTTTTTGTCAAGATCGCCATCAGAAATATCAGAGACGTTAATAGAGACAACGAAAATATAAAGACTCAATTCTCCTGGGTATTCCCTGGTGAAACTGAAGCTGGCTTGATACCGGAAACCGATAGAACTGAAAATTTTACTTTTAGACATGACCGTGACCAGGGATCTTCGAGGCAAAAAAGTTCTGACTCAAGGCCATATCTAAAACTAAAAGTTTCTGTTCTCCCCATTAGAAAGCATTGGGACTCTTTAAAAAGATCCTCCTGCTCAATGTCAAATTAAAGATAACCAGTGAATAGTCAGGGAAGATCCTGAATACTGGCAAATACCATTCCCGAACTTTCGTATTACTCTGTATAACATACACTTAAGGCCTCAAAGGAGGCAGAGGAGGGCATCGCACATGGTCTTATGGTATCGCAGGTACTCTTCTCGATAGTATGCGCCGCCGGAGGGGAAATATTTTCCAACCTGTCACCCCCTAGTGTGTGCTAAACGTAATTCCTAATTCCATAACAATCAATGGACTCAACACCATTGTATGATTAATTTTGAAAAAACCTCTCTTGCCTTATGGTGAAGTATCTGCGTTTCTTGGACTATGAAGCACACGTCACGTTTTCCCAGCCCTATTGCATTAGGTATTTTTACGAGGATGGTGCTTCCATTAGATTCCCTTATTCAGATGGTTCTTGCGAGCCAAGGCGAGACGAGGCAACAACCTCCAGCAGGAACAATTAACTAAGAGCAAAGCGAGATGAGAGCACGTTTCGCCCTTTTATTTGTCGTCTTTACTGTCTTAAATAATTCATTCGGCTCAAAAAGAACAGAGTTTGCTATAGGGTTGAAACGGTTTGTGATTCAGGTAGTAACATAGAGCATCTTATCGAAACTTACAGGAGGAAGCTTGAGCTCCTCCCCCTTCAAGCTTCTTTCATCGTATTATTACAACTGCATTCCCACTGAGGAGAAGCGATCGAAGAGGGCCGATGCAAAATTCAGAAAAAGCATTTCGCTTCGCTTCTGTGGGTTGTTACACATTTACACCCACGTTTCTTGAGACGGTGCTTTTAATTTGCTACTACCCACATCGCATTTGTGTCGAAACATTCTGCAGGGTGTCACAAGAGTCATGGAGCAAACGACAGGGGGTGATAGGGGGGCCATTTGCAATCAGAAAAACTGTATACCACCTTGATCAAAGAGTTCCCGGAGTTGATTAAAAAAATAAACAATACATCCCATTCAAAGTAGTCCCCATTAACTGCAATGCACTTATGGGCTCCTCTCAGTGGCTTTTTGATTCAGTTGAACAAGAAGAGGACACCGGGGGCCAAATCAGGTGAATTGGGTGGTTGTTGAATGGTATTCGTGCTGTTTTTGCCCAAAAGCTCACGGATAATGATGGCATTGTGCGATGGTACGTACAAATGCCTGCATTTTTGTCGGATTGATTCACGCAAATATCTCAAAACACCCAAATAGTACTCCTTGTTGACAGTCTGACCTTCTGGCAAGAATTCACTAAGCACCAGGCTGAAGTAATCCCTGAAAACCGTGAGCATTACCTTCTTTTCTACTAGAAACGACGCGATTTCTTCGACCTCGGCTTATCCGGCGTGCGCCATTCACTCGGCTGATGGCTTGACTGCATGTCATACTCACAAACCCACGTCTCGTCTCCAGTAATGATGCGTTTGGTAAATGTTGGGTCAAAATCAGCCATGGAAATCATGTATTTGGCGATATCAACACGGTCATTTTTTGCATGAAATTCAAGTCTCTTGGCACCAACTTGGCTGCAACACGCCGGAGACCCAAATCGTTGACCAAAGTGCTTTGACCGGATCCATAAGCAATGCTCAAATCCTCTGCCATTTCTCTGATAGTTAATTTGCGGTTGGTGGTCAACATTTTCTTCACTTTGTCTACGTGTTCTTCTGTTTTCGATGTTGAAGGCCTGCCGCTGCGCTGATCATCGGCGATGGACTAACGTCTTCTGTGAGCCGTCGAAAACGAATGTTTTTTTCAAGGCATCGTTGCCGAAGCACTTTCCTAGTATTTCCATGGTTTGCGTACCGTTGATGCTGTTTTTAACATACAATTTCATGCAAAGGCGTTGTTGTTCATTCAGATCTATTTTGAAAATCCTAGTATATCGTGAACACTCGCAAAAACACATTACTCAACTCGACGAAGCTTTGACAACTGATAATGAAATGACGCCAAAATTCAGAATATCAGCACCATGACAAGGCAAACGGAATTGACAGCCGAGTGCTACGAGCGCCACATTTTTAAGAATTTTTGAAAGAACGCTACTTTTGAGACTGTACTGTTTTTATGTTTTCTTTTGTTAGGTTTCAGTCAGATTCACAGTATATGTTCCTGAATGATAGTTAATGTATATAGGCTAACCTGCAATTTTGTCTGTTGTCAACAAGATTACAGTATATCCAACGAAGCTTTTACAAAACATTAGTAGGATAAACTCATCGATACTATGACCTTTCAAAATAACTTAGACGATATTAGATAATTGCTTTTTTTTAGAGCATATTCCGAATACAAATAAAGTATCTCCGATATCTTTGAAATGCGCAAGCGCGTGATGTAATTAATTCGGAATTTTTAATGTCTGCGAACAGCAAAACCTACCGAATTCTTTCTGCACAAAAGTAAGGTTAGAGTTTTTGTTTTGATTTTTATTATTTGAATTTAAGTATTTTTTAACAAGTACAGCAAGTGTGTCGCCCATTTTTTTTAAAATGCCTGATAAAGGAGGTAAGTTTTTTAACCCAACCATAAATAAATAATTAAAAAATTACTATTTTGTTAGATCTGCCAGAGTTTCTGCTATTTCCTTCATGTTGTCAAGACCAGGATGAAGTGGAATCCTTTAAATGGAATTACACCAAGACTCTTATGTTTTTGGACCTATATAAAAAATATAGAGACTTGGTTGGGTCTTTAAAAATTAAAAATTTAAATAAATGTATGAAGAAATTGCTAAGGAGTTGAGACAAAAAACCAATCAAAATATAACAGGATCAGATTGTGAAAACATATGGAAACATCTGGAGAGAATGTTCAAGAAATATGTGGACAACAACAATAAAACTGGAAGAGGAAGAAGAGAGTTTGAGTATGCAGAAGCAATGGAAGATATTTTGGGTAAAAAACGAAACATTCATCCTGTTGTATTATTGTCATCCGACACAATTATTCATCCAACAACACAGGTGGTTACAGGAGATAATTCTGAAAAGGAAAATCTGGTAGAATTTCCTAAAACCAAGGAGCTACTCAGCACCAGCAGCAAGGCAACTGATGTAACAGCTCCTCAAAGAATTACAAATATGAATAAAAATAAAGAGAGAGAGAGAAAATTAACAGAAAAAAAAGAAAAAATGACTTTCTACAGGAAAAAAAATTAATTAATAAAACAATATTTAGAAAGATCTAATCCACACCTTGATATCCTTTAAAAGGTTTAATCTTTTTGTTCAAAGAATTTAGATGTTAAGTTTTGAATTACATATTTTAAGGGAATTTTGTTAGGTTTTTCTATATTTATTTAGATCAATTTAAATTAGTATAAGTTTTAAATTGTACAGTGTTTTTATTTTAGTTAGAGAATTTCGTTGTTTTTTTTGTTTATTTATTTTTTCATTATTTAGACACATTACATACTAAATTACGAAATTTAAGCTACCTATTCATTACTTCATTTCTTTTTTTTATCCCAGTTTGTTCATCCTGATTTTCAGTTCCTGCATCTCGCCCTGATTGTCCAACAATTACTTCATTCTGTACTTGTGGTGCTGGTGGAACTTCTACTACAAAATCATGTAAATTGTCTTCTATTGAAAGGTTGGGCAATACAGCACAGGCCCTTATGAAGTGAACACATAATTCGATATTTCTTAATTTCAAATGGTAAAGTTGTCTGAATTTTTGTTTGAGTATGCCGAAGCAGTGCTCAATTACATATCTATTTTTCGAAAGAAGATAATTGTAATTTCTTTGGCGACGAGTCAAATTACCTCTATCTTGAAATGGAGTTAGGCAATATTGTAAACAAGAGTAACCACAGTCTCCAATAATAAAGTGGTTTCCACATTTTTCTTGAAGTGTTCCAAATAATGGTGATGTCCCAAACACTCGACTGTCATGTACGGATCCTGGGTATCCGACAAATATATCCCTTATTTTGCTTTTATGATCGCAAACAACTTGTGCCTGTGAAAAATAAAATATACTATATAAACATTTAAGATATTATCATACTTGAATAACATTTAAATTGAAATTTAAAATTTTGCTTTCTTACCTGGATCGAAAAAAAAGTACTTCCTGTTAAGGTATGAATCTGGATCATCCTGTGGCTTGTCAATTTCAATGTGTGTACCGTCAATGACGCCATTAATGCCAGGAAATTCGTCTTGCCTAAAGTGGCTTTCAATTTCAATGTTCTCCTCATTAGTTGGCCATGTTATAAATTCTGCAGACAAATTGGATAAAAAATACGTAAATCTCTTAACAATTTTATGAAGAAAGCTAATCGTAATCCCTATACGGTCAGATACATCCCTTAAGCTTGCAGCTTCATTGCTTGCATACCATAAAAAGGCCACAACTGTTTTAAAAGGGCTGGTTTTTTCAGAGTCACCTTTTTGGTAGTGATAATATTGCGAAGCTTCATATCTGTTTGATAATTGGCTTGCTACTTCCCTGCTTATCCTAAAATGCCCCAATAGCTGTTGATCGTTGAATTGGGGCACAGTTTCCTCACAAAAGTTCTCATTTTTTGGAACTTCAAACAATTCGTTCAATTTTTCCAAATCTTCATCGCTTGAACTTAAATGCATCATTGGCATCATCTTGAAAGTAGATTTGAGATAAATGTTTGTTTATATCACAAAGACACAGAATTATAGGTTAGGATTTGTTCTGAATTTTAAATCCCTGCGTCTATCACCGGATCTGTCAAACACATTACGAGCACGTTCAGAACTTTCTTTTTTTTTAGTGCGCATGCGATGATAAGATGAAGGCGTCCGGGATTCGCTCCGCGAAAAAAGCTAATCAAATATTCTAAATAGTATAGTAAAAGTAGAGATGGAAATCCGGAAAATTTCCATTTTCTAAACTTAGCCTTTACTTGCCGTTACTGATCTTCCAGCTTCTAAATGTGATGGGGAAACAATCCAGGGACAGTAAATCCTCAAATTAAAAAAAGGGTTAAAGAAATATTGCCATGTTACCTGACCAATAATAAATATCTACTGGTAGATGATATAAACCAACATGGGTAATACAAAAGCGATGCATGGATGCCGTGCTCATTTCACTTATGTGATTCAATGCAAGATGCCGTACTTGTCACAGGAATATGCAGAAATGCATTTCATTTATGGATTGTGCAATCGAAATATTCGACATGCTGCCAAAGAATATTGAAATCGACATCCCCGTACAGCAAATTTTCCAGACCGACGTACATTTATGCATGTAGATAGTGCCTATGTAACAGCAGAAATGCCTGGGAGACAAGTAAGAACAGGAAGGCCGAGTATCAGCGTATATGGGGTACTATACTTAACTGAAAATGAGGCTACTAGCAATGTGCACCATGTTTCGCGGAATGCTGGTGTAGCTAGTCCGACAGTACACCGAATTCTACACAGAGAGCGACTGCACCCGTTAAGATTCGAAGTGTGCAAGTGCTTCTTCCAGAAGATTACCCAAAGAGAATCCAGTTTTGCGGAAGGATGCTCCAAGAATACAGAAATGACTCGCAGTTCTTCATAAAACTCTTATGGACGGACGAAGCTTATTTTCGAAGAACAGAAATTTATAAGATAGCTTATATTCAGGCCGATGGATAGGGCGACGAGGAACCATAACCTGGCCACCTCGCTTACCAGACCTCATCCCCATCGATCTCCTTGTATTGGGTTATATGGAGAAATTCGTGTTTTCTACAGAAGCTCCATCCGAGCAAGTTTTAATAGAATGGATTGCTACTGTTAGCAACAGCCTCCACAGTAATCCACACATGATACAGAGGGTTGAAAGAAATTTTCTGTGACAATGCAGAGTTTGTTTTAGAGGAGAAGGAAGACACTTCGAACATCTGGTCTAAATATCGCCTAATATGCACACAAAGAAGAGCTCTTTTCAGAGCCGCAACATATTTTCTGGGATATAGGATCTAATGATCACTTAATTAAATACTGTTGCACTGCTTCAGTAACGTTTTTAACCCAAGATAATTTCAAGGCCGCCTTGGAATCATTAGACCTAGAATGCATTCAGGTTTGAAGTTTTGTTGTCAGATAAGTGTTTGCTCATCTTCTTTGGAAGAATGAAGATCAACAAAGGTTTAAAAAATGGAAATTTTCCGGATTAGGGTATCTGCAGCGTTTTATCTACTTTGCGCCGACACTATCTACGATATTTGACTACCTAATAAATATTTTGGAAGGGCATAGTGTTAAGACGTTTTTCATTACTATGAGCATCTTATCGTATATAATTTTTTGTACAGGTCTCGTTGCATATACTGAAATATTTTTTACAACAGACAAAATTGCAGTTTAGCTTATTGCTGTATCTACATTAACTGGGCTAAATTTTCACTGTCAGCATTTTACCAGCGATACATCATTTAGGAACATATCATGTTAATCTGATTACAAAATAATAAAACAAAAATTCAGAAAAAATAGTACAGTCTCATAAGTAGCGATTTTCCACAATTTCTTAAAAATGGCGATAACCCAAAAACCGTGCACAATCGGATTAGGATATATACTGAAATATACTGTATATGGTTTTTCTATTTGCAATTATCCGCCCTATCAGCCCCATTCACGTGTTCCATGACTTTTAGATCATCATGTATATGTGCTGAATAATGAAGTTTTTATTACCAAGCTAAGAACCGAAGGCCGGAACAATGACCTTATTCAGATTTGGTTAAGACTGCACTAAGGTCGGATGCGCTCCGATATTTACACTCGGAAACCGAGGAGAGGACACAGGCTGATGTTGAAATGGTGCAACAACGTTTCTTAAAATATTTGTATTTCAAGAGAGGAAAATCGGACGTTACGTTGCACTCATCTGCTTATTTCAGGGTGGGCAGATGGAACACCACCTTGGGGATCACTTCACCATTTCATTTTTATAGCTGACAAAAATTTTAATTTTGTCTCCAATAAAGGCTCATTCTTTGATTGATATTCTACCCCATCTCTCTCCCTATGTCTCTGAGTGTCATGTTATATGTCTTAACTTCCTTATCTCGTTGAGTCGTACTTTTTATAAATTCTTAACGCATGTGTTTGTTTTCTTATTGGAAACTCTAGCGGTTTTCTTTTTCCTTCCATAGGTTGACTTTACCTCGGTTATTTATATCGTCGGTCTCCGCACGTATAGGCGTAAATGATAAATAATCTAAAATCGAGTTACGCCGTATTTTCACATGTTTTTTTGTAGTCTCTCACTTCACGAAATGACGTAGCTGTGTATCAGTTCTCTGCTAACGAATAAAATTTTCAGAAAATTGCGTAAGTTATAAAATTCCGAAAACATTTTCACGGACCGCCTTAAAGAGATTTACGCCTCTGCCTTAAAATTGGTTCATTTTAGTCTAACAAAAAAAAACAGCAACGTGCAGACTAAAAAATCAGTATGTCATTTTCAATCTCATTTATTGCTGATTTTCGTTTTTTAGTTCTCCTGTAAAATTTGTAAAATGTTAGTTACGCCGGTACCGCGGAGACCGACGATATATACAGGGTGGCGCATGGAAAACGAAACAGACGCATTTACTGGCAGCTCAGTTTTTTTTTGAAAAACGCTCAGACCCGTCGATTTTGTTTCCGAGGGGGACACAAGTTTGGCAAAAAATCACGTTGCCACGTGCAACCCCCTAAGCGGGGGTGACACCACCCCCAAGATCTTAAATGGAAAGGAGGGTCGAGTGACACCTTATTTAAAAGATCTTTCAATTCCCTTTATAGTGATATAAATTTAATGTACTTCAGCTTAGTAGTTTTAAGGTTTGTTGATTTAAAGCTTAAATAAAACTAATACATCATCATTAGTGGAGATCAATAGATTTGGCAGGAAAGTAATTTGAAAATGAAGAATGAACTGACCCGCTAGGCAAGTAAATGTTGAAAATGGTTACCATGACTCTCCATGCAATAATAAAGATTTTGCTCAAAACGTTGCCGCACATTTTGCAATATTTGCTGTGTATGAACCTCATGATAAATTCTGGGATTAGATTCGGACCAATATCGGCAGTTATGACGATTTACTATGCCATTTAAGAAAAAGGAACATTCGTCGGAAAAGCAAGTGTTGAATAGGAAATGTTCATCGTTTATAATTCGTTCACTCATATCTTCACAAAATTGTAATCGCCGATCAAAATCGTCTTCATTAAGTTCTTGTACCAGGTGAATTTTATACGGATGAAAACTATGAGCCGTTAGAATCCGTTGGACAGTATGTCGACTAACACCACACACAGTCTCCAATTTGTGGGTACTTAACGTAGAATCTACATAAACTTGCCCTAAAACCCCACTTCTATTGCAAATTTTCGATGCACGCTACTGTTCTCATGTCCCTCATTAAATATTTCTGCTGTTCTATTAGCGCACTGGTTATTTACGAAAAATAATTCGATAATTTCAACTATTTCTGCTGTGGAATATACATGGTTAATTTATGTAATAAAGCGTTACAAGTTATTTTAGCAACAAAGTTTGGTCAAATCAATCGCATATCTTATCTTTCTTCAAGAAATAACTTTTTGCCACAAAAAAACGCTCCAATAGCTATTTTCAACAACAAAATGATAAACAAGCCATGGGCGTAGTGAAGAAAAGCATTTACTTATTAAGTGAATTCTTTAGTCAAATTTCTTCTGAAAGTAGTACAAACTAATCTGATTTACCTATTAAAGTCTAGTTAAAGCTTAAGTCAATAAATCTTCAAAACTGCTGAACTGAAGCTCATGTATTTTACATCATTATAAATGGAATTGAAAGACCTTTAAAATAAGGTATCACACGACCCCCCTTTCCATTTAAGATCTTAGGGTTGGTGTCACCCCCGCCCAGGGGGTGACGTGATTTTTTGCCAAACTTGTGCGCCCCTCGAAAACAAAATCGACTGGCCTGAGCGCTTTCCCAAAAAAAAAACTGAGCTGCCAGTAAATACGACTGTTTCGTTTCGATGCGCCACCCTGTATATATATATATATATATTTGGTATACTTTTTCTGAATTGTTTAAGTTGTCCTACAATTGGAACTCTGTATATTTTTGTCTTTGTTAATACATGGCTGACAGCTACACATATACAGGGTGTTCCATAAGTCATGAGGATAGTACAGGAGTCATATCAATGAGAAAAATCATATATGTCCTTACCCGATTATGTACGGTTTTTGAGTTATCGCCATTTTTCAGAATTTGTAGAAAATCCGTACTCTCGAGACTATTATTTATGAAGTTATTATATGTTATTTCTCCGCCAGTGGGCTTCATAGACCTTGGATTCCTCCCGCGTACTGATATGATATAAACTGTTCAAATCTCACATACAGGGTGACTTCGAAGTTGAGTCATTTATTTTAACAGTGAGTAGATCTGATCAAAAGAAATGTTTTTTCCTTTACCATTTTTCTGGTAAAATTAAAGTAACAAAGTTATAGCCCTTTGGAAGTTTGAGTACCGCCCTGTCTCAATAATAATATTATGTGCTCGTGTTTGGCAACAACGGATATAATCCGCCTTATCGGTTCATCGCATCGGAAACAAAAAAGCGAAAGAATTTGGAGCGATGTTTTTACAATTATTTTATTCAGTTTGTATACAGTCAGTGTCGGTCAGTAACGCGTGAGTGAATAGTGGTGTCTGTTGCGTGGCTCAAACGAATCAAAAATGGCACATGTTTACGAAAATGCTGAACTTGTGGACATGATTCTTATTTACGCGGCATCACGGATTTATGCGGATCGGTTTCCCAATCGAGTGCAACCAACCCCTCGTGCCTTTGTTAATGTAGTACATAGGGCTCGTGAATCAGATGGGGAGGGCATGCCGGTGCTCCAAGCCGCACGATCAAATACAGGTCTGCACTGAAATACTTGTCGGAGGATACTTTATAAAACAAGGTAGCATTTTTTTTATTTTATTTTACACACATATTTGGTTTATCTTCCTTCTACAATCATTATCTGAAAATTAATGACTCAACTCAAAGTCACCCTGTATTTTAATGCTACACCAACCTTGCTAGTTGGAAATGACCTCCCACTTTTCAAATGGCACTAGGACTATGTATGTCCATTAAACCAGATCATTTTTATACGATGGGCTACAGCACGGATTGCAAAACAAGCCTTGAGGTGGCTGACAAAAATCACTTCTCTAACTAATAGTAAGGATAGGATTAGACAGGGATACACTATTCTTACATAAGGGCCCATTAAGGCATTTTCAGAATGTTACACACACAATTAGGCCACGGAGGATAGTTACACAGTGGATATCTAGCTAATCAAACTAAAATTTCAACACAGAGGGTTTTAAAAGTCACTTATCAAGCACGTAACATCACGTCTATTCAAAGATAAAATGTGAAGCACATTAAATGGTGTATAAGGCCTAGCCAATCAGATTATGGTAGAGTCAATCACAGTATGGTGAAACATCAGACAGACAAAAATTAGATGATCCAAGTTCCCCTCAACGTGGATAAGCTCCATGTCCAAGTTTTGCTCTAATAATGATAGATATGTATTTACGAGAATTCTAAAATTTTTGTGGCCAGTACGTTTTTAGAATATCAGGATGTATTAGAGTATATCTCGTTGGGGTTCGTAAGCAGAATTCCAGCTCTTAAATAGATTTGTTGGATAAACTATAATCTTCTTGGAAATTTGTGTCTCTAATACCGATCCGGTGCGGATGCTTGATTTTGCGACTCGGTCACTTTTTCGTTGCATACGATTCCACAGTGAAAATGAACGCCCTATAACGACCTTTCATTGATCCACGACCTTTTGGGACACCCTGTAAATAATATATATATATATAATATATACCTACACAAAAGCCACTGCATTTAGTAGGTAATCTCTCACGAGTAAATCCAACCACGTTGTTTCTGTAAATCCCCAGCTTTTCCCTCATAATCTAGCAACCTATCGCTCAGCCTACTGTTTATCTGTTATCATAAAAGGAAGAGACGGGGATTGGAGTTGGCTTTGAGCCTATCATACATTATAGTTCAGGGACTTTATGCAAGAAAGATGAAACATACATACAGAATTGCTAAACGTGATGAAAGGTACTATGTAGGGTTTTCATTAACACGCGTAAGGTTATCAATTCCAAAGTTATTCTAGGTTGGTAGGGTAAAATGTGAACTTTCGTCTCTCATTGTTATGAAGGAATAAACCTGAATATACTTATGTAAATTGAGGCGGTGAATTCAAATATCACTGTCAAAAAATGTCGTGAAGCTTGAGTGTAAATGGGTCGCTTTGACTGCTGTGGGTCATATCATCAAATAGTCATCAGATTTAGAATTCACGCACCTGATTCGCCCAGACTTTCATTAAAGTTGCTGGTATGCAGAGGTTTTGAATATTGTAAAAGGAAACCTCTAATACGAATTTGATCGTCAAAAAACGTATGAGATCCTGAGATCAAGTTTGAGTTAGAAGCCCGCATGTCCCAACTCCAGCATTTATGTCTGACTTTTTTAAGTTGCTGAAATTATCTATAGCCGGGAGCTTGAAAAACATGTTAGACATTCCGCTTGTATACCTGCAATCACTGAATTCTCTTTTTTCAGGTATGTTGCAGTCCATGCTTCCAGATCTAATGCTATCCGGCATTGACTAGTAAGTTATCTACCGAAAAAAATGCCCAACTCGAAAACAAGGAAAGTAGAAAAATGATAGCATATTCACATTTCTCCGATGTTGTTAGTTTTTTGTGTGCTAGTATCAAGTTTCTGACTTAACTGCAGAAACCTCTATTTCCACTTATCATCCCTTCAATAAGAAACTGTGCGAATTTTATCTTACGAGTACACTGAAAGGAAGGTTGGGGAGGAAAGGAATGTTATAGTAGGGCTAACTTTATCTTCTTCGACATTAACCAGCCACGATTCTTTCTGCCGTTTTGGGACATGGCCTTGAGTTTAATTCTTTTCAGGTAATAAATGGTGGGCCATCCGTTTGGTTTCTTTTTTAAATTGGTATTAAACTACACTCTTCAATAACATGTAACACTCGATACTTTATCAAAATAATACACCTTCCGATTATGTATGAAAAACATTTCAGATAAATGGCTGCCGCGGCTAGCCTGGCAGTACTCCATCTCTTAACCCAATTTTGAAGCACATTTTCGATAGTTGTGGGTCTATTTCATCAATAGCTCGTCTGATATTTTCCTTAAGAACATCAATTGTTTGAGGATTGTTAGTGTAACAGGGGTCCTTAACAGTACCCATAGGAAGTAATCCATGGGCGTCAAATCACAGCTGCGGGCTGGGCCAATGAACGTCTCCAAACCGTTGATAGCGCGATGACCGAACTAAGTGTGTAAAAGATCGATTATTTCACGGTTGGTGTGGCATGTTGCGCTGTTGCGCCATCCTGCTGGAACCAGATATTGTGCAAGTACATGTCGTCTATAATAGTGGCCACAAAAAGCTCCTCAACATGTCTCTATAGCGTTCCCCGTTTACTGTCTCGTTGTCACCATCTTCATCTTGAAAGAAGTAGGGACCAATAATCCCACCACTCTTTTTGGACGCATTGGTCTTTCGATGACGACATGTGGATTTTGAACCCCGAATCCTACAGTTCTGCTTAATAACGTAACCTCCTAGATGAAAATGGGCTTCGTTCGAAAAGATGGTTTGGCTTCCAAAATTGACGTCCGTGTCCAGTTGATTTAGAGCCCACATAGAGAAATGATATCGAAGCAGATGCTCATTTTGTTTCAACTCTTGAACAAGTTGCACCTTGTAAGGAAATAATCCCAGATCGTTATGCAATATTCTCGCACAGAACTGCGACTGATGCCCACATGTTGTGCTCTGTGACGAGTTGACATTCTTACGTTTTCACGAACACTCTGGGGAACAGCAGGAATGTTTTCAGCTGTATGTACGGGTCGAACACGCTCATACCTTCTGTTATCCACAAGCAGGCCAGTTTCACGAATCTTCTTCACGAATTTTCGTATACCAGTCGCGGACGGAGCTTCATTCCGACCAAATAGTCTTCTCAATTTTCGCAGAGTTTCTGCAAAACAGCATTCACTTTGAAAATAGTTTTTCAATATTTCCCACCTTTATTCAAGATTAAAACGATTCATTGCTCACACCGGAACTTTGACACAATATATCTGTCAATATGTTTAGCATGGAGGTGTTACCAACTGTCAAAATAATACCACCTTAAAAAAACCACTGATGGCCCACCCTTTAGTACCAATACCACTTGCCCAACCAGTCTTCAAAATTGTACATTAATGTGCTTTAGTAAGTTCCAACTGAGGTTTTGAACCTGTGTATAGAGTAGATAATCCTTTTCCTTTTATTTACACTTTATCATTATCGCTTTCTTTTGATATACATTGACACCGATTCACTCACTCATCATTAACTCAGGCTGCTTGCTGAAGTGGGATTTGTGTTCATGTATCTACTAACCCGTTTGCGTGAGCCATGCAGGTTTAAATTTTTCTAACTACGGATGTTCTCTCTGTAGATTAAGGGTGGAGGTCAGAAGAGGTACAGTAGATCTCGATGTCAAGGCTAGATTCTAAGCACGTCACACGCACATGTTCCATCACCAACAAACGCGTGTAGTCCCTCCGTCGCTATATCCTAACACAGTTCCACGGTTCTCAGTAAAACTCATTTCTGGAACCTTCGTTATGATCCAAGTAAAAGCAAGTAGGCGCTTTATAATATTCTGTCTATTCCAAAGGATTCGGACTAGGTAGAAGGGGTTAGTCAAGGATTTGTTTGTCTCCTAATTCTCATAGTCAGGATCAAAGCGCGTTTCCAGATAATTGTGGTACTAAACGATTTCAATACAATGGTAATTCTTGCATAACTTGCAGAGATCACCATAAGCGTAATGATTGTGAACGTGTCCACCGGTAATAATAATAATAATAATAATAATAATAATAATAATAATAATAATAAAATAATAATAATATAATAATAGTGTTTATTGGAGTATTAACATAATAGAATCAAAATACGAGCAAATAATATAACACAAAAAAATAATACTCCAAAGGGCTGGGGTAAATTCATTAAGTGCATTACTATATCTTACTAGGGTATATCATATACATTACATAAAGGATATTTGGTTGACTATAATAATGCTAACAACACTTTAAAATAATAAGATTAATAATGAGATTTATTCAGCCACTTGTGGATTCATTAAATTGTAACTGTAATAGCATTCTTTTGAATTCTCTTTTGAAGCTGTGAATGGACGTTAATTTAAAGAAACTTGGGTAATCATCTAGTATACTGTAATAGAAACATTTTTTAAATTTTGAGGTAGTGTGGGCTGGTATATTATAACAATATTCATTACGGAGGAACAGTTGATGGAGTGAAGATCTTTTCTCTAATGTGTCAAAAAGATATTTCGGAGATTTATATTTCAAAACCCTAAATAGTAGAACAGCATAAAGAAGTAACGAGCGATATTTGAACTTTAAAAGATTTTCCCTTAGATAATACCCAGTAATGTGTTCGCGTCTGTTTATCTCATTGAAACAAAACCTCATACAATGGTTTTGTAAAACTTGAATTTTCTGTTGCATTTCCTCAGTGATAAAAGGGTAATATACAGTACTACAATAATCTAAATGTGTGAGGATTAATGCATTAACAAGTTTTAGTTTGATATCACTTGTTAATATATGCTTATATCTCCATAGCGATTTGTATTTATAATAACATATTCTGAGCTTATTTATAATGTGACTTTCAAAACTTAAATTCTTATCAAGTACTATTCCCAAATTTTTTGTTTCTTCAACAAATTCAATGTTAATTCCTTCTAAAAATATGTTCGTATTTATTACTTGTTTACACTTCAGAATCGCTAGTCTAGAACCAACACAACATACTTTGGTTTTCAAGGGATTGAGCTTCAAAATGATTTTTTGAGTACTGTTCAATTAAATTTTTATTAAGTTTTAATATTAAAGAATTTACATCGGTTGGTTGAAATGGTTTGTAAACTTGTACATCATCCGCATACAAATGTACATTCCAGTCAGATGATGTATGTTTTATCAGATCTGAGGTATAGAAAGTAAATAAAATAGGACCTAAAACGCTGCCTTGTGGAACACTAGACTTCAAAGCTCGTAAAGTAGACACTTTACCACGCAATTTTACACATTGAGATCTATCAAACAAGTAATTACTAAACCACAGCATGGCATTTCCGGTCAATCCATAATGTTGCAGTTTTTCACACAAAACTCTGTGATTTACCATATCAAATGCCTTGCTGACTAGTAGCGTTATCATGCCATCGTCTATAAATTTCACTATATCACTGGAAATTTTAATGAGCGCTGTAGATGTATTATGTAATTTCCTAAACCCAGACTGGGTGTCAGGCAACACTTTGTTGATTTCTAGATGCTCACGAAGTTCATCATCTACAATTTTCTCTAACAGTTTGGACATTGAAGGTAAAGCACTTATTGGTCTGAGGTCCTTAAAATCGATGGCATTATTAACTTTTGCAAGTGGTGTTATGACTGCTTTTTTTCATAATGATGGCACTTCCCCTGTACTCAGTGATTGGTTGATGATACTGGTTAGCTGATATTTACAAAAAGAGAACACGTTTCTCAACATGTTTGTAGTGATACCATCAACACCCGCAGCATTTGACTTGACTTCTTTCAGTTTAAGTTCAACTTGGTCTGATGTAACATGATTAAATGAAGACTTGCATACTATAGAATTCTTTTGATATGAGAATGTGTTAAGAAATAAGTCATCTGGCTGCAGGTTTGGTACAGAGTTAATAAAGTGATTATTGATGCTTTCAGCGTTTTCAAGGTCCTGTGATATGTGTTTACTGGATTTTGTGTGTATATTCACCTGGAGAAACTATTCCACATCTGTTTAGGATTATTATAATACTTATTAAGCTGGAATTTTATGTAAGCAGTTTTTTCATTCTTCAAAGCTATTCCTAAATAATTTCTTAGATCACTATAATATGCACGATGTTCTTTTTTTCTGGTTCTTCTGAACTTG
>CAVLJG010000009.1:41136298-41256370 GCA_963669975.1 Acanthoscelides obtectus | reverse complement strand
AGCCACTAAAATATAAAACACTGATCTTTCACATTTACTGGTACCATTTATTGCCAAAAACATACCTTTGCTGGTTCTGTAGCACATTTATGGTACAGTTCCTTAATGCTTGTATAGCATTTTGCAATAATACTGTTGGATTTTCATTACAAATTTGAGTGAATATTATTTGACCTATAACAGGATGCTGAGACTGAACTGCATTTATTAAATTATTGACCTTTATGTCTAATGGTGATAAACTAGCCGTATTTATTTCTTCACTAGGCACATTATCTTTAAACCTCCTGGAATTTGTTGGTCTATCATATGGAGTATTCTGCCGTGAGTAAAAACCTCTGCCTCGCCCTCTAAATTGTCTACGATCTCCTCCAGGAGTTGTATATCCTCTTTGATTTCGATCATAGCCCCTTTCCTCTCTATTGCATGGCTCACATCCTCTGCGTCCTCTAACCCATTGTTCGCGATGTTGGTTACTCATACTCCCTTCTTGTCCCCAATTATTTTGTCTGAATTTAGATTCATACTGATTACTATTCCAACTTTCTAATCGAGTGCTCTGACCCTGTGAATGCTCTTGATTCCTAGAGTAATAGTTTCGATTGCTCATTATACAAAGGGGTTTAGACTACCATTTATCAAATGAATAACTTTTTCCCAACTGTGAGTGGTCTGTGAGCAACAAAAACCCCTCAAGAGAACGACACACTTCTTCACAGAGTGAATGATAAACAAAAGCATAACATAACCTAACACCTAACACCAAGGTACGAACGTCAAATCGAATTGTCACTGTCATATAAGCCTGTCAGTTGTGACAGTTTCCAAAGTGCCCTTTCAAAAAGGCGACAGGAGCGGATCCTCCTTAAAATTGTCTGGTTTCTGGGTTACCAGACCTGACAGACTTACAAACTGACACTGTGACTCAAGAGCTAAGGTCCCACGGACCGCTCTGACAACCAACGATGACTTGAGGAGCGGATCCAGGGTGTACTGACACAAATAGGAATTATTATCATGCGAGCGCTAATTACCAATTTGTCTAACACAAATGGTTAAAATGAGTAATTTTGATCATAATAAACGAAGAAAATAAATACTTAGGAGTTTTCATTATTCTCATTATACATGTTGGTATCTACAATAACCTTTTCATACTCTTCCTGTATATGAAGCAAAATGATTTTGAATGTACTTGTAACGTGATTATGTTGTACAAAGAATAAAACTAGAGATTTGTGATTCTGATTAAAAAATGTCATCATCAGCTGAAAACTTAATGTTAAACCGTGATTCACAGAGACGCACATTTAATACTCGCCCAATAAAAGCTAAACATGAATCGATCTTGTTCATGATTCTGTTGCTCAACGACATAACGAAATAACGATATCAGCTGTTAGCTGACTTCGTGTTTCTGTACTCGTATATTTATCTACTATCTGGCTTTACTGACTTCATATATTCTAATTTGGCTCAAACAAAAATAGTTTCAACATGGATTTGATTTGAACGTATTTTGACAGCTAAAATAATTGAATAGCACTATAAATACTGCATGGTTTGACCAACGAATTCGCACTAGGTGGAACGAGCCAGTCAATTCATTATTTGTCTCCTTATTCTCAAAGCCTGTAGTGAGGATCAGAGTGCACTTGACATACATCAATTTTTCAACAGTTGTCATTAAATTCGTATAATGTTATCTTTTAACAAGCCTAATAAAGGTAGATGTTTCTGCCGGTAAGTGTTAGTATTATATTGATACAACGCTTTCACTTTGGTAGACATTGGTAAACAAATGAGTCAAAAGTATGCACTAAAACTACACAATTTTGGCGATAAACAACGCAATGTAAATTTACAAGGTGTCCCAGAAATAACACGCCAGAGTGACACGAGAGATAGATTGGCTTCAGATCAGCCAGATAAAATCAACATGACCCTTGTAAAAGTTTTCTAGTTTTCGAGATATTGCCACTCTTTAGTTTTTCTAAAAAATCACTACTTTTTGCTCATTTTTTGCCTGTTATGATTTTTTTCCTGAGCTACCATTAATAGTCGGTTAAGATGATCAAGAATTCATTTCATTGAAAACTAGCACGGATGCCAAAAAATTATATTTTATTTCAATGCCTTTTCTTCTATTAGTTTGACTAATTACTGTGAAAAGAAAGTTTACCAGACCGAATCGGCAAATGATCTTGAAAATTAGAATGTTTATTGCTCTTTTACAAATAGTATAACATTTGTAGGTTCTATCTACTAAAAATCGAATAATTCCAAGTTTTGTCTTTGAAGTGTAATACTTGCGAAATACTATAGATAAAAATAATAGTAATCATTTATTTCAGGCAATATTTCCATTAAAAGATGTTAATTTAATTTTTCATTCAGTTAATTTGAGATGTTCATAATTACTACTATTCTGTGATTTGAACGTTGCCAAAATCAATGGAAATACAAAGATTCATCATTTTGACGCCTGCATACAACCGTGAATAAAAAAGGATAATGGGTAGCTGTTTTAGACATTTGCTAGAATGAATAGCGATTACAGCAGCTAAAAAGTTGTGATGTAGACACAAAAGACAACTACACTTGTTATTTTTTATTTTTAGTATTTCGCAAGTATTACGACTTACGACTTCAATGACAGTACTTGGAATTATTCAGTTTTAGTAAAAAGAACCTACACATGTTGTACTATTTTTGAAAGAGCATTACGTAGCTACTTTTAAGGTAATTTTGCTGATTCAGTCTGGTATATTTTTTTCACAGTAATAGTCAAACTTCAGTAAAGGTTTTCGCATTAAAACCAAATGTAAAAAGTTAGTTTTTCAATGTAATGAATCCTCGGTTGTCTCAACCAATTATTAATGGTAGCCCAGGAAAAAATCATATGCTTAGAAGTTCTTTAGAGCCGTAACAGGCAAAAAGCAAAAAATAGATATTTGACGAAAAAACTTAAAAGTAGCAATATCTCGAAAACTACAAAACTTTTCCTAAGGTCATGTTGATTTATCTGATTGATCTGAAGCCAATCTACCACCCGTGTCACTCTGGTTATTTCTGGGATACCCTGTATGTAGGCTTGGCTTCTTAAAATCTAATCGAGGGTCGATGCTTTGAACAGAGAGTAATTATCTAAACTCTAGAATCGTTTGCATGATTTAATGATATGTATATGGGTCATATGAATCCTAGCTACGCCACCGGTGTACTAAGACCTATTTGAAGCAACATTTAGTCTTCTGTTAAAGTGAATCTGTATAATCAGGAATACACATTGACCACAGCCAACTGTGATTTGACTGTCATAATATGATGCTGTATCAGGCTGTGCAAAATTCCTAGTACAGAGATTTCACCCAATATGCTAACTCGAATCGAGCCTCTTCGGGCTCATCGATAGGATTGCAATAATGATAAATTCGCATATCAGGATCAATAATCAGTTAGAACTGAATCTGTAGCAGCTATATCCGTTGTTGCAACTGTTAAGTAGATAATAGAGCTAAATACAATATGTATGCTCGGTCATTTTAAACAGCTGCTGTGCCTCCCTCCATATGTGGCATTCCGATTAGCTACCTGAACTGCATCAAAAGATAATTGCGGTGCCACAATCTTATATCGTAACAACCGTCTTTACTTTCACACTAATTTATTTCCACACTTGCAACTAATTTATTACATTTTTTACCAGGTGACTGGACTATCTCATTTCGCGCTGCTGACTATGTGCGTGTATTTTGAATCAATGAATTCCAGAAGCTTTCCAGGCAGTACTAGTTCCTTCATCGAAGCTTGCTAGATGGCGAACTCGATGTTTCTCGAAGCATGACGATCTTTCGCCACGTGTTTAATTCTGGTTGGTAAGCACCTTAAGAGTGTCTAATGATGATAAGAGCTCCAGTTACGTTACAATATGTAACTACATCTGCCAATATCATTGCATACAGCATTTGCCTGCCACATAGACTACAGATCGACTAACCTGCAGGACAGAGATAACAAACGGAATGTTTTGTGTAACCAAAGCATCCCACAAACCGGCGCGAAATAATCGCGGCGAAGTATTCGCAACGAAATTCAGAGCGAAATTCGCATCTGTTTCGCCTGTTTATTCATACCAAAGCGTCTTATTCGCTCCGCGAACGTGAAGGTTTCGACAGGTTGCGTACATTTTATTTTTGCCTTTTGCAATGAGCTCGTCTTCAGAAGAAGAGGAGGCACTTCTATTTCTTGCTTTAGAAGAGGAACAAAATGCACGGTAAGTTATGTTTATTTAACGCCATTTGATAGTTGGGTATGTATTAAGTTTAACGAAGTACATAAAACAAATATTTCAATTTGTTTAGGAAACGAAGGAAGTGGGTACATGATATTAACTTGGAACGAAATAAATTTGGGGAATACCATACCTGATGCCACAACTTCGGCTGGATGAACAGCGCTCTTACGTATATTTAGAATGACGCCAGAGTGTTTTCGATGAAATATTGAACTTGGTGAAAGATGAAATACGAAATCTGACACAAATTATCGTGAAAGCTATTTCGCCAGAAGAACGACTTGCTATACACTCAGGTAAAAAAATTATATGTATTAAAATTAGTAGGCTATCGAATACGAAAAACTTCAGGGATCGTGAAATAAATATTTTATTGTAATAATTGGGCTACATGTGCCACTAGGATTAAATGTTGCTAAATAATTCGAGGCAGAATTGGCCTCCTCTGTTGGTATATTATTGGAGTTAAACCCAGTGCCGCTTGGGAAGGACGACATACTACTATCATATGTTACATACTTGCAGAATTCAGGGTAGACGCTGAAGACATTTCTTCAATATGTTCAAATTCTTCGTGCGCTATTAATTCGGCTATTTTAGTTTTATTCAGGCTTGACGCTTTAAGGGAATTGTTTTCACAGTCTGTGCATGTGCCAAGAAAAGTGAATCAAGGGCCTCGTTCTCTTTTTTAGGTGTTTTACCTTCAAAATAATTAATGAGCTGTTGTACAGACGAAGATGGTGGTTCATAGCATTTTCTGCTCGTTTTATATTTTGGTGTAGTTGCAGTCTGCGGAAAGGTGTGCCCTGGAGTAGTCACTGCTGTAGTGTTCAATGAAGAAGGTGGTGCTGTCTGTGTTGCCTAGGCGTTCTGTGCATCTTCTGCATCTACATCAACATTTTCATCTTCACCATGACCGCGGTCTTCCAAATTTTCGGTTTCTACATTTCCAGCCCTTTCCCGATATATATTTGAGTTAAATTCGGCAGTCTCATAATGTATGACGTCAATATCTTTCACGTTAGACGACGTTTTGGCAAATGCCAAAAAAGGACGGAAAAATTCCATGTAGTCAGCCCACTGCCATTTTTTATGTTGCCTACTGCTTGGCCGGTCTTTGGTTTGGTAGATTTTATATATTTTGCAAATGTGTCTCTGATATTCTTCCACCTTTTTTTTACTTCATCACCTAAAAACGATTTTTTTTATAGATTCCTTGCCACTGGTGACACCTTCTATACCATTGGGCATAGCTTTCGAGTTGGCTTACAACAGTGAGTGCAATCGTAACCGAAGTCTGTGAAGCGATATGTAGACATATGGAGCATATATATTTACCAGAACCAACAGAGAATATATGGAAAAAATGTGCTGAAGAATTTGAAAATAGATGGGGATTTCCCAATTGCATTGTCAGCGTGGACGGTAAACATGTAACAATCAAGAGACCTAACACAGTGGCTCCAATTACTGGTGCTATTTACATAATATTCAATAGTACTTATGGCCATTGTTGGCCCGGACTATAAATTTATATGTGTTGATATTGGTGGTTTCGGAAAAATAGTGATGGGGGTATTTTCGAAACCTCAAACATGGGAAAACGATTTGAACAAAATTTAATGAGTGTCCCTGCACCTAGATTTCTCCCTGGGCAAAATGAAATCTGCTCGTATGTCTTAATTGGTGATGAAGCATTTGCTTTAAAATCATACCTTATGAGACCATTTCCTTATAAGCAGACTTTAACAGACGTCAGAAAAGAGAAATACAATGTAAGACGTTGTCGAGCTAGAAGGGTCGTGGAAAATGCGTTTGGTATTTTGTCTCAAAAATGGCGAATATTTTACAGGCCATTAGAAACTAAAGTAGATACTACTATTCTAATTGTACGTACGGCATGTGTATTACACAATTTTTTACGAAGTAAAAGTGGCGATGACAAATATTTTCAATTCTTAGATCCCCCAGAACCCGTGCTTGGAGCTTTTACTGATATAGCAAATGATCCTCGGCGGGCAGCAAGGCTAGCATTTTCTACTCGTGACAAATTCGTAAATTATTTGAATTCTGATATGCCTATGCCCAATATATAGAATGTTCGTTTTCACATTTGTGTAGACTGTAAATTATTTAACAAGTTAATAAAAAATATTAGGTACATACCATTTGTATTTAATTCTTTTCCTATTTCCATCCAAATCTTGTCTTTCTTTCTCACATTCCTGTATTCATCGTTCGACAAATCATACAAACAAGGATACTTTTCACTATTTCTATCAATAATTCCGTTTTTGCCATTGCGAATTTTTGAAGAACGGCGTCAAAAACGCGGTCAAAGGCGAACTGAAATACGCCGCGATAAAACGCTGGAACAATCGCATTCGCTTCGCACAAGTCTGAGCCTGTCCGTAAACCGCCGCGTTTTAATCTGATCGCGAATTCATCGCCGCGAAATTTTCGCAGCCAAAGCGAATATTTCGCGCCGGTTTGTGGGATGCTTTAACCTTATCTTGGTTTTTGGTGACTCACATAAGGCTGCCCTCACGCATACATATGCAATTTCTCTCTATGCGCGTACATTTGTTCGTGCAAGTTCTCAGACATACGTTTTTCAGATTTGACTCACCGTCTTGAGAATTATCTTGTACACAAATGAGTCATCCTTATTTATGATTGACGCTGTCCGTATGACAACTTGCTTGGCATACATAGGCGTGTAGTTTTTGTTGATATTCGATATAGAACGTAGCCAATGCCTTAACATACAACTATAATGTCAATAGTCTGTGGTTTTAGTGAAGTATTTTCGGTGATTGGATGAAAAGAACGGTCCTCTATCTCCCAGTTCATGTGTATGTGCAAGAGCAAGTAGCAGCATGCGTTTAGACATGGGTTGCGCCTCAATTTCCCTTAGAATAGAAATGTTTAGCTCCACAAGTGGTACAGTTGACATTTTGATGTAACTATCAAGAACCGTGAACAGAACTATACAACTTTGACCATCTTTGCAACGTAGATAACAGAGCGCTGAGATGGTTCAGGAGCACGATAGTTCGGTGTACGAATGCTGTTCTGTGTCGCTTACATCGTCGCTATGCACCATGAAAGCGCGAGACTACCTACGGGCCGCATGTCCCCAATTCAACAAAAAAACAAATCTTCATTATTTTTCTTTAATTTCCTTCGTACCAGAAAAATGAAAACTCATCCAAACAAATGCAGAAAAAATGCTGCTTTATGGACGTTTAAGACATATGCACATCTGATACAATACGGCCCTGTTCAACATGTAGACCTTTTGTTTCTGCAATTTCTTACCTTAAGTTCCGTGTAATCTGCTACGTGACGCGACATTTATTCGTGTTCTGTGTTTTGGCGTTGCGTCGTTTTGTACGCTGTTGCGGTCATTGAAAACTAGAAAAGCTGCAATTTGAATTTTGGAACGTTTCCAATCGGATTTCCAATAAGCTAGGTGTTTTACATTTGTCTCGTTTTTCTATTTGTGATTCTAAATATTACCCGTCGCTTTTAACCTATTTATTTATCAATATGGCCGATGATTCTTCAGTGAAACCGGGATTATTTACTAGCATATTCTTCGAAATTATAACTAGTCCCTTAAATCTCGCTCTCGTGCTTCTTATAGTATTTTTAGTGTATAAAATTATTAAAAGTCGCCAAAGTGATGAGCCAGTTAGAGAACAAATACCAGAGTTACCAAAAATGAAGAAGAGAGACTTCACAGTGGAGGAGTTGAGAAAGTATGATGGTAATCAAGAAGACGGTAGGATCCTGGTAGCTGTTAATGGAAATATATATGATGTTACCAGGGGCAAAAGATTCTATGGACCAGGTAAGGTTAACATTATATTTGCTGTAAAGAATTGTCTTTCACCATTCGGTTCACAACCCACACAAACTGTTTTATATCATTTTTCCTATTAATATGCAGTATGGTAATGCTGAAGCCAGTTACCTTGAACTAGTAAACCCTCAGCAGATTTTAGCACGTAGATAAGTCAGTTGAATAAAATAAACAATATTGCTTTGGCTCATATTTCAGAAATCACACAAGAATGTTAAAGATGGCTTATTGATAAAAGTGTGCTCAAGATCTCATATTTTTTATCATTAACAAAGCTAACATACACTTATGCACTATGAAATTTGAGATGAGAATATAGCAACAAACTCAGATATTGAATTTTACATAAATGTTTTGACATGTATTATCAGTTTTTGTCTGTCATAATTTTAAAATATATTATTAAAGCAACAAATCACTGATCCCTTTACTATCATTATAATTAATGATACATACTCTGCTATACACATACCATATTGTTTATATTGAAAATATCAAAAATAAACCATTATCTGCATATTCATATACCAAATATTATGGATATAATTCAAAATTGTTGAAAATGATATTTCCGGCATTGAAGGATTATTTCACAAATATAACTATATTAATAAAATATTTCCAACAAGGGTAATATCTCTTTCAGAAGTTTTGCTGGGATCAAGTTTCAGAATAATAAAATCTAATACTAATTATGCACAAAATACACTTATTTTCAAACAAAATCTGTGAACATCTTTTTTCTGACAATGGTATAAAAATTGTATTACATGAAAATATAAGAAGATTGATTCAAAATTCATGTTCTGTTGTAAAACATAGGTGACTTACTACACTGATTTGCATCTTGCTAATTCTGAAACAACACTATTGTAATTTATATGATTTTTGTAAATAAGCTAATCACTTTTAATTAGTTTTCTCAGTTATATGCCTTAAATTTGTTTTCCTAGATGGGCTTTAGGCTTTATAAAAGTTCTGGTTTTATGATTGTTCTCTGCTTATTTTACCATGAGTTATTTTAATATTGATGTCAATATAAGAAAGCTTTTGTACTTTATATAATGGTGACAACTACAAAGATTATAAAGGGGTTGATCCCAGATCAGAACTATTCCAGATAATTTTAAATAATCTGCCAACTACATCACACACTCTAGTTCACAGCCTACCTGTAGCACTTTATGACAGAGTCTCCTGAACTTCCACATCTCCCACAATAGTCACACTACATTTCACATAAACTATCATGGCTACTTGTAGTGTTGCTTTATATTTTATACTCACTTTCAACAAAATATCTCGCTTCTTTAAACCATCCGCAAAACAAATACTATATTTGATATTTTTACATTTAGATAAAGATAGAGAATCCCAGCAAGCATCACATAGCATGATGCTTGTAATGCAGTTTCCTTGATTTTGCCTGGAGAGGATGATGGCATTTCCAGTTCACCCATAAGATGTTTTACCTCCTGCTGATCACTGGTTGCATTGAAAGTGCAGATCTCCCCGCCCCACGCGCAATTCAAAACCGGTTTTACCGCAATGCCATCTAGTGTCACACCATAAAAAAAACCATGTGCATTACTTTTATTATGAACCCTGAATTGGTTCCTAGATTCAACATCGGCTTGTCTACTCTCTATAGTGGGCTTTTGTATGTTTCTGTGTGCTTTGACCTTCTGTCGATGAGTAGTATTCACACGAATTGCTGAACCAGCCATTAGTCGCTGGTTTAGGCACTTTCACTGGCAGGTAAATTAAACAGGAGATAGTGGTGAACAGCATCAGCGTTGCTGTTAGTCCCACAGATGTTCGTGAAAGAGATCTTATCATCGATGTTATGCCCTCGAGTCCGTCCTTTACTTTTACACTGAGAGTGGACTGAGATCATCTGGTATTTTTAAGACAACCTGAAAAAAGCTTGCTGGTGATACTGCCTGAGTCGACTGGTCTTTGTCTACCACCTTCTTTTCATCTCTAATGATATTAAATAGTCCTAAAATACCTTTACTAACCTTAAGAAGTGATTCTGTCATTCTGTGATTACCTTGTTGCAAAAATAAGATTAAACTAAATATTTAAATTTCCAATAAAGTAAAAAGTCTGAATAAAATATGTTTAAAGTTTACATGACACCTTTATCCACTCGTGTCTTCAATTGTTTATTTATACTGCTCTTAAAAGGGGTTCTTATCTGTTGGTCAATAAATCCTTTTATTTGTATAAGAAAGGAAAAGAAAAATAGACAACATTGGCTCCAACACACTAAGTTCTTGTTCCATTACCAGGAGTGGCTACTCTTCACTCTGTGAGGTAAGCAACTACATAATTGATTTGCAAATCGGGTGCCGTAAGTAGGCGGTGGGAACCGTGGAGGACAGCTTTCTGCATTCTTCAGGCTAAGATGCTCACTGATGTTTTGCATACTGGTATAGATTTGATTGCAGAGAGTAATGTATTCCTCAACCCAGGAACCCAATGATCATAACTTACAGGCTGAAAGCCTGTGAAGCTGATTGATGAGCTCCAGATACTGGGTCCGTTTTTCCTTCTTCCTCGAGACGATGTTCACTTCGACTGGAGCCGAAAATTGAACAATGCACATCGCCTTCTGTTCGTGGTCGAGGAGGCCTATGTCTGGCTATTTGCCTGCTCCATTTTGACCGTAGGGAACGAGTAATCCCAGTAAATCCGGCATCTCTCGTTCTCCACAACGGACGCAATATCCCGTGGAGCATCGGCAGCACATCTATATCAGGGCTGTCCAACATACGGCCCGCGAACTCTTCTTGCGGCCCGCTTCACGGGTCATGTATAAATTACTCTCAAATACCGAATGTGAACAATTCTTACATTAACTCTGTAATAATGTTGTATAGAAAGATTTTATAATGCGGCCCTCCAAACTACATTTTTTTTTGAAGTGGCCCTTGGGCCACATTTAGTTGGACAGCCCTGATCTATATCATAGGAGTACCTCAAATGATAATACAGCACTCACAAAGCTGTGTTGTACTGATAGATGTTTTCAGAGGCAGACTGTTCTTTACATACTGACAAGAGATGCCTAAATGCCTCTGCCGCCTGTCAACATGCTCTGCACTTGGCATCGTATACATCCGCACCCATACATAACCTTACTATGGTAAATCAAGGTATAGTTGTAGTCACCGTTCTTGGTGGGTGAAAGTAAGACTACCAGTATCCTTTATATATACCCATCTCTCTCATACATACACATGCAACCTACCCCTGTGTGAACGTTTGTTCGGTAAGCTAAAAGTCATACGTTTTTTAGTTGTGTCTCCGTCTCTAAAACTTTGTTGTTACGTATGAGGGCCCTTCATTCATATTTGTCAGAGTGACAACTTACTTGACATCTGCGTGCAATTTGAGTTGTCCTGTTATCAATCTTCAACATAAAAATGTACGATGCCCGATATGATCAATGGAGAAGGCCGTTAGCTCGAGTTAAATTTATTAGAGTATTTCCAGGAAGAGAATGAAAACCTTGTTACCCACTTCATGCGTACTGGATAGAGTATCAGATGAAGATTAAGATCCGCTCATGGAATGGAGACTCGATCTGTGTACTTATTTCATATGGCGTTGATGACGTAACCGCCAAGAACGGTGACTACAACTATAACAAGGACACCATCGTGGAAAGCCATAATGAAAACCTCAGTCTCAGAGTTTAGATTTTCACTATGAAACCTTAGTTGATGTCTTGGAAGGTATTTGCGTCGACTTAGGTTGCATGTTCATCCGGGTTTTAGTGTCGAGTTATCGCAGCTCGTCCTGAAGATGTATAATAACAAAAGATCCGCAAGCATATTTATCGCAGCGACTTTGCTCTTTCCAGGCAGCTCTGATGACCAGATCTGCCTGAGCCGATGAAAGTACTGACGCGGAGAAACTCTGACCTCATTGGTATCCTGAATGTTATTATTATTATAATAATAATTTATTATTAGTTTGACCTCCAATCATACTAGCGCCGCCCAGCAGGAGCAAGGTTGGACGTCGCTGTCATGCAGAAATTTTAGGTTTAAGGTTTACAGTCTACTACATGGTACATATGGGTGTTGTTATCTGTATTATTAGCAAAAAAAATTATAACAATACGTAGTACTTTTTCATTCTAACCCTATGCAAATAATATCACATTTATCATAAAGCATTTATGAAACATTTATTTGTTTTAATTATGTCTAAGATTAACATTTTGTCCTTCAGGAGGCCCTTATGCAGCGTTTGGTGGAAAAGATGCTTCAAGGGGGCTAGCAACATTTTCAGTGTCAGCCGCTGGGGAGGGCTATGATGATTTGAGTGATCTAAGCACAGTTGAAATGGATTCAGTCAGGGAGTGGGAGTCACAGTTCAAAGGTGAGTTTTATTTATTCATGTTGACAAATAGATGAAAACTTGCCACCGTATATCTATATTAATATTGTCTTGTTATTTGATTCGCATTAATTCAATAGTAGTTGTTGTCTCAGTGGTGTCACAGTATCATTTTTTCAGTCTTAGCCTTACAAATGTCAAGTTACTGCCACAACATTGCCAGCTTATGTGGACTCTGGAGATCTAATCTTTGTCTTTGCGATTTTTTTCCAACGATAACACCTATTTATACATTTAAATTTGAGTTTGATTATGCTTTGTTCTATTGTTCTTTGTTCATACTAAATCATATGTTACTGATTCGCTCCATAGCATATATCTTTGTCCTTTTTACTAAATAGGCAGCATCTGCCTGGTTTTCCTCTTTGTGATTTTAGATGATGGTAATTTTTTTATAACCATCATTGTAATTACTAGGTTGGTGGCCAAGTTTTTGGAGGGTACTCAGAATCTTGAAGATACCTCATATTTAAAGTTGCTAGTGATGGCCGGGTAACTGAGGTTTAAATTAAAAATAAAATCCTACTTTGAACTATTTTACCAATTTTTTTATTTTGAATCTAAGTAAAAGCAATTGGTAAACAATAATCCAAATAAAATCACAATAAAAGAAATTTTCATTTCCTGGAGGAATTGAATGTACAAAGTCACTCTAATGCATATAGAACTTGCAAACGGTTCCCTTTTACTTCCTATGTCCCTGGGCGAGGAAGTATTGTAGTAGAGAAATTTTTCGAAAATGACAATATTGTATTTTTTTGATGTTATATGACAAATACACCACAAAAAACACGTCAGTCATTTCCGTCGATCTGACAGTCTGTCTGTGTCCGCTAATCCTTGGCCCGTCTATAACTTGGAAAGTATCGGTCAGATTTGGATGAAATTTTCACACAAGGTTACTAGTATGCCAAGGACGAAAAGTCGTCCAGTAGCTACAGAGAAAAGGCAAAAAATGAGAAAATAATAATCGCTCAAACTACTTTTTTAAACGTTTCAGAGAATCGTTACTATTTTTGACATTTTTTTGTAAAAAATTAGGGGTTGCGTAGGAAGTGCAGAGTCAACCTACGTGACGCCAGTTTTTCTGCTTTGTTGCTTCTTGATGATAGAATTGGAAATTTCATACTAATTCAAATGGTACTTCCCTGATTTATTGTTTCTTGGTTATACTCTTGCCGCGTGTGAAGTGTTATCAAGATCCATAAAGACTGTATGTGAGCACAGAATAGTAGGATACCAGGCATAGATATGAAGCTAATAGAAATGTGTGGGTACAATTATTATTATAAAATTCAAGAAAACATGTTGTAATCTATGGTATGGTGGAAAGTGGAAAGCAAAAATGAAAATCATCTATCCATATTTCTTCGAAAGTTTACGATTATTTTTATAGTATTTTTAGGGAAACTATCAACATTTGGAATAATCTAATTAAAGAGTTGAAAAAACGTCTTCACGCATATCTCTCTCTTATTTTTACAGTTTGATTAAAGATTTTGAAATCTAGGGAATCAATAGACAAAAAAGTCATTTCAATAGAATTGTACAAAGTTTCAGTTGTAGATATTTGTATTTTCAAATAAAAAATAACGTGAAAAATCCAGTGGGACGGGGGAGGCTCAGGATACTCTAGCAGCGAGGCATGAGGTATCGTAAGTGTCTGTACCGAGGCACGCTGGGATAAAAGGCAATGATATGGCGGACGCTCTTGCGAAAGCAGGATCAGCGAGCAAGCTCGTTGGCCCTGAGCCCGCGCAAAGAGTTAGAAGAGCAATGGAGAACTGGGTTGCAAGACAACACTCTCAGAAATGGAGAAGCATCTCTGTTAGGCAAGGGAGCTTATCGTAAGGTTCAGTGCTAAGGATGGACGCTGTTGCTTATTCTTAGCTAGAGCCAACCTAAGGTTGCTGGTGGGAATGTTGTCTGGCCATGACATGTTGAGGTGCCACCTGCATATGATTGGGGTGGCTGAGGATCCCTTGTGTGAGTGCTGCGCTACTACAGGCAGACTATGCAGGGGACTTTGAATCCCCAGAACGTTAAGGAGCTGGTACTCAAGATTATACTTAAGTTTGCTAGAAGGGCGGGGCTTAGGGGTGCATAAGGGCCCGTTTAAGTGGCCTATGCGCCGCCTCGTCATGGTGACAGGTATGCCTCTAATTTCATAATTCATTAATTCAATCCAGTGGGCAAGATAAGATTCAGCAAATATACTGATATAGCATATACACAATATCTTTGAGTTTAATATAGTCCTGGGCCTGAACTATCGTTTACTCGACTGAAGATACTTTTTATCATATTATTTACACCTATATTAACATTGCACACCTATGTGTACTCTACAATGCTACTATAAAAAGCTGTTGAGCAGTCTATTTTAAAACATATACATCCGACAGTTCAACGCTTGTAGCATAAGTTGGATGCGAATCATTTGAATAGCAGACCTCATTTGATATTTGCATTTTAAATACACAGTTTCGAATGTTAAATGTATACTGTAACTTAACCTTTGGTCTACGCATCAATAAATGAACTTGAAGTTTATTTACAATGTGTTTTGAAATTATATCTAGCCTACTATGGGTATTTCCACGGATTTTACTACTCATCTGTCACGATTTTGCGGTTGAAATGAAATAAAACACGCTGTGCGAGCTATTAACGAATTTTTTTATATTTGAAATGCCTCTGTGCGTCATATTTATGAGAAATTGTATCAGTCCATTGTGTGCCCTAGCAAAAAGACTAACTTGCAATGGTTCTACCGCATAGATCTGGCTCATCTTGATTTTTAGGGCATTTATACCAAAAAGAAAAGAAAGTTATTTTTGTGTTATTTTGGGACATTATAAAACAATTTTGGAGATACTTGTTATGTTTTTGATCAATAAATGATTTTAGGGCTTAATAAAGATTTTTGACGTATGTCTTTATATCCCGTTTCAATAACTTTTTTACTTTGTTTTCCGCTCATGTAAGGTTTATATAATTTTTTGAATGTTTTCAATTTGTATGTACTCTATATGTTGTACTTCATTTCACTTTTTAGACTTACGAAATCGAAAAAAATATAGTATTTTCCGCTTTGTTTATTATAGTGGTAACCACAGAACGTTTTCAGTGTTTTTTGTCTCTGGGATGTAATCATCATTAACATTTTGAAGAATAAATACATTTAAACCCTGATTTAAACCTAACATTTAGACCTCGACATAACCGTTGTTAAAGAACATTCATTCCATTCTTTAAGAAGCTAGCAATATTTCACTTAAATTCATAATTTATACATGAAGGTAAATGAGTGTTGTAACATCTGTGCTAGTTATTTACAACACACTGGATGTCATATCAATAGCTTCACTGCATTGGATAATGTTTGAACTTTGCACTTTTATTGTTTGTTGCTTACGAGAAATGTTAACGGGCGTGGAGTACAATAATAATTTGCGGGATCACGGGCCATTCTACACTCAAATTTTATATAAAGTAAGATATATCTTTTTCTTGAGATTAAGAATATTATTCTTTTTATCAACCTCAAAGTCTGAGTTTAATTGTTATTTTTAGATATTTAGCAATGTGCATGCAACTTTTGTAATAATGGGTGTATCCAATGAATAGGAATATCATTAGATCATTTTAATGTGATAATTTGCTATTGACGTCAAATAATTGACAGTATGGTATTTTGATCAGCACTGCAGTTTTTTTATTTATGAACATTATAGACATAGATAATCGATATATTTCAAGATCTTAGGTCTGCTAGACTTGACTTATTTTCTAAAAGACAAAAGTGGGGCATTGAGTTACGTTTGTTGTACTTTGAACGTCTCCTGTGTACCTGCTAAGTAAACGGCAGATTCCCAGGTACCAGGTCAGAAAGGTATGTAAAATTAGGACTAACTTGAATTCCGGCGGCTAATTGTTTATCCGGGTTACTGGTAATCTGCCGTATTCCTGCCAAGTCGTAATAATGAGTCTACAATTTTTGTAATTTTTCAACAATCACCCGAAATCGGACATTCCAGTCTAAAAAAAAAATCATGTGAGATGGGTGTGATTGATTTTATTAGCTTATACTCAGATTAAGTGTTTGAAGTGCGAAAATACTATACAAAATGAAATAACAGCCGTGCTAGAAGGCAGTTTAGTCTTCGTTTTCCGTTTTCCTTGGAAAAAAGTTGTGTCTAGCTCAAAAATTGCAAGTACATTAAACGTACAAATTACTAGAAAAACTTTTCCGTATCGTCAGCTTTTAAACATCAGTATTAGCGCGCTTAATTATTTACAAATAGTAGGTGAAGCCACTGTAGGTCAAATATTAATCCCTTAATAAATATAATAAAAATCTTTATTTGTAATAAATACATTATGAAATGGCGAAGTTTATTCTTGTTGTAACACTTGGCCCAAATATCAGAAAAAGTACAACTGTGAACAAAATGTTGTGAAGCAGTTTGATGTTGGAATATAAATCTTCAAGTACATACACAAACAAATTATATAGGAGGTGACCTTTTAAAATGATATTTAAACCTAATTTGGGAATGATCAATGATTGGCTTACAGCAACAATTATTGCCTATGGTTCTGCATAGTCGCTGTTGAAGTCAGCGAGAATCTTGCCATAGCTTTCCCAATCGCTGAATTTTCTACGTGTCTCGTGCTACTCAAAAGCTACATATCGAAAACATACAACACGGGCAGTTGTCAGGTTTCAGAAACTTCGATATACTGGACCAATTTCTCTAGTTCATCGTGACTACAGCAAAATAGCTAAGGACCACTGTCACCACAAAAGCAGGAGCTAGGAACTAAATGCCTACCTCAACTCAACTGAAAGGCTTGAAGTACGCAAATCTTTTGAGAAATTAAGACGTCCATTTGAAACAGTTATTAAAATGAACATTCCATTAAGGGATTATTATTTGACCTGGTTTGGTTGGACCGACTATTTGTTAGGAATTTAATACTTTTAATATCATTTCGATAAGCTGATGATATGGACAAGTTATTCTGGTAATTTGTAGCACAATGTTCTAGCAACTGGACACAACTTTTTTCTAAGCAAAAGTGAAATGAAAATAATCTTGTTTCTTAGAATTGCTGCTCCTCCCCGAGACCAATGCCTCTCCTGAACTCAAGTTCTATATATGCCACTGATATGTTACACATAATACTGAACTTTTTTTCGGATGTTTCGGCGCATATGTATGGGAAAAAATCAGTAAGAAGTTGAAGTTCTTAGTACAGTCGAGATTTACCCGTGATCCCGTGCATAATATTCCTCGTCGGTACGCACCGGGTGAATGAATTATCCACGTTTATAGATTCAACATTTAGTTTTGTGAAATTTCTTTCTGGACAATTTGTAACCGCCAGATTGAGTTGAGTTTGGACAGGTGCATCAACAAAATAGAGACTTTTCACTATGCGTCATACTGAAAAGGGGTGTAATCTGGAAAACTAGAACTAGATGGCGCTAGTTCGGTTGGTGGTCATGTTTAAGGTTATCAACAGATATACATGTTAATTACTCACGTGAATAAGCGTCAAAACGAATCGTGAAAAATACGTTACAAAGGGGATTATAAGTTTCAGTCCAGTAGTGGTCAAATACTCGGTGCAGGCTTTGAAGCGGTGAGCTGGAGCGTTGTCGTGGTGGAGGTCCAAGTGTCCATTCTTGACTTTGGCTGCAGGTTTTTCATAGACTCTATGTCTCTGTATGTCCAAAACGACAATCTCCACAATCCCGCTCGATTTGAAAAATACAGCTATCATTTTTTTCTTAACAGATCGGGATTTTCTGACAGCTACGGGTGAGTCCTCATCATCAAAGACCCAAACTTTTTTTTAGCCTTGGTCGGCACATCGTAATAATAGAGTCTTGTCACCTGTCATGATGGTGTTCACATACCGAGATTGCCCCTTATCAAACATTCTCATTATGTTACACATAAACTGAACTTTTTCGGATGTTTCGGCGCATATGTATGGAAAAAAATCAGTAAGAAGTTGAAGTTCTTAGTACAGACGAGTCTTCTGCTCTTCCGTTAGACTATGCGGCACCCAGAGAGAACAAAGTTTCCTTACATGTAAATGGTCATGCAGAATGAATGAATTGCTGGTACATGAAGGTGTAAGGTCTGCTCTATCTGTTGGTATGTCACTCTCCGGTCTCTCAGCGTCCTGCAGAGTAAAATTGTCCCTTTGGAATTCTCTGTACCAGCTGAATATGGTCGTACGATGTAGACAATCATTCTTTAATGTAAGCGTCACTTCTTCTAAGCACTGGTCTATGCTTAAACCATGCGGAAGTTATACCGTAAAACGGCCATTATTTCACTACGTGACTACGATACCATATCAATCAATTCTCGATTTTTATGAAGTGCTCTGCAACACTGCCTACAAGTAGCTTCCAGGTCGATGTAGACAATCATTCTTTAATGTAAGCGTCACTTCTTCTAAGCACTGGTCTATGCTTAAATCATGCGTAAAGTTATACCGTAAAACGGCCATTATTTCACTACGTGACTACGATACCATATCAATCAATTCTCGGTTTTTATGAAGTGCTCGGCAACACTGCCTACAAGTAGCTTCCAGGTCGATGTAGACAATCATTCTTTAATGTAAGCGTCACTTCTTCTAAGCACTGGTCTATGCTTAAACCATGCGTAAAGTTATACCGTAAAACGGCCATTATTTCACTACGTGACTACGATACCATATCAATCAATTCTCGATTTTTATGAAGTGCTCGGCAACACTGCCTACAAGTAGCTTCCAGGTCGCATTCAAAGTTACCAGTTCTCGGACATAGATCATTGGGTGGTACAGACTTACTTATACTTGTATACAGGGTGTTTCAGAACTATAGGATCAAATTTGTAGGGGTTATTCAGTGTAACAGTAGAAAACATTTCAGTATAGGGACGCGTTAAAATTTAGAAAGACGATGAATTGCCTAAATAGGATTTAAAGCATTTAATTTTTGCCTTTTGTACATGATATCATCACAACAATTGTTCAAAATGTCTTCCTCCAACCTGCATATACCGTTCCTGTGGGTACATGTAAAGTCTTTGGTTTACGAAACTCCAGTAGAAACAGAGCAAGACTTAATCGGACGAATTACAGCAGCATTTGAAATCATTCAAAACGAGTATCAAATTTTTAGTCAAGTCCGCCGAAATCATGTGCGACGTTTAAATCGGTGTATTCAGGTTGGACACTTAGTAGTGACACTTTTCCAGATATGGGTCCCTATAGTCAAATGTTTTCTACTGTTACACTGAATAACACCTAGAAGTTTGATCTCTTAGTTCTGAAACACCCTGTATACTGTAATGTAATGACCAATAAGCCTAGTCGAGTTTTTTTTTAATTCCACCTCGGTGTTCATTAGGGCATGCAAACCGATAATTATCGTTTTTTTATAACCAATTAGTTATTTATCGATTGTCGATTCATTTTGAAGAACTATGATTATCGAAAGAAAAAACGATAAAGATTGATAGTGAAAAAAAAAATCATATAAATATTTTTCACAGCAACTTTCATGTATTCTAATTTCGGGATTTCCGAAAGATACAATACTCCCCTCGCCGCTTTCATTTGATCATTACAATGTGCATGCAAAGTCACTATTTACTGTAGTTGGTATCTGCTTCGTTAGAGTATGGAATAGTTATACCGAACTTATAATAAAAAAACACCATTAAAAAATATATTTTATAAATAAATAAATATATTTTATTTAAAACTGATAGAGGGTGTATTACATTGGTTGATTTATTTAATCTACCTCCATACAAACACGTATAAGAATATAACTAATGGTCGTAAATAATCAAAAAATTTAATTTTGTTTGATTTTGGTTACTTTGTTTTTAACTTCATTAATAAATGCATAATGAATACAATTCATTTTTCAATATAATTGTGGTTTAGTTTGGGTAGTAAATACCCCAATACCTAATACTATGCGTAAAAATATTTTTTTAAAGGAAACCGATAATTATCGGTTTTTATCAAAAAAAAAACTAAATCTTTTTTGTATCGATTATCGATAATTGCATGCGCTAATGTTCAGGGTAAATAAATGCATGCCTATATTGAATAACAAAATCATAGTTTTACTTTTATTGAATAATTAAATGTGATTTGGGTTTTTATGAATATAATCAGATTCGCTTTCGAAAACGTAAAATGCTATAACAACGACTGAAGTAGTCATCCTCAAAGTAAAGCTTGTGGAAATAAAACGTATCGTTGTTTTGCGAAAATGCACAGCAAATACGAGTACATAATTATATCTGTAATGTCATCTATTTACACAGTGTTGCACGTAAGATAACATGTCACGGAGCGCCACGTCGCGCTAGGTATCCTGCTTGCCTGCCGCAGTAATTTCACCTTGGCGCAGTTCAATTTAATTTTTTCCAATTCCATGGGCTGATTCATGAATTGCGTCAGCGAGGCGCGTTTATATAAATTGCATATATCCCCCGTCAAAAGTAACAAAAATATGTGAAATTCTGATAGTCGTAATCCTTAAGATATGAACTTTGAGGATGGTTAAGAAGAATGTTTTAGTGTTTGCTTGCAACATTGTATTATCGTAAAATATTTAAGTTTAGAAGTATTCACATTTGCTAAATCCGAAACCAAGAAATCGTGAATATCTGTATAGTTTATTGCATTTTATTAGCTCTGCAATATCCTTTGCCACGAGATTAAAAACTATTGCCTTGATATAATGTTGGGTTGTATTATGAAACCAAGATTATGGTGTATACATAGTGTATCGATTCAGTTTTTTAAGTGAGCAGGACATACGAATTCTGTAAATTAAGTGATGAGACTGATTTTTTTGTTCAAATATAATTACAATTTTATATTGTCACCTTCGTAACGTTCTTCTGAAGTCACACAGTGCTGCAGACGCTTCTACCACTGCTCATAGCAGAGCTGGAACTCCGATACTGGCATAGCCTCCAGCTGGTTGGTTACAGCCATTTGAATGTTTTCGACTGTCCCAAAATGAATTCCCTAGAGGTGACTTTTCAACTTTGGGAAGAGAAAAAAGTAACAAGGACTCACGTCAGGCGAATAAGTAAGCTTATCGTGATGCAACACCCAGTCCTTGATCTGACGAATGGTGGTGTGAGCCAAATTTAACCCTTCCCAGATCATTCTGACTGTCAACCGACAATCTGAGCGCACAAGATCCCGGATTCTGTCGATGCTCTCATCGAAGGCCTTCCGCTTTCTGGTTCATCTTCAATCGACTCTCTCCCTTCTGAAAATGCTTTAAACCACCGAAAATCTGGGCTTTTGACAACATAATATCTCCGTAGCCATGTTTAGCAAGAGTCTCTGTTGCACTGTGCCCAAGTCTGAAGCAAAACCTGATAGCACGCCGTTGCTTGAAATTGATGTCACTCGTCACACAATTGATAAAACTGTTTCACAAAAAAAATCTCTACGGACAACCAAATGACTCGAGCGAGTTCAAACTTGTACTGAAGGAGGATCACATGTTCCCCTGGTCCGCTCCAAGCCCGGCGCCTCCAGTGTTGCCAGATCGAACGCTACGTTGCCAGGCCCAACACTTAATTTAGTAGACCATATCCGCTTGTTTGCTTTTTATTGACTGTCTCCAAGACATATATGATCTGATGATTGGTAACTAGAATGAAACAATCTTATATACTGTTAGAAATGGTCTTAGAGATAGAAATCAAAGATATCATATTCAATCTGGCTTATTCATTTCTGCCTATCTGTATCTCTGAAAGTACTGCTCAGATTTTGATGAAATTTTAACTCAAGCCTAATATCACGCAAAGTACTGAAAGACTTCATGGGTTTTGGAAATCCATTTAATTGCTAATTTGATAGTGTGCATCTGCTTAAAATTGAGTTTCCAAAGTTTAATCACAATTAGTTGGAAACAAGCTGGAAATGTAATTCAACATGCTTATAGCCGTTTTAATAGCCTGTAAAAGTGTCTATAAAAATAATCATGTATCAAGAGTACTGGTTTATGATACTTTGGATTGTAAAATACGTATACATTGTTATCATAATGAGTAGATGACATTTTGCCTAGAATATGTGGTACTAGAGAATTTTTAGTGCAACAATAATAACAAATCGTTGAACCTTCTATCAGGTTATTTACGACAGCTACAGCAAATGACGAATATCCGCGAATACAAGGCAATAAAACGCTACTTGCCACATTTCATGTATAAAAAAAACCAGGACAAATGAATTTATTTAGAACACTGACCATTTCTTGCTTTTTTTATCTGTGACCTAAAACTCATATTTCTATTATATTTTAACCAATATGTTTTAAAAACTTGAAATTATTTTAATTAACCTTATCCAGCTTTACGAATTCCAGCAATAGCGCTGGATAAGGCAAAAATAGCCTTATGAAATAAGCCCTCCCTATTTTCCGTAGCTAACGGAGCTTTCTTATTTGGATAACAGATAACAAAAATTTATCCTGCTACTGCGCACAATCGATATAAGGAAAGTTATAACAGCAGCGAAACAAGAGCACTAAAAAGTATTGTGGCTACCCAGGAGCTTGAAACACAGCTTAGATAACAATCAGCTAAGGAACTTTACTGTCAGTGTCAAAACGGCCGCGATTTCAGCAGAGAAAATTACATGTGTACAACGATGAAAGATTTTTAGTGAACACTAGCAGCAGCCGGTGTTACCGAGTATCATGACAGCGGCCGCAGATATTCTTTGCAATCTTAAAATGATAATATTTTGATATGATCTAGTGTAGTTTGTGCGAATAAATAATAAAAGGGGGGATGTTAGTCCAAAAAGAAGTGACGAGGTATTGATCACTATTTATTTAAGAAAAAGCTTTAAAATAAATTTGTACTGGTAGAAGTAATTACACTAAACGGAAAAATATTTACTTTTGCTATGTATGTATTCTAAGATGCTGCGATATAATCAAACCATTCATTTTCAATATAAACAGCTAAAAACATCAGACAAATATAGATAGCATTCACTCAATCACAAGAACTTCGGTATCTTTGACGCGAAAAAAAACGAGAGCAAACTACCATCAAAGTGGCAACCAACGCAATCTAACCTGATACTTCTGACAACGACTTCTCAACTATAGTTGCAGTCACCGTTCTGGCGGGTCAAAGTAAGACTACCAGTATCCCTTTATATATCACCATCTCCCTGATTCATACACATGCAACCTACCCCTGTGTGTGAATGTTTTTTCGGTAAGCTCAAAGACATACGTTTTTTAGTTGTAGTTCAATCATATTTGTCAGAGTGACAACTTACTTGGCATCGGCGAGCAATTTGAGTTGTCCTGTTATCAATCTTCAATATAAAATTGTACAATTCCCGGAAATACAATCAATAGAGAAAACCGTCAGCTCGTGCTAAATGTATTATAGTATTTCCAGGAAGAGAATGAAAACAGCGGTCCCCTGTTACCGACTTCATGCGTACTGGAGAGAGAAGCAGATGCGCTGAAGATTAGTCTGCGCAGTGTTCCGCCCATGGTACGGAGACTATAACTACATAATGCTTCTACATACAGGGCGAATCTTTATAATCCGTGTTATTGGTCCATAGTTCCGATATTTAAAGTACCTAAAAAAGTTAGTTATAAAAATTACTATACGCTAATTGCTAGGAAAATATGCCTCTCTCCCCAGGGTGATTCACATATCATGACAACACAAACATATATTTTTCAAATGAAGTATCCTATATATTTTAGTATATTTTGAAATGCCTCTTTAAAGGAAAAACTTTGATATAGCATAATATAGTAGGACTACTACTATACTGCTATGGAATTACGGAATATTTTGTACGGAAAAACACTGAGGTTTGAACACTTTTGCAGATAATGTAGCAAAATTTTTGACAAAATAAGCTTCATATCCCATAGTTCCCAAACAGTGACTGAATAGGGGCAGACCTGTAAAGTTAATTTTTTTTTAATTTCGGGACATTAATTTTTACAATTATTGCAAAGAATATCTGGTTACGCTGGCAGGATACGTGGCATCAGCGCCTGCTGCGGGGCACTATAACCTCTTTCTTTGTTGTACTAGGGGAATTTACATGCGAAATGGCGGCCATTTTTTATAGTGACACGAGACTTCAGAGCTGGTTGTTAGCTGTGCTTAAAACTTGTGTTATTAAAAGTTGCAGTGGATTTGTGATATTTTGTTTTCTAATCAAACGTTATATTGGAACACATATTTAGAAAGCTTTTATACTGAAATTACAGAAGTAATAGGTAACAAGTTTCTATTTATGTTGCATAAGCATAGTGCCTTGGCACAGTAAAATCTCTAGTATGGCCTTTAAAAATGTCCAAAAATTGTATCTGCCAAACAAATCCCTATGTGTATAAACTGTACTTGGATGCTACTTAAAAAACAACTAATGAATACTGTGATTTGATATGTATAATTATTTCCAGAAAAATACGAATTCGTTGGAAGGCTGTTGAAACCAGGTGAAGAACCAACAAACTATTCAGATGAAGAAGATGAGCCCTCAGGCACAGGGGAGTCGAAGTCCAAAGATGACTAACAATTTTTACATTAAAACTTAAAAGGCTGAATAAGGTTAAAATGTTCTGTAAAGTTTATATATACACACATAAATACTTAATTTTATTATATAATTGTTGGCTAAATATTTTTAATATATATATTGAATAAATAAGATCACAGAAACGATTGGTTTTGTATAAAATCGGAACATTTGCTTTCTTTTGAAGCTTTTTTCATGTCAATTATGTCTTTCTAAACTGTTTAGTGTTTGTTAAGGTTATGTAAGTATTGTGCATGAGATTTAATGGTGTAGGTGTTTTGGATCTTAATGTTTCTGTTACATACTTTTAACGACCTTCAGTCTGGGAACCAGTAATACGAATACACCTGGCGAAAAGAGATGAGATATAACAAAATCTTGTGAAACTAATCTATGAGGTTATACAATTCAGAAATATCACTAGTGTTCCACTTTGAGTATAATTTATAGCGCCCAATACGTAGATTATACAGGTGAAAATAGTTTGGAAGCATAAGCACAGGCAGATCAATCTACGTCGGATGGCTGTCGTGAATCACTCCAAACGATTTGATATCGCGCTACTTCCTTGCTTAGGTGGCATATCTTCATGGCGTCCAGGCACAGTCGTTGTTCAAACGTTGTGTCCTATCCATAACGCCCACCTTAATATGGCGACTTCAAGCCGCGTATTTAGCGCCCGTATGACATTTCACTAAAAGACATTTCATCGTGGACAAAACCTTAGGGGCAAATAATGAAAGCTCGACAATTGAGAAAGACATGCCGATCTCTGCCGCTCTTGCGCTCATCCGGCTTCGATGGATGGCCGAGTTCCGCCAAAGAGCCGTTCACTTCGGCTGGTCGGAGTTCAAATCATCGAGGACTTGCCTGGCATGAACACTTCTCGTCAATAGCGGCAGCTGGTGGAAAAAAGCTAGGCTATTTTTTAGGTCTAAGACGTACTTTTCTCCGCACGACCTTCTCACTCTATACAAGGCCCAGATAAGGCCTAGCCTCCAGTATTGCTCACACGTTTGGGGTGCTGCTGCATCGACAACATTATTTATGCTCGATGATGTCCAGAGGAGGGCTGTCCGACTGATCGACGACTCTTCTCTAACAGACAGTCTCGAAACCCTTTCACACCGGAGGTCTGTCGGCTATCTAGCTCTCTTCTACCGCTACACCAACGGGCTATGCTCCTCAGCGCTCTCTTCCATGATGCCGCCGCACGATGTGCCTGCCAGACAGACCCGCCTGTCTTTAGCCGCCCATCCTAACCGATGCGAACTTCCAGAACTGGCCGATGCGACCGCTCCTTTGTCCCGGGGGTGTCGAGATTGTGGAACGATCTACAAAAGGAAGCTTTTCCCAGTTCTACTAACCTCAGGCAGTTCAAAAATCGGATTAACAAAATTTCTTTGGGATCTTCATAGCAACCGCGGTGTCCCGGCATTTAGGCTTCTTCTTCGATAAATCACAGAATCAGCAAAACATTACGATGAGGTCTAATTAGTTACTGTTTCTATGATCTTCATTTGTTTAATCTATCCCAATATCTTGTAGAGTTTTTTAAACCATTTGCGAACGATATCATCTTTAAGGTGTACTGTTGCACCACCATGCCCTCATATGTGTTTCATTATTTCCGCAGAATACACATAGTGTCATCATCACAAGCTTTTATAATTCAATAAATAGGTCAAAACGCTTATTTTCACCTATTGATGCTTACGTAAGTTTACAAAACTAGTTTGATTACAAACTCCTATAATTGATCCATACTAAAATGTATTGCCGTATCAAATATCACTGCATCTAATGGTGAATCTGTAGCTCAAACTCATAGAGAGAGTATCAATCTGTTTGATAGTATACTGAATTGGTAAAAAAATGTTATACTACTGTGTTAAAATGAAATCAATTTAACAATACATTAAACGATTTTTTGATAGCAAAGGTATCAACAGAACTACTAAGATTGTTTTAATTTTGATGTGTGAATTTATCTTCTAATTTGTAATTGAAATATTTCACTATATCTACTCTGTGATATATTTTGCCATAAATATTGGCGAAATATTATCAAACGGTATACTTTTTGTGGCTGGTTTTCCAAATTCCTAATGTAAGTATGCATGCCTTAATATTGAATATATTTTTTATTTGAATATTTCACAATAATTTATGAAGCAATTGATTTTATCATTTTTTAAATAAAGTGTACATATTGTAAGATGTGTGCTGATTTGAACTGTATTGTGACCAATGATAATACAGCAATAAGCAAAAAAATGAATAAAGTTATTTCCTAGCTGAGTGGACATGTACATTTTATTGTCATTTCCTAACGACATTGAGCCTGCATTTATCGCACAATGGTTAACATATTTTTTTTATACTCCAACTACCACGAAGAACTAAGGCCTAAACACCCATTGGGTACCGTGGGGCTAGGGGCTATAGGGGGATACAGGGGAAAGGGGGAACGCCACACGGACTCTGGCGAGTCAACACGTGTGCATGAAACATGCACACATTCTGGCTCCGCCTACGAGATCCGCCGGGTGGTACCTCCGCGTTCGACAGTCAGAGACCGCCTACGGACAATCACAACATCCATAGCCAAGAGAAAATTTTCTCTTGGAACGGGATTCGAACCCGCACAGCACACGGCGACTGATTAGGAGACCGAAGGGTCTACTACTGGGGCCACCGCTGCTGCCTAACACTGGTTGACCGTTACTGCTTTCAATTTTGGACATTGTCGTGTGCATAAATGCGATCTAAGGCGGCAGATTGCAATATACAGTTTAAAATATGGTTGTACCATTCACAATCGGATTTTGAAAATATACTAAGTGACATATAAATCCGAACACCCAGTTTAAATGGTTTTATTTTAATAAAATTTTGTATAAGTACTTAATGAAGCATAATAAGTAAATGATAAAAATTTCAAAATGATTGCACTGCTTTTAAGCCCTTTGACCTTTAATAATGTGTGGATGCACCCTGATGTGCTACGCATTCTCCAACGCGCCTAGGCATGCTTCTGATCAGGTGGTCAATGTCCTCCTGTGGTATCTCATTCCAGGCAACCACCAACTCCTCTCGAAGTGCTTCTAGAGTCCGAGGAGAACGTTGCAAATTAAGCAATCTCCTACCCATCATATCCCACACGTGCTCAATTGGGGATAAGTCGGGAGATCTTGGTGGCCATGGTAACAATGTGACATCATTATGTTGAAAGAAGTCTATTGTGACTCTTGCAACATGTGGTCGGGCATTATCTTGTTGGAAAGTTGGATCTGCCAGGGTGTCAAGATAGGGTAAAAGATGGGGTTCTAGAACTTCGTGGATATAACGCTGCGCGTTCATGTTACCTCTGATGAAGATTAAAGGTGACCTGGAACCATAAGCTATAGCACCCGAAACCATAACTCCAACAGTGTGATGAACATGTCTTTCAACAAAAAACTGTGGATTCCTCCTTTCACCACGTCGCCTTCTAACCCTGGCACGACCATCGTGAATGCCTAAACAAAATTGAGACTCGTCACTAAAGACAATACTGTTCCATTCCTGATCCCAGAGTGACCGTTGTCTCCACCACTCAAGGCGATTACGTCGGTGTTCTCGAGTTAAAGGGAGGACCCAGTGTGGCCGGTATGAAAACAAGCCAAAACTTCTCATTCATCGGTAAACACTTCGCATGCCAATAGGTCTTCCGTGTTCTGCAAACCATTCATTTGCAATTGACTTGGTAGTGGAGAAACGGTCCCTTAAGGCCAATAATCTTAGGCAGCGATCTTCACGGTCTGTTGTTCTACGGCGGCGTCCAGTGCCCCTTGCTCTTTGCGTACGGCCTTCTCGAAGCCATGCCTGACAACACCTAACCACAGTGTCTACATTTCTTTGCACTCTAACTGCAATTGCCCGAAAAGAAAGTCCAGCTTCCCGAAGTCCCACTATACGGCCCCTATCAAACTCACTAAGTTGACGAAATCGTACAGGTCTCCGTACTCGAGGCATCGTAACCGATCGTAAAGGATGTCAAGAACCAAAATCCGCCAACGTTGATTCTTTACTGCGGCTGAAATATTCATTTTTAGAGCGTTAGTGAATTAAAAAAAAGCAGTATAAAAACCGGAATGTCCAACTGATAAGGCTGAAAAATTTTTCACTTGTTATTTACAGTAAGATAAATACATTCACCAACTTTTATTAAAATAAAACCATTTAAACTGGGCGTTCGGATTTATATGCCACTTAGTATAGATTTGAAGTCCAGAAATGTGATGCAGGGTGTCCAGTTGGAAAGTTCACTTCTTTATTTAAGAAAAAAATACAAACTTAATGAAAAGAAAATACTTATTACTATCAACATATTCGTAAATTCTGCGGGTTTTTTTCTTAACGATCATTCCGTCCAAATGTTTGCTATCACTTCGGACACGCTCTTCTAATCGCGCTCAAATTCTGAAACACTCTTGCAGAGTTCCGGAGTGATGTTTATTTCTCGTCGAATGTTGTCTTTAAGCTCCTCCAGTGGTCCTGGATTATCGGAATACACTTTTCACTTTAGATAACCCCACAAAAAATAATCGCATGGCGTGATGTCGGGTGACCCAGGAGGCCATTGGATGTCTCCAAACTTCGATATAACTTTTTAAGGAAAAAGTGCTTTCTCCGTGTCCATCGATTCTCTTCAAAGAAATACGGTCCAATAATACCGCTAGATGACATGACGCACCAAACAGCCACCTTTGGACTATGTAACTGTTTTTCATGCCTTTTGGGTTCGTAGGTGCCCAATATCTATAATTTTGCTTGTTCACATAACCGTCTAAGTGAAAATGGGCCTCGTCACTGAAAATAACGTTCTCGAGTCTGCTCTGCGTAGGAAAAAGATTCAACATTCGTTCATCTAAAGTTGTCTATCTGCAGCATGCCGAAAATAAGTGTATATCGAGTCTAAAAGGTAAACTTTGAGTGGGTGCCCGTTGAGATTTAAGTTCGGTTTATAAACTCTGACGTTCAATCATACGCTTAACGTTAAACTTTTTATAAACTAGAATTCCGCCACGCTGACGCTAAACTTGACGAAATTTTAATTTTCTGTCGTCGTTCCGATTCGACCAATGAAAAAGAACCTTCAAAGATCACGTGTTTGTTGCCACAATCAGCTGGTTTTTCCGCGTACTTTTTGCTCTGTTTGACATGAAATGTTTTATTTTGCTCGGCATGGCTTCCGTTGAGACTTTTTGCTTGTTTATTTAAATAATAATTTGAATTATCAGGAGATGTGTGTTCCAAGTTTGGTCTTCAAATATGTGAGACGCAACAATCTTGTACAGTTTAATGCTTCCAACACACAGTACTGTACCTTGACGAATAAAAAGCGTCCTAGCGCTCATCCGGTTTCGATGGATGGCCGAGTCCTGCCAAAGAGCCGTTCATTTCGGCTGGTCGGAGTCCAGATCAACAAGGACTTGACCTGGCACTAACAAATCTCGTCAATAGCGGCAGCTGCTGGTAAAAAGCTATACTATTTGTTTAGTGCAAAGAAATACTTTTCTCCACATGACCTTATCACTCTATACAAGGCCTAGCCTCACAGGTTTGGGGTACTGCGGCCCTTTATTAAGCTCGATGCAGTCCAGAGGAGCGCTGTCAGACTGATCGATGACTTTTCTCTAACAGACAGTCTCAGGACCCTTTCGCACCGGCGGGCCGTCGGCGATCTAGCTTTCTTCTACCGCTACACCGACGGGCTTTGCTCCTCGGAGCTCTCATCCATGATGCCGCCGCGCGATATGCCTGCCAGACCAACCCGCCTGACGTTGGCCCATCCTAACCGTGCCGAACTTCGTATGTCCAGAACTGGCCGATAACAAAATTTCTTTGAGATCCTCAGCAGCCGCGGCATTTAGGCTTTTACCTGCTCGGCTGCTTCCGTATATATATATATATATATAAAGTTTATGAATTGATTTTAACTGTAAAACTGGAAATCAAATATCATATTCACTTATTCTGTCAACCGCTGTTTCAAAACCCGGCGTCGTCAATCGCAGTTTATACAACTTTCGACAAGTCACAACATGAAATCTGCGCGCACCCCCGCCGCGCTCCGCTTTACATTCATCACTTAGAAGAAATTGTGTACCTACCAGACGCGGATGAGCATCTATGTTTTGTTGAGAAATCTGTTTGAGTGTGTCAAATTATTGTGTCTCACTGCTAAAAGGTTAAGTATGTGTATTTACAAACTTCAGTTACCATTTTTATTTAATTTACTAAATCGTTGATTGAGTGGAGACTCGTTCATAGATCGGCCATTGTGACTTTTTTACCACATCACAATCAAACCAACGTGGCGAAATAATTTTGAATGATTTTTTGCCATTAGTTGCGATGAATTCACCGGCATCGTTAATGGTGTACAGTTAATAGTTTATGTTCGTTACATCGGCGGAGATATCATTCAAGTGATTTTGTACTCCCAATCTTTGACAGCAGGTACTACATCTGAAGATATATTTAATTCAATATCAAATTTTGTTGAAAAAAAATTATTTTGATTAGAAGAAACTCATTGGACTTTGCACAGATGGCGCACCTACAATGATAGGTGTACGATCGGGCTCAGCTAAAAAACTCAAGGAAAAAAATCCCGCAATGGTTAGTACATATTATGTTATTCATCGGCAAGCTTTGGCTTCCAAAATATTGCCACAGAAATTACTCCAAACTTTGGACTCGGCTATAAGGATTGTAAACTACATGAAGAGCAGCGCTGTGACCAATCGGTTATTTACTTTGCGAGTATCTCGATTCTGATCACAAAGTTCTTCAGTTCCATACAGAAGTACGCTGGCTGTCCAAAGGCAACATGTTGGCTCGCCTTTATGAATTGAAAGAATAAGTAATTCTTTTTCTTGAGTTCAAAGAAAAACACGATTTCTTGACAATGTTCAAACATTACACATTTCAATGGAGGTTGGCTCTTTTAACTGACATATTTGATTCATTGAATGAGCTAAACTTGAAACTTCAGGGCGGAAACAACACTATAATAAGCAATCCTGATTATATCCAGGGGTTCATATCAAAGCTTCAACTTTGGAATCAAAAAGTGTCTTCTCAAAATGTTATATCTTTTTCTCGGCTGTTCGAAGCAATTAAAAATAACATACTGGACGCAAATTTAAAAGCTGACTTAAAAACTCATTTGCAAACGCTGGAAGACTTATTTCGCCGATACTATCGAAACATCAATTCAGAGTCACCAATAGGGCACATGACAAGAAATCCATTTGTTGTCGATGAGTCACAATTACCAGAATTTCTCGAAATAAAGGCTGATTCGTCCATGAAAGATGACTTCCATCTTTTAACATTGGAGAAATTTTGGATCAAAAGATTGCCTGTTGCCTCTCTTGCTTTGCGACTACTAGTTCCTTTTTCTAGTTTTAATTAAAACTAAACTGCGAAATCGTCTTGATGTCAATAGCGACCTGATGATGGCAAAAACAGAACCTAGATTCAACCAACTGGTACAGAACATGCGATCTCAAGTGTCTCATTAGTACCTACTCTTATTTTATTCAAGTTTTTCGATAAAAAACATTCATTAGTTTATATTTAAACTTTTAAAGTTTCTTTATTAGAATTAAAATAAAAGTCTTTGTGCCTATATAATGTGCGTTTTATTGTATTTATTGAAAAAGTAAAGGGGGGCATGAGAATATAATTTATAGTCCGGGGAGCCTCAACAAAAAAAGATTGGGAACCCTGTTCCATAAAAATCATAAAGACCATCATTGCATTTTACTTACATAATTGGTCCACAGTGTAGATACTACCTTAATTGCCGACTGCCATGTCATGTTGACGTCTCTCTCTCTCCTCTAAGGGTCAATTTTAGCTTGTAGAATAACATACTCATACATTTGACTGTTGCACTTCTGTTGAATGGAATCGGTTGATGACTCCATCAAGTAAAAAAGTCGCGTTTGCCATTTTTTGGCATTTTAATGTTATGATGGATTCATTGTCTCAGATTGGCGTAAGCAACCTCGAGGCTCTCGCTGTACCCGTCCACACTCACCCCTGCATTTTGAAGATAAAAGACAATGAATAATTCCATCACAGCATTGCAGCAATGCCAAAAACGTTCAATTTTGACAGTCCGCCATTTTAGTGAAGATAGTAAATTTCTACTCTAGTATTATACAGTACTCAATGGGAGATTCAAAACGAGGTATCACATGACCCACCATTCCATTTAAAAAATTTCCTAGATCGCGTCCAGCCGCCATCTAGGGAATCTGGCAAAATATGCCACAGCACTTTTATAGCTAGAAGGTGTGAATGTCAACATGTGTAAATCGCTTGTCGATGTAAATGCAATATGAACTGCAGTCCCAAACTGTTTGCATTCGTTGTATCTTTTATAAGATTAAAAAAATTATGTACTATTCTTAAAAGTATATTCTGTTCATGTTGCATACGACATTTTGAAGCTGCTATACTTCAACATTTACAAATATATCAACAAAAAAAATACAAAAATCAACAACGATCTACCATATACATTTACTACAATGGTTGCACAGCATCTTTCATATGAATATATTCTTATATAGTTAAAATTACCGTTATCACACATATAGTCGGACTTCACACGAAGTGACTTCTAATGTTTGCAAAACGGCATCAACTTTTGAATAACTTTGAGCAAAAAATATATATTATTCATCTGGTGCATAATTAGACAAATGCTAGGTAAGTCGCTTCGTGAAAAGATTTACAATAAGTCACGGGATCTCTAAAAAGTTATGAACATGAACATAATTCGTAATTGGAACACTATGATTTCGTCAACTGTACATATCGTCCATATGCCCATATATTTTAATTTTTATAGTCCCGTAAGATCTGGTTTTTTAAAATGTTGTGAATGTTCGGGAACAATAAATGTATACTCGCTGAAAGGTATCAGTATAATAGGAGTTAATTTCAGAAAGTCCAAGTCCTTTGCGGTACATAATATTTATTTATATATCTAGGAGCTCAGATGAAACGCTGCCGGCTCTAATACGCAAAGGGGCATAAAACGCTTATAAAAATTAAGGGTAAAGACAGAGCTGTTTTGACCGACGCGTTTATCGAATTGGTGCCCGAGTCGTAGGCTGTATAATATATCATTCGTAGTACAAAATACACACAGCGGTACGACGCGTTTCATGCGGCGGTTTTAAAACAGCTTCGGTTTGTAGTTATTAAACCGACTCGATTCCTCAGAAGGAATCGAGTCGGTTTAATTCAAGTGGCGCGTCGAGTCTTTCAGCGTCATTACATTACTCTGTTCACACACGTACGTGTCTCGACTCGTTTTGTATAGAAATGGAAGCACACAAAATTGATATTGAAAAGCTAATTAGCGAAGTAGAGAACCGACCGCCACTTTGGGATATGAGGAAAAAGGAATACAGCGATAGGGTTATGAGAAGAAAATGTTGGTAGGAACTAGTCAATTTGTTTGCAAAAGAAAACAGCACGATTGACGAAAAGAAGGAGTTAGGTAGGTATAATAATTGTTTATAATAAGAACAAATTAACATTTTTTATTGGCTATCTTTATTATTTTAACGGTTTTTTGTTCTACAAAATATTGACCGTATTTATCTCTAGCGGATAATGCTAATGGATTTCCTCTGTGGGTTGTATCTGGTGCTAGACCTTCAAGATTGATATTTTCATCTAACTTCTCGTCATTCCACCGATTGCCATCCCTTGTCCTTATAAAATTATGTAACACACAAGCAGCTTTAACTACAGTTACAGTTACATCAATATCGAGGTCAATAGGTCGATGAAATATACGCCATTTGTTGGCTAGAATACCAAAACAGCATTCGATATATCTTCTGGCTCTGGTTAATCTAGCATTGAAAGTTTCTTTTAAAGGTGTCAGTTGTTTACCTCCAAAATGCCTAAGCAAATTTTCGGATAAGGGGAATGTCTCATCGCCAACTATTATGAAAGGATATTTTTCATTCGTTTCGTCAATAGCACATGGTGCAGGGACTCCCAATGTACCATCAACTAATCGTTCATAAAGTTTACAATTTGTGAATATGCCAGCATCACTTGATTTAACATATAATCCCACTTCAATATACGAGAAGCAATAATTTGCATCGCACATCGCAAACAGTACCGTAGAATAGTACTGTTTATAATTGTAGTACATAGACCCACTATTGGGTGGCTGCTTAGTCCAAATATGTTTCCCGTCTATTGCTCCTACACAGTTGGGAAACTGTGCACATGTTTGAAACCCTTTAGCAATTTCTATCCATTTCTCTGTTGAACATTGCGGTATAACTTTGTCTGCTAATTCAATCCATATTGCTTCGCATATTTCTTGGATAATGTTACTAGCAATAGATCTACCAATACGAAAATTATAATGTAATTCGGCCAAAGAGCAGCCCGTAGCCAAATATCTAAAATGAAAAAATGCAGTTAATTAAAACGTTATGTACGTAATTCTATTTTGTTACAGGTAATGAATTGCATAAAAAGTGGAAAAATATGCGAGACAACTTTTCAATAGATATTCATCAAAGGAAAGGAAAGTCAGGGGCTGGAGCTTATCGGAAAGCTCCTTACGTTTATACACAGAGGTTACAATTTCTCACAGATATAATACTGCCCAGACAAACCACCAGTTCATTAGATAATGAATATTCATCCTAATTAGATACAAATAAACCTGAAACGCCCACTTTAATCTATAAAGAAAAGTATAATTCTAAAATTTGCAAAAAAAGGACACACCCGGTCGAAGAGAAATTATTACATTCACTTGAAAATTACGAAAAAAGAGCAAACAATACGATGACTGAAGATGACAATTACCACTTTCCTTAGTACCTTCACTTATTGCACTGCCAAGACATTCCATAACCCATTATCCCAATCAGTCAGGACTTGTACAACATCCACAAGAGCAGTATGGAGTATCTCAGAATGCCGCCAAACAACAGATAAACTCCACACTACCTCCAGCTCCTTCACCAGCTGAATCAGTTATAAGATATTATTCCCACTTTTCGGAAGACGATTCCCAGTTTAGTATATTTAATATGAATTGAATAAATAAACTCTTATAATGTATGAAAGATTGTGGAGTAAATTTTTAATAAAATGAGAAACAGTTACCTAACTTATTTGCTTACCGGATAGTTATTACTAGTTTTTCCTCTGATATTATCGCATTTCTCATACGTGCATCTTTCTTTGCTAGTTTTTCTCCACAAACTGCTAATAACTCGTAAAAAGTAATTCGCGACATCCTAGTAAAGTTGAAAAACTTTTCTTCATCTCTTTGTAATCCGCAAACAATGGATGAAAATGACCTTTTCGCTGCCTTTCTTCGATGATTGGATGTATCCACATTCTTCTATTCCTTTTTTTCTTTTTACTAATCTTCCAATACAAATACAGTAGCGATAAATACAATACGTCATCCATTCTGCAAATCGAATGGATCACTGCATAAACCGCTGAAGAAACAGCTCAGTGTGGATTACTAGAACGCGGCCGATTCGATAAACGCGTCGGTCAAAACAGCTCTGTTTGTCTTTACCCTTGAGCAGTTTTCACACAGAATAAAAAATATCCAGAGTGACTGTATTATTATAAATTCAGTAGTTATGCCGTTGCCTAATAACAACTATATGACTATTGAAGGATACGGCGAATTCTAATGTCATTTAGGTTTTTCGGGCTGTTGAGCCGGGGTCGGGTTGGATTTTCTACAGAGTTTTCAGCTACCTCTGCGGTAGCCATCTTCCAATCGTCCCAGTTGTGGTATGGAGCCACGGAAGAACAGAACTAGCAGTGATCCTAAATCACCCAAACAGCATTCACCCCAAAATCAAATTCACAATGGATATAGAAGAGGACAATCAACTGACCTTTCTGGACGTATTGGTGTTCAGACAAGAGAACTTAAAGCTGGGTCACAGAGTTTACTGCAAAGCAACCAACACTGACAGATAAAAAGAGGTGTCATTAAAAATCTGATAGGCAGGGCACACCGAGTTTGTGAACCTCAATACCTACAAGGGGAATTGGATCATGGTAACATAGTTTTACAAGCAAATGGCTATCACAGGGAACAAATAAAACAGGTTTCACGACAAAAAGGCAGACCACCGGCAGGAGACAAGGAACCACCTGCGGGAGTCTCCTTCCTACCATACATTAAAGGCATTACGGATAGAATAGGAAGGTTGCTGCAGAAACACAACGTCAAGACCATGTACAATCCGACAAAAAAGTCCAGCAACTCTCAACATCAGTAAAGTGCCCTAGGGACCCCTGAGCGGTGCCAGCGTATACGGAATACAGTGTTCCTGTGGTAAAGTATACGTAGGCACAACTATAGGTAGTTTTGAAACACATATTAAGGATTACGAAAGAAACTGTCGACTGGGACATACGGATAAATCAGCAGTGGCCGAACACGCACTACTAGATGGCCACAATGTTCTGTTCGACCAAACTGAAGTCTTACCAACATCCACAGACTACTCAGCCCAAATGTACAGAAAAACAATTGAAATCCACAAACACAAGGATAATTTCAATAGAAAAGAAGAAGGCCTTGCTTTAAATAAAACGTGGTTCCAAATTCTAAAAAACGCAGCACCAAAACCACGTCGCTCAAGGGACCCAGAGTATGCCCACCAGATAGCTCAGTCCTCGGTCCGCCTATTAAACCGCACGCCCATCCAGTTGACCGATCAGCTCTTCGCTCTCGATGACAGCGCCACTGAAGATGGCTGCCGCAGCTGCAACTGAAAGCTCTGGAGAAAATCCAACCCGAAAAACCTAAATGACAATTATGTATATGATAATTTCAATGAATGCTATATTATATTCAACATAGGTTATTTCAAGTGCTGCAGTCGCTATGGTAACTTTATGCACCAGGGCACAAGGAGTCCATAGGCTGAAAAGCGTTATTTGACGCTCGGAAAACGGATTCATAGAGTATACCGCCCTATTGTAGATGAAAAGGTTTTAGTCCTCAAAACTATTATGGAGGGGAATAGTAGAATATGCCGCTGCTATTCTAAAATGACACTGAATGTTTTGAAAAATATCAATCGTTTGACTAATTTATTATTATTTACCTAAATGTTGGTGCGCAATAAGAAGAGTATAAAACAAAATTTAAGATATGAATAATTTTTTATTGTACGATGATGGTAAGAATCCGGCTAAAAATTACAGAATGCTAATAAAAAACGAACTACGATTCAATTTCATATAAATTAAATTCTATAATATGTTGTATCTTTGCTAATCTACACTTTTTAAGCATCGGGTTTAGAACAGATATCAAAATAAATTGTATATTGACTATTTACCACATGAAGCAAACATCTATGTTCACCGAAAATTACACTATGAAATCAGTAAACAAAGTATATGTTCATAACTTTCCCATTTTAAATTCAGTATGCCACAGCTCGATGGAAATGTGGCAAAATAAGTGCTTTCTGGAACCAACAAGTTTTAGCACATAACCGACCATTTTTGCCGTGACATCCTCCATTTGATTCGCACATCTCACTCACCATCAATTCAAGGAAATCGTATCCCACATATCGACAAAAAAGTCTGTTTTGTTTTCAGAGAAACAACAGGTACTAAAGTGTAGCTAAGTGCCACATCGTCGTGAGTATTGTCAAAGTATTTTTTTAATATACTAGAAGATAATTTTTTCTGAACAGAATAGAAAACCTTTACACTTATAACTGAAGTTTCATCTTCGCTGTCTTGCTTCAACTTTTGTACCGCGTAATCCATTGCTTCCTTGAAGATATTCTCTTCAAACTCAGCCTCTGGATTGAGATGGTCTACATGGCAAAGAATACATGATATGTTATTCTCGATGTTCCATCGTCGATATATAGTTATCGAGTAGCTATTTACACATTTTCCTCGCTCCTCATCTGAAACATGGGACAAGGAAGTGCGATGAGGACATTTGCTTGTTGATTCGTTCATTAAATTATCACTTACAATCAAACTGGTTATTGTACTTGTGAGCCCATACATGCCACTCAACTAGTGCATTTCTTGGCAATCCTGTTACAACTACATAGTCCACAATCGCATTATTGGTCTTTTCTTCCCACAATTTTCTCGCTTCTTTCACGTAAGATATGTCTGTTATATAACAGATACCCTAAAAGAGAAAAATTGGATCAGTTTGCTAAACCGTGCAACGAGTTCAGGTATGTTATATGAATCCGATGTGTTAGGCTTTTTTTAGAAGCCCAAAGAAGGCTGTGACCCACATTTTTAGGCACCGAATATTACAATGTCACTGAATACGAAGTTTGACCACTTTGATAGAAAAGAATAAAATGTCTCTCATCCTACCAGAGAAATCAGAAATGGTAGCTCATAGGAACGAGCTTTTTACACAACTAAACAAAAAATATCGGTATGATGTTAGTTATGGACATTCAGTAAAAACGCACGAAAGATTATCCAAATGACGTCCCTCGCGAGTACGACAGGTTTCTAATCTCGATCGCATATTATACTTTCTTCAACGTTTGTGGGTGGGCGACATACTTTCCTTCGTTTACACCAATTGTCGCGCGGCTTAAACATATAAACAGTCTTTTCACATCACTTAATCCATATATTGACCAAATTAACATTGAGATGCTACCTATTGTCGTTTAAACCATACTCTAGATGTAACAAACCGTGTATGTATGAATATTAGCTCACATGCATAATTGCCAATAATGTAGCTAACAATAACTTTGAAAAAGCATGTTCTTATGGGCCACCCTGTATAATGTGTATGTATCTCACCTGCACAACATTTCTCAAATTAAAATTGGGATTGTTTGCTTTCAGTAGCCTAGTAACATGCTTCAAGGTCAATTGACATTCGGATTTAATTCCTCCTTTGACCATTTCCATGGAGCCTGGGACCAGCCCTATTTGACCAGCTAGTAAGATGGTGTGACGCACCATTATGCTTTGACTGTAAGGACCGATATTTGCAGGAGCCCAATGGGACCTGCTTTGAACATGTATTGTGCTTCTGGAATCATCAAATTAAAACTAATTTTTGCTATTCTCATGTGATATCTATTGAAGCTGACCTACTGAAGTATATGGCAACGAAGGGACGTGACGACAAGTAGCCGACATTTCGCGACGCCATCTAACAGTCGCCACGTCGCTGAGCTGCGGTAATATCGCAATAGGTTAGTTTCGCTACGATGCCATGGCGTCCCGATAAGACAAGCACTTTAGTCAAAATGCGACCCAAATCAGAATACGTATATTGCAATCCACTATTTCAAAAAAAAACAACTATCGCCTTCAAACTAGGTTGACGTTATTTCATGTGTTTGGAAAAATGTCTCGCCTATGAATTAGAAATGCTTAATAATGTGCAGATAATAAAAATAAATAATAGAAATAGAAAGTATAATACATTTAACATGTGATATTTCAATTCGGAAATGACTGCATTATTACCTTTCATAGGGAGTATCCCCTGAGCTCTCAGTTTGTTTCCATGATAGAGCTTCTATCCTAACAGGACAATCTTTGTCAAATGGAACCTGAACACAAGCTCTAGAAGGCGGATTGGCATGGTTGAATGTATCCACATATATTTTGTTCAGATCTGCATACTGAGACATATCGCTTATGAACATTGTCACTGAACAGACATCTTTTACAGTATGGTGATATTCATCCAATTCACCTACAAATTAAAAAAATTGAAAAGTGAAAATGCAGGGCGCTTAAGGTAATGCTTTATGTACAGGGTGGCCAACTAAGAATGTGAGATACTGTATCTGGAAATCTATCCATCGTGGAGACTTGCGGCAAAAAAGTTCTTGCTAAAACGGCCAAGAGAAAAACCTGGAAAATATTTTCAAGTTTCTGAAACGGCCGCTAGGGGGCGTAACTGCAATCTTGTATATAAAAAAGTCGAGTATGAATGAATGAATGAATCTTGAAATTAGAGGCATTCCGGCCACCATAAGGAGCCAGTGCATAGGCCGCTTAAGCAGGCCCTTATGCACCTCTACATTCCTTAGATCACAAGCCTCGCCCTTTTAGAGAAGTTGAGAATCGGCTCGAGTCCAAGCTCCTTGACGTTCTGAGGGTCCAAAGTAATGGACCCCAGGATAGTCTGCCTATAGTAGCTCAGAGCTTCACAGCGACACAAAACTTGCGCCGAGGTCTCTTCCTCTACCCCCCCAGCGTTCACACAAGGGATCCTCAGCCACCCCGATCGCGTGCAGGTGGCGCTTTAACGTGTTATGGCCAGGCAATAGTCCCACCAGCAACTTTAGGTTGGCTCTATCCAGAGATAAGCAGAAACGTCCATCCTTACCAGTGGACCCATCAATGAGTTCCCGTGCCTGGCGGAGATGTCTGGAGATACTTCTCCATTTCTGTCTTGCAACCCACGTCTCCATTTTCCTCCTAGCTCTATGCGCGGTCACTCCTAGAGCTGGCTCAGGACCAACGAGCTTGCTGGCTGATCCTGTCTTCGCCAGATTGTCCGCCGTCTCATTGCCCCTTATCCCAGCGTGCCCCGGCACCCTCATTAACGATACCGGATGCCTCGCTGCGAGACAATCCAGAGTCTCCCTGCATTGCAATACAAGACTCGAAGTAATCTTACAGGCACTTAGTCCTTTCATTGCAGCCTGGCTGTCCGATAAGATTGTTATTCTTCTCCTAGACCCACCCTCCTCCAGAATGTGAGATACACAAGCCAGAATCGTAAAAATTTCCGCCTGGAAAATAGTGGTGTATCCACCGAGAGGCAGAGATAGCCTAGTTCTAGGCTCAGAGACCCCAGCACCTGAGCCATCTTCGGTGACCGAGCCGTCCATGTACCAGACCTGCCCGCTCACTCTGGAGTCTCTGGCTACCGGCGCCACACTCCTCCCTCGTTGGATACTCCACAATAAACTTGCGGTTGAAGCGATATATAGGGGTAATACCATCACCCCTGCTTAGAAGAACGGGGTCCTCCCTTTGCAATTCCACTAAGACGGCAGTATGCCCCTTGACAGGATTCAAGAAAGCCCAGCTGCCCTGACTCCACAGTCGACGAGCGACTACTCTCGCTTCACCGCGGATCACCAGATCCAACGGTGGGAGATCCAACAGAGCTTCCATTGCACTCAATGGCGTTGTTCGCACTGCGCTTGTAATACTAATACAGGCCAAACACTGAATTTTATCGAGTTTGGCCTTAGTTGTCTCAGATCTAATGCAAGGCCACCAGACCAGGGAGATGTACAAGAGAGATGGAGGTACTATCGTCATAAAGTCGAGCATAATGTGAACTTTTTTTGTTTGACAATTTTGCTGTATCTCTAAAAATAAAGTGGACGGGGGTATTCAAAGGTTTCCGTAAAAAAACATTCTGAATCTTCAAAACAGCTGAGCCGATTTTAAGAAACTTAGGCTAGTTGGAAAGAGCTATTTTTAGGCTACAAATGTTGTAATATTTTAAGTTTTGTTAGTTTCACATGTAGCCGCTAGAGGACTTTTTTCAACATTCCCACAGAAATGGTTAATTTTCTCAAAAAATTAGCATTGGTATGATTTTTTTTGAAAAAATGATGTATAAACAAGCTCTCGAAAACCTCATCTCGATATCTTGTTCCTAACCTTAAATTTAGTCCAAAGAACTAATTGTTCTGTACTTGCTTTTTATTATTAAGTTGAGGCCCTAAAAAGAACCGATTTAATAAAAGAAAGCTTTTTAAAGCCCCCGTAAATGCTCGAAGTGCTGTCCATCACGCTCTATTTCTAAAGCCTTTCAGGGATAGACAAAACTGCAGCTTCAATTTCGGCTCTCGGTATGTTACGTATTGCATTACAAATCCGGTTTTTCATTTATTCTCTGGTTGTAGGTCGAGTCTGAAGCACGATGTCCTTTAATTGTCCCCATAAATAAAAATCAAAACAAGTTATGTCTGGTGATCGCGAAGGCCATGGAAACAGACTTCCTCTTCCAATCCACCGGAAGAGGAATTCACAGAAACATCACTTTTTTAGATTTATGATTACGCCACCTAGCGGCCATTTCAGAAACTTGAAAATATTTGCCGGATTCTTCTCTTGGCCGTTTTGGTAATAACTTTTTGCCTCAAGCCTCTACGATGGATAGGTTCCCAGATACAGTACCTCGCATTCTTAGTTGCCCACCCTGTACTGCTAATTTATAAAGGTCTTCTGAATCGTCAATATTCCGCTGCTGAGGGGCTCTGATCACTTGCCAGTGGCGATGGTGATCAAAATGTTTATCATTTGCTATCTTGATTTTCTTTAAATATTTTATGATTACATAAATTAACCAAAATAAGAGAGTTTCTTGTAGTATAATCACTACTCATCAAATATAGGTCCAACCTGAAGTGTGATGCCAGGAGATTATTTGAACAAGCAATATCATCCAGCGAACAAAAAGTCAGTGATTCAAACTATAATGTAATTTACAACAATGATGGGCTGCCGCTCTACTTCCGACCAGTGATGGTTCAGAACACTTTTATAAATTCCTATAGCTGTCCCATACAAATTGTGTTGGAAAGCTGTGTAAAGCTTCAATGCATACCTACACTTTAAAATATCTGTGGCTTCTTGCATCGCCTCCAAAGGCTTGGAAGACTTTCCTTGTACCCCACCAATCCACAACCATCCCTGTTTACTTTTCCCTGAAGTAGCCTGTTGAACAATATTTGGTGGCGTGCAACACATCTCTACGTTGCATTTTTCAGAACGTTCATCTTGTTCATCTAAAAATCAGAAAAGTCCTAAACTGCTACCACAATCGACTAGGAGTCTGAAAGGGATGAAAATCAGTTGTAGTTTCTTTGGCGCAACATTTCTAGCAATATTGCAATGTCATAATTGGTTATGAAATGTTATCTCAATACGCAAATATCTTGTTCATTGGGCAATCTAGCCATTTACGGTATTACTTTTCTCACCTGCTTCGTTATCATTGAATTCGTATGCTTCCTCACCATGGTCTGTCACATAACCATCACTATCTTTTAACGGTAGCCCGGCAAGACGATCCATTAAATCTAACGGTGGCAATTTCGTTTCTAACTCTAACTTTTTGAATATTAGGTAACCTACTGGAGCTATAGGATCATTTGAGTGAATGACAACTTCCGAGTCCTTTCTGGAATATTGAAACAAATCAATAAAAACAATGTTATATGGAAACAATCAGGAGATAATGTCTCATGTCGCGTTCAGACATGGGGCCAACGCATTGGAACCGACGTTGCTGCAAACTTGGTATGATATGCTAGGTTGAAGCGACAAAAAAGATCGCAGCATTCACATATGGTTCGGCACTTGGCCAAATTGTAAGATACGAGGTCTGTAAATTAAGTGATGATACTGATAGCGTAGCGTTCGATCTGGAAACACTTGACGCCGGGCTTGGGGGGGCAGACAGGGGAACATGTGATCCACCTTCAGTACAAGTTTGAACTCGCTCAAGTCATTTGGTTGTCCGTTGCGATTTTTTTTTTGGTGAAACAGTTTTTCCTATTCTGTTCAAAAAATGAATGACATCAATTTATAGCAACGGTGTGCTATCAGGTTTTGCTTCAGACTTGGGCACAATGCAACAGACTCTCTTGCTAAACAGGTCTACGGAGATCAGAAGATGAAGTGGAAGCCCTTCATCTTCAAGTGCCGATAAACGTATCGACATAATTCGGGATCTTACGCGTTGACAGTCAGAATAGGGAATAGTTAAATTTGACTCACACCACCATTCATCAGATCAAGATCAACTGGGTGTTGCATCACAACAATGCTCCTTGTCACACAGCAATGTCAATAAACGAGTTCTTGGCCAATAAAAACATTTCTGTGAATCCTCAGCCTCCTTATTTGCCTGACTTGAATTCTTGTGACTTTTTTCTCTTTACCCCAAGGGAGCTCAGTTTGGGACAGTTGAAGACATTCAAACGGCTGTATGCTATTCTAGCATCGGAGTTCCATCACTGCTATAAGTGGAAGAACCGTCCCCAGCCCTGTGTGGCTTCAGAAGAAAAATTTTTTGATGGTAACAATATAAAATTGTAATTATATTTGAGTATAAGAATTTAAAAAATCAGTCTCATCACTTAATTTACAGATCTCTAAATTTTAAGGAAAATGTGATCAAGATGTTCTCTCGAAAATACATTTTAGCTGTATGATCTATATCAATCTATCTAACAATTTTCATACTACAGTGATTAGTCAGCATTTACAGTATTCAATTCCGCTACACTTTTTTAAACAGCAGAATAACACAGTAATAAATTAAATTCAAACAAAATCGGGGACGTTATAGTCTCCTTTTCAGAATTTACATTTACATTGCTTATATGTGTCACATATGTCGTATACCGTCCCAGGTTTAGTTTAGTACTTAGTGAGAAGAAATACTACTTGAAATTTTCTAAGCGGACTTGCAGCACCTACTTCACAGCTAGCACAAGAGTTAGTATTGCAACACCTATAAATACAATAAAGTTACAATATACTACGCAAAAAAAATCTACTTACACTACTAATCTACTCACAAACAATGGACAGTCTAAAGTTAGTGACTCGTATTCGCCTCCTTCACCGCAGACGTTCAATCCGTACTTCTCGTGCATGGCTAAGAGATGAGGCTGCATCAGACTCAAAGATCTGCCTAAATGTTTTATCTCAAGACCAAGGCTGGCCACTTTTATCAGAATTGCATCTACCTCGCATCTGATCATTTCATCGAGCAGTTCTTCTTGGTCTCTCTGCCATAGGTAGGCTAAGGGCGTTAGTCCTAGACGAATGCAACTAGAAATGTGACAAAATATGCACATTAATTCAAGGCAGCTGTGATCTGAAATCATTGAATCAAATATCAATGGCATCACCCCTAAGCCGAATTTGATTTAAGCAGTAGTCTCAATGAGTTTGACGACAGAAAATGTAATGGTTTGAAGGCAAATTGAGCAAAATCCAAGATCCAGCACAGTTTTGGATATTCTGGATATGGTATTTACATTGTAATATGCACCACTCACTTTAAGAAACAATATCCAGTAGGGGTAACATTACAATATTTTTGGAAATCAAGCTATTGGCGAGAAACTAAATAAGATATTTAGAATACTCCCAAACTTCATTTTTGCATTCAAGCTTTAATGTAGGCTACTTGTTGATTTATTCTGGTGCAAATTCAATAAATTTTAAGTAGCTCAAAGTTTCATAAATTCACTGTACCTCCTTTATCTTGCCAATTACTATAATCGATACTCGAAGTTTTATCAGAAATATATTGATTTTTTATGTTTCAGTTGAAACTTACACATTTTCAACTCGAACTCTTTGGTAATCGGAAAAAATAGCACCAACTGATACACCTTCAATATCCATTTCACTTTTGACTTGTTCTAATAATATGTATAAATCTTCGACTTCATCATTTTCTGTAGGTTCATAGATCTTTCCTTTTATATTGGATATTCCTGTAAGTTGAAATATACAGGGTTTTAATCTAAACTTTACTAAGAAGTTTGGCCAAATCCTTTAACATCTTGTGCAATAGTGCATAGTTATATTCATGTCTGAAGACAAGTGTAAACGTCTGAACTAGGTTCCGCAAAAAAAAATCTGGAGGAAAACGACAAATTGTGGAAATAAACCATCCAAATACTATAAAGTATCATACTTTATTTGCAGAATTAACCATTAACAATAAGGGACACTTGAAAATTAACAATATGTATACTCCGCTGGCGTGGTCCATTCCCGACTTCACACTACAAGTATCAACAGATCACTGTGCGTATAACTGATATAACAATATAAGAATACCCTTTGTGTAGCTACATACGCATTATAACATATTTTCATGGAAAAAGATACAAACAATTTATATAACTGCATAAAAAACAAGTTTCTAATGGTATCTGAAAATTGTGTCACCCTCACCTGACGCAATTCAAATTGCTTATTTTCGTATAGATTTGAGAATAATGCGATTTGACCTTGATCATTGCGTAGAAAATCAAGAAATGATAGTTTGAAACTAGCGCGATTTGGCAAACTGAAAGCAGAAACTCGTCAGTTGCTCACGTAGTGTCGGCAGATATCCATTTTCCAGTGGTTCTATTATCTACCTTGGTAAGTGTATCATGTGAATGTCAATTATACATTTCTGCAACTATGTAAAAAACGATTCTTGGATGCAAAAGTCATAAATCACATCATATAATATTTTTATATAATTACATTATTGTAATGTTAATGAATCTTAATTTTTCCAAGGTCATGTACGTTTTTGTCACTTCCTCTGGCAGTTTTTGTTTTTCTTTACTCTTCTTTTTCTACTTTCCACTTTTTTGTTACTACTTTACAATAAGAAATATAACCTGCTATAAAAAATGTGCTTGTTTGTAAGTTTGTAAGCCCTCAGTATATACAATTCGTATGAAGACAGATGGAACTGAAGACATTATTTCTAATAAAGCACCCTCGAATTTATTTAGCTAATGGTACACACATTTTGTCCTGGTAATAAAAAAGACTATCAAAATCAAAATATCTGACCATCTCAAATATGAATCAAATATTATATATAGTCTTGTGACATAATGAATACGTAAATAAAATAAACTATTTTTTTTTAGTTGACACTGAAAATCCAAATACTGTAGGAATATACACCCATGTAGATCAGCAGTTTATAAATGCTCACTAATTTAAAGCAGTTTTTTTATAAAGAAGGTTATATCAAAATTTCCATTAAAAAATGTTAGCTTAGATAACATTGTGCTGTATTTGATTTTTGATTAAACACAACACACAGACTAAGAGAAAATAATGAAATATCCCATTAAAAACAAGTTTAGGTACAATGTACACAACATATCTACTTGTAATTTATCTAGCAATACACCTTTATAAAGTGTGGCACACAAAAAGCATTTTGTATAATATATAGCAGTAATGTAAAATTAGGATCAACATTGGTTTTGTAGATTTTGAAATGAAAATTATTATTTTCACTACAACTTTCCACAGATGCATTCGAAATAAGTTACAATTTAATCTACCAAAACACCTCTTAATTTCTTAGTGCAATCAAAATTAGTATTAAATGAGAACATGTTGGTAATACTGCAATACTGTGTAACAAACAGTAGTTAGATCAGCATAACTTGGTAGCAATCAGTTTTGTAGCAGTGCGACAAAAATTGATATTTTTCTATCATTACGTCTCTGGTCATTGAATTGTGATTTTGTCTTGCATTGTTTGAAGCATTTTGATTAAGTGTCACTCACCTGAAATCATTAAATTCTTTCCAATTGCTGTCAAAAACCTTTATGCACGAAATAACAATTTTGATTCTTTTATAGTTATACTGTTACACATTTTGAATTACTGGTAGTTATTAATCACTGATGGTATGTAACTACACAAAATGGTGTTCATTTTGTTTGCATTAATAAATAATACCATGAAAAATCATTAAATATATAAGCAATATAAAAAAGTAATTTAAATCTAAATGTTGGAGTTTCTTCTAATGTTTTTTTGTAACATATGTGAAAATATTTGAACTTGTGGTTCTAAATGTCTTAATTCTTCATTTGTCCATATTGCTCCTATATTGGATGATTAAACATATACCATTTTGAGTAATAGATTATCATTGTTAACCTTTTAGATACAGAATAGTACATGATGTGAAAAAAAAATATATATATAAATAATATATAACATTATAAATAAAAATCAATATAAATATAACTATTATAACAATTCACATAAATGTCCAATTCCGCCTTTATTATATTACTGATTTGCTGTATTTCAACTGGTATTTATTTATAATTTGATGCAGTTATAGTAGGGTTTTTTTTTAAATGTGTTGTGTTATGTGTATGGATGATTTTTAAATTCTGATTTCTAGTATTATAATTGTGATGAGCATTAATATTTGGGAACAGTGTAAATTATGAATTTCTTGCGATTTGACAATTTCTCTGCAGGAGTCAAGTGGCTTCAATCCGAAAATTAATCTGATCATTCTTTTTAGGGCAGCAAATTCTCTATTAATGTCATAAGACATATGGCTATAAGCCAGCACATAATATGCATTCATAAGAGCTTTTAAAATTCAGTTTACAATAAAAATAATATGTACCAAGTAATCTACAAGAATGTGATAAAATAAGATCATACATATCTAGGTCTAAGCCAATTGTACATTGAATGTTAAAATGTATAGCAACATTTTTATTACAATTTAAAATTAACTGAATTCTTTGACACCAAGCAGAGACTTTATCCAATACACTTTGAATTTTGAAGTGAAGGTGATTTACACTTTTTGCAGATATAGTCATAGTGGATCATCTGCAAATATGGTTATATGTTCCTCTGAGATATGACTGGGAAAATCACTGACATAAATTAAACAGCAGTGGTCCTCCATGTAAGAGGTGACCAATTCAATCCTATCAAGGAAATAAAGAATCATAATTCTTTATATTATTAAACATGAGGAATTTATCAGAAATATAAGTATATCTATATCACTTACTTACCGAAGGTTTCTTTTTTATACAAGGGCAAATCCATGGCTGCAGCAATGAGATCAATGGCCTCATGGCCAACACTTTGATACATGAAACTGTCGATTTCCTTTTTACTATGAGGAATGAGGTTGGCTAGAGCTACGATCTGATGTCCAGCAGCAATGCACTGCATCATGTTGAAAGTACTGTCCTTACCACCACTTATCAATGCAACTACCTTCATGATTTTGTCGCTGTTAATAATGACAAACTATTATGATTTTTAGATTAAATAAGACTACAATGCTTAACTTGGGTAAAGCAATAAATAAGCAGCTGTAATAATTTAAGCATGGTCGATTGCAAGGTTGGGGCTCTTCAGAAATGTGATTTTCTGGGCTTCTATGTACTTAAGAATTGTCATGCAGGACAATATGGTGAGAGATTATCAGAGAAATAAATACCCACTTACACTTTGTAGTGTTACGCAAAACACTGGCTGGCAATGCTGAATTATAAACTAAATAAAATATTTGTAAACATGACAGCAAGGAGATGGAAGGTCATATTTTCATATCACAGTTCACAAATGTCAAAGAAAATTGTCAAAGTTACAGCATAAAACATATGTGAACGCGAACTACAGACAACAGAGTATCTTAGAGGTGTAGTTCTTTATAGAACTAACCACAAAACAGATAAGACTGAAGAAGTGGGAACTGCACGTTAAACAATGACGACACCGTTGAAGTTTTTCAGATGCTTGCGCTGCGCTGGCTACTTTCCTGGAGATCAGGAGGAACTATCGAAACAATGCTAAGAATTGTACCAATTTCTTCAAAAAAATCTAAACATCAAATGCTATGAACTAATAAGTATTCATACGAGTTGATTTTGAAATAGGTCAGAATAAAATAATTCAAGAGATAAAAAAGAAAAAATTGTCGGGTACGGAAGGGATTTGAACCGCTGACCAAAAGTGCAATAAAAACGCGTGATTGTGGGTATGCACGCCTCGCGTCGCTAGGCTACAGACATTGATGATCAAAGTTGCGAAAATGTCATCATATTTCAAGCACCGGACCCTCCTATGATGACTTATGTGAAAAAGAATAATAATGTTTCTTGTAAATTCCATTAAAACCTTCGTGTGCTCTCAAAATGAAATGTGGGAGCCAATTCTATGGTACCCTCATAGCATCAATTTAGAGAAATGTTACTGCTGTAAAATGTGAAGCGGTAAAGAGATGTTTTTATCTGGTTCCTTCATTTTTATATTTATTCTAAATACTGATAGCCCTCCACCATTACAAATTTATTCTGAAGCTTATTCGTAAATAAATAATCATCAATATTCCGTTGCTTCGTTTTTACGATTGCAACCCATATCTGTGGCTAATAGCGTGGAGCATGGTACACATAAAGCATATACAGGGTGACTTCGAAGTTGAGTCATTTATTTTAACAGTGAGTAGATCTGATCAAAAGAAATGTTTTTTTCCTTTACCATTTTCCTGGTAAAATTAAAGTAACAAAGTTATAGCCCTTTGGAAGTTTGAGTACCGCCCTGTCTCAATAATAATATTATGTGGTCGTGTTTGGCGACAACGGATATAATCCGCCGTATCGGTTCATCGCATCGGAAACAAAAAAGCGAAAGAATTTGGAACGATGCTTTTTACAATTATTTCATTCATTTGTATACAGTCAGTGTCAGTGAATAGTGGTATCTGTTGCGTGGCTCAAACGAAATAAAAAATGGCACATGTTTATGCGGATCGGTTTCCCAATCGAGTGCAACCAACCCCTCGTGCCTTTGTTAATGTAGTACAACGGGCTCGTGAATCAGGTGACTTAAGACCTCACAGGGGACCTCACGATCAAATACAGGTCCGCACTGAAATACTTGTCGGGAGGATACTTTATAAAACAAGGTAAAAAATTTTTTTTAATTTTTTTTAATTTTTACACACATATTTTGGTTTATCTTCCTTCTACAATCATTATCTGAAAATTAATGACTCAACTTCAAAGTCACCCTGTATACTGATGGTACACTGCAACGCCGCCTAGGACTATTCATTACGGAACACGTCTTTCATCGTTGTCCTGGGGGAATTTACATTCAACGTTCTCCGCCGAAATGGCGGTTATTTTTGACACTGACATGTGTTTCACAAATCAAATTCAAGCGGATAACCAAATGGAAATGGTATTTACCATTTTGGGTTGGTATTTACCACCGACTATAAAGACTATATATCGTCGGTGGTATTTACCAATCCGTTCAAGCGAGTGTAGTTATCAGTTTGGTTATAAGATCCGTGACGTCACGAATCAGCTGTTATATGTCATAGTTATCACCGCAAAATTGTGGTATTTACCCAACTCAAGAGTAGTTTTATATTTCTGGTTATTATTTGAAATGTGACAAGTTAGAATTTTGCCGGGTATTGGATATTGTTATTGTAGTTCAGCTTCATTTTTGAAAAAAATGATACAGACTGACTTCAGTTTTACCATAAAGTGGAGCACCTTATTAGTTATACTCATTACGGTTGTTGGGGACACTTTAAATGTAGTTCCTATGCTTAACAAAGTATCCTGTGTAGCCATATACCACAAGAATATTAAAATATGGCCAAATAAACTCACTAGATGATATCCACCTGTATACGGTTTTGCTAATTTCTTTTTTCATCATTTCTGCTGAATCAATAAATGTTTTCTTTGACATGAAGAAAAATTTACAGAATTGAAAGTTATCATAGCTACAAAGCCATCATTCATCCATCATTAAAAAAAATCTGAAAAAAACATGTCTCCCATGAATATTATGAAAGGTTTCTTATTTAAACTTTCCATATACAGTTGTAGACGAAAAAGCACAGATTATTAAGTGATAATAAAAATAATCAGAGATTATATACGCGCTTTTCTAAAATAAACAACTTGCAACAAAACCGCGGTTAAAACCAACGCGTTCAAGCGATTCGTGTAACTGACGTCATCAACCCATGTGTCATCTTGAACCATATTATAACCGAGGCACATAACACAGAAATTTTGGTTATTCGCTTGGATTTGATTATAGCTGATTTTCTAAATCTAAGCTGTGCGATTACTATACGAAACCATAAGTAGGCGTAAGGCCGGCTCCACACGTTGGCCCCAACGTTGGTCGGTTAAGTTGATGAAGTGTCCACACGTTGGCTATTATACTAGTTCCTTTCTGTCAGAGCCAATGTGAAGATGTCCGACACCGAAACCGAAATTGCTCTAAGCGCTTTTATAGTACTGATGAGTGCGTATAATTTATATTTGTTATTGAAAAAAAGAAAAAGCCACGTCAAAGGAGATGGTGGATGACAACGCATGATAAAACACGGTACCAGTAAGTACAGACCATACACTCCATTCTAGCAGCTTTTTACAAGACAATTTAATATTAAATTATCTAATAATGTGTATACAGTGTGTCCAAGATAAGGATGTCTATCATAGGGATCTTGGAAAACAAAAGAGATACGAAGATGGTTAAATTAGAAAAAAGCTGCGCATTTTCAAGCCTAACAATATGCCGTTTAGAAAGTTTTAAAATTCCGAGTTGTTCCGGAGGTATGCCTAAAAAACCGAAATTTGCCGATTTCGTTTTTATTTTTTTCTGTCGTTATTTAAAGGGATATGGAAAAACAAAAGACACTTTCTTATGGCTACTTTTTAAGCTCTACAAAACAGCGTTGAGAGATTTTCCGCACGACGTTTCGTTTCGGAGAAACCATCATCAACTTTATTTTTTTATATGACGAGTAAAAAAGTATGCACTGTATTAAATAGCATTTTTTAGGCATAGCTGCGGAACAACTCGGAATTTTAAAGCTTTCTGAACGGCATATTGTTAGGCTTGAAAATGCGCAGTATTTCTCTGATTTAACCATCTTCGTATCTCTTTTGTTTTCCAAGATCCCTATGATAGACATCCTTATCTTATCTTATCTCTACATTTTATTTTTCAGTTACGATGGAACTCGACTGCTAAATAATTTGAATCAAGAGCCCTCAGGACAGTGTGATAACTTTTTTCGTATGTCTTCAATAGACTTCGAATACCTGCTACAGTTGATTGGACCAAGAATAAAAAAACAAGATACGGTATTCAGAGAATCGATACCAGCTAAAGTACGCCTTGCTCTGACACTTAGATTTTCAGCAACTGGAGATTCATTCAAAAGTCTTCATTACTTATTCAAGATTTCCCCACAAGTTATATCACTGATCGTGTCCGAAGTCTGTAAAGCGCTATGTGAGGCATTGCGTTCTTTTGTAAAGGTCAGTATTTTTTATATATTATGTTCAAAATAAAACGATAATTAAAAAGCAAAAACACATTTACTGAAAAAAAAACTATAAAGTAAAATGAAATCTTTCATTAGCACTTAATTCTTGTTTTGTATGGGAGAGAGAGTAAGTGCCTGTGAGACAATGTCATTTGATATAATTGCCACCTTTTGAGTAGAAGTGGAGGAGGTAGAAGGATCTGTCACATATTCTGCTTGGCTATAATGTGGATGTACAATTGTATAATCACCAGAATCATTAGCAATCTGGTATACAGTGCTTTGTAAAACCTGAGATGAAGGGGATGGTGTAGGTGCCAAGGAACCCGGTGTACATCTTGCGTACGAGTATGTGCTGCAGTTAGAAGGGCTACTGATATTTAAGTAAGAGTCCTTTCGCCTCCGAAAAATTAGTTCGTCTATATCAAGCATTATTATCTCCCTTTGTGGCTCATTAAATTTTTTTAGTCTTTTTGACCAGTAATTGACAATATAAATCTACCATCTACCTCATCCACTTCAACGCGCGGTCGATCTGAGATATTTTTGAGGACATTTACAGCTGTCTTCATTTGAGCTCGTACTTCATAAATTTCAGATTCTCTGCGTTTTTTAACTGATGGTTCGCCAGCTGACAAATTATTTTGAATGCTGTCCTCGTCAGGAAACTTCATACTCTAAAATCAAAACACCACAGGTTAATTTTCATATGTTTTTTTCTGTTTCAGATGCCTCAAAATGATCAGGGATGGCTTGTAGTTGCTAGAGGCTTTGAAACAAAATGGCAATTTCCACATTGTTTGGGTGCTATAGATGGCAAACACATAAAAATAGAGTCACCTATTAATAGTGGATCAGAGTTCTATAACTATAAACACAATTTCAGTATAATATTACTAGCAGTAGCTGATAGTGAATACAACTTTTTATTTGCCGACGCAGGAACACATGGACGAATGAATGACGCTGGAGTTTTTAATGATAGCATACTTTATAACAAAATATATGGTTCCAATTCCAATTTTCCGGAAGACACTCCTCTATACCTGACCGACATCTTCCTGTGCCCTACGATTTTGTGGCAGATGGAGCTTTTGGATTATCTAGAAGAATCATGAAACCGTTTTCTGGCACACCGGCAGCTGGCTCAGCAAATAGAAAATCCAATAGTCGACTTTCACGCGCTCGTGTTGTGATTGAATGTGCATTTGGAATAATGACATCGGTGTTTCGAGTGTTGAAAACCAATATGCTGCTAGAACCCGAAAAAGCATCTATTGACTTGCGTTGTACTACATAATTTTTTAAAAAACACCGAGCACTCTCGACGGATGTATATGCCAGAGGGTAACATGTATAATATTTTACAAGAGCAACAATTAAGGCCCTTAGATCAAATACCAATAAGAGCAACCGAAAATGCAAGAGAAATAAGAAATGAATTCGCATCATACCTTTACTCACATTGAATAAACTATGTACCAAAGCAATTTGTCATAATTTAATGTTGTTTATGAATGTGTAAATAAGTAAAAGTAATAATTAATTGATGTTTAACTTACCTCTGTATTAATCGCGTATGTATCTGTTTTATCATAAATCGGAGCAAGAAAGCTGTCCATTAGATCATAGGCGAACCAATTCGGTTTAAAAATATCATCCACCGATGACCCAGAACGAGTAGAGTCCAAAATTTTCTTTCGATATAGGCGATATGTGCTCATCAATGAGCGTTTCTCTTTCTTTTTTAATTCCTCAATAGAATAAATCATTTTCATATTCTGTTGAATATTGCGCCATGCATCGGCTACCAAATTTTTATTTTTATGGTCCTTGCGAGAGGCGTTCCATATTATTGGATGCGCCTGGTATAACTCTAAAAATTCTACAACTTTTTCGTTTGTCCACGCGGGTAGCGATTTTGTTGATGACATATCTCCACATACGCACTCGACGCGTGTTACAAGACGGAGCCAGTGAGCCAATATGTGGACGGATCGCCAACGTTGGCGCAGATTCCTTTGAATAAAACCGACAATCGACAGCCAACTACCAACGGTCGCTCCAACGTTGGGGCCAACGCTATTTTCTAGATACACACGTTGGGCGAGTGGCGATGGGGCCAACGTGTGGAGCCGGCGTAAATCTTATTTATACAAATGCTATGGTGGAAACGGCAGGGGTATTATATAAAAAACGTCAACAAAAAGTCATCTTGCAGACTAGGTAGTTTTTAGTGTCGATATTATCGCTGACGTTTAGTCAACACAAGACTGCATAGTTAAAAAACAAGTTCACAACAAATGTACGACAGCTTGTACTAAGTTAACATCTTAATCAAATCCACGAGAATCAAATTCAAGCGGATAACCAAATGAAAATGGTATTTACCATTTTGGATTGGTACTTACCGATCCGTTCAAGCAGTTTGGTTATAAGCATTGACGTCTTACCCATGACGTCAATGGTTATAAGATCCGTGACCTCATGAATCAGCTGTTATATGTCATAGTTATCACCGCAAAATTGTGGTATTTAGCCAACTCAGTAGTTTTATATTTCTGGTTATTATTTGACATGTGACAAGTTAGAATTTTACCGGGTATTGGATATTTTTATTGTACTTCAGCTTCATTTTTGGGAAACTTGATACAGGCTGACTTCAGTTTTAGCATAAGAGAGCACCTTATTAGTTATAATCATTACTGTTGTTGGGGACACTTTAAATCTAGTTCCTACGATTAACAAAGTGTATACGGTTTTGTTAATATCTTTTTTCATCATTTCTGCTAAATCAATAAATATTTTCTTTGACATGCGGAAAAGTTTAGATAATTGAAAGTTAGCTACAAAGCCATGGTTCCATCAGAAAACATTTTTTTCTGAAAAAAAAACATTCCTCCCACCTCCCATTAATATTATGAAAGGTTTCTTTTTTTTCAACTTTCCATACCCCTTTGTAGACGAAAAAGCACCGATTATTAAATGATAATAAAAATAATCAGAAATTATATACGCGCTTTTCTAAAATAAACAACTTGAAACAAACCGCGGTTAAAACCAACGCGTTCAAGCGATTCGAGTAACTCCGTTAAAATTTTGGACGACAAAACACCGTCACAAATGCATGAGCTGCAGCAACTACGTGAGGAGTTGAAACGAAGGCTAACGGCTGGAGAACGCAATATCACGATTAAATATGTCAAGGGTAGACCATCCATTGTCAATATTGTTGCACAGCAATCTTCTGTATCAAAAAACTGCTAACCGAGGTGTCGGTGTGCTACACAAACATTCAGTCACTGGTATCTAAACTTCTCGAAGTGCAAGCATTTGTTGATGGAACCAAACCTTCGTTTCTTTGTCTGACAGAAACCTGGCTCAGCCCTAATATACCTGACTATGTTGTTAATTTGCCTGGTTACTGTTTGTATAGGGAAGATTCCCCTCGCACGCCGGGGTATTGTGGGGTCTGTGTTTATGTACGTACCGAATTCGCTGACAATTTCACAATATCTACTACCTCCAAGAGCTTCGATGGTATCGACAGTCTCTTTTTGGAACTAACACGGCCAAACTTCAGTTTTGTATTAGCCTGTATCTACTGACCGCGTCCCTGTGCTGGTGATGTTTATTTGTGTAAATTCATCGAAGAACTTCTAACCAAGAATTCAAACATTCTGTTAACTGGTGATTTCAACTTACGTGACATCAGCTGGCCCATGACAACATTACCAGAATGCAACTCTCCTTCTGCCCCTTATATTGATTTAATGCGTAAGTCGAACATCCTCCAACTCGTAGATCATCCGACGAGATTCAGAGAAGGCCATACTCCCAGAACTCTCGACCTGATATTTGTAAATGATCCTGACTTTGTTTCCAGTCTAGACTACCTACCTCCTTTTGGCAAGTCGGATCACTGTACCTTATTGACCTCACTTCAATTCTATGTACAAACTCCATCACGTAGACATTTCAAAACTGTGAAGCTATTAAACTACAGTGCTCTCAATCGAGCATTGTCTGAAATAAACTGGTCCAACCTGCTTGCACAACGTAGCACTGAAGATATGTGGGATATATTCTCTCGTCGAATCCAACTGGAAGTCACTAGGCATACGACCACAAAGAAGATATTCAGTCACCCAAGTAAGCCTTGGATTAACCATAACCTCTCAAGGATGTTGAGGCATAAAAAAGCGTTATGGCAAAGATTCCAAAGAAGTAGACTACAACAGGATTATGTATCTCATCGATCTTTCTCTAACATCCTTTCGAAGAACTTGAAAAACGCCAAGCGCAATTATGAGCAAAATCTTGTATCATCGAAAGATAAGAAGAAGTTGTTTAGATACTTGAGATCCACCCTGAACTCTAAGGTTTCTTCCCCACAAATCCGTGATCCCAATGGCCACCTACATACTGATGCCGAAAAATCTGCCAATCTTCTTGCCGATGCTTTCAGTGAAGACTTTGTGAATGAACCTGATGGTGATGGTACTCTTCCGAACTTATCCAGCCCTCATAGATGCCTAGCGACCATCTGTAGCATAGATTTTCAACCTCAGGACATTGAGAGGCACCTTACTAAACTGAAAACTTGTTCGTCCCCTGGAAAGGATGGGATTACTTCTGCCGTTATGAAGTCCTGTGCCTCAGCTCTCGCATACCCCCTGTGCATTATATTCAACTCCTCGATTCAAAATCACATCCTTCCTTCCTGTTGGCGTACTGCATCTGTGACACCTATATACAAAAAAGGAGATAAAACATCTGCGAAAAACTACCGTCCTATCAGTCTTGTGCCTATAGCTGCGAAAATAGCCGAAAAGATCGTCCAGGAACAACTTATGACATTTGCGTTCAAGAACAACCTGCTGCCTAGCAACCAACATGGTTTTATTCCTGGTAGATCAATTATCACCAACATGTTACACTGCATTGACAATTGGACCAGATCTTTAGACGCAAATGAACCGGTCGACGTGGTTTTTCTGGATTTTTCCAGAGCTTTCGATCGAGTTCCGCATAAAAGGCTCCTGCACAATCTTGAACATCTCGGAATCAGGGGAAATTTGTTGTTATGGATTGAAGCTTTTTTGTTAGACAGATCTTTCTCCGTCCGTGTTGGAGACGCCTATTCTTCTAGTCATCGTGTTACTAGTGGAGTTCCACAAGGATCTGTGCTAGGGCCAATACTTTTTCTTCTTTATACAAGCGACCTTCCCACCCGACTTTATTCTATGTGTTCCATCTATGCAGATGATACTAAAGTCTATAACACTGTCATGAACTCATCTGTGCTTCAAGAAGACCTCAAGCTGATCAGAAAGTGGTCAGAACTCTGGCTCCTGCCTTTAAATCTATCGAAATGCTACGTTCTCCACCTGGGAAAGAATAATCCTAACTTAACATATAAGATTGGCAAACATACCTTAGAGACTGTTCTTCATCACACAGATCTTGGTCTGACAGTTAATGGCCGGCTCACCTGGTCGGAGCACATTCAGAACATAACCTCTAAGGCAAAGCGGTTGCTATATATGATGGAAAGGTCATTTAGCGGTTGCACCGTTAGTACCTCCTCCTTTTTATACACAACTTTCGTACGACCCCTACTGGAGTTTGCTGGTCCGGTATGGGATTCAAACCTTGTTCGCGATAGCAGCTTATTAGAGGCCGTTCAGCGTCGTGCAACACGTATGCCATATGGCACACGTAGGCCAAGTTATGAAGACCGCCTCGAGCTATATAACCTGCCTGCTTTTGCTGATAGAAGAGTACGAGGAGATCTCATCATCACTTTCAGAGCACTGCATAATTTGTTTGGTGTGGACATGTCGCATCTGTTTCGTCTGGCAACGAACAGTCTCAGAGGCCATAACTTCAAATTGCAGAAGGAAGCTTTTAGAACCTCTACTCGTCAGCGCTTCATCTCAAACCGTGTCTTCGATGCATGGAGCAGTCTTCCATCTTATGTAGTGAACTCGGAATCCGTCAACAGTTTCAAAAACAATTACGATAGACACCGCAGTGCTTAACATATTGTTCCCATTCTGTATATGTATACTTCAGTAGTGTTAAGATTGTCAAATTGTTATATTTCTTTTGTCTGTACACTATTATCTATTTTTGTGTTTGAGTTTATAGTACTTGTACTCAACTCAAATTTGTTGTTTAATAATAACTGACGTCATCATCCCGTGTGTCATCTTGAACCATATTACGTATATAACCGCGGTACATAATACGGAAATTTTGGTTATTCGCTTGGATTTGATTAGAGTTCTTTCCAGCATCTATATGGACGGAAAAAAATTATGAATTAGCCTTGGACATGTTTTAAGTTTATTCCAGTGCGGGCAGGAAACATGTTCCAAACTGTTATCCATAAAAGACCTTTTATATCTATATTTTAGGATCAACGTATATTAGGTTTTATGAGGTTTTTATGATGGGTTAAAACTGAAAACACATCACCAATCATTGTATTTATTGGAAAACATACAAAATTACTATGGTTACCAAAAAGGAGTAATATAATATTAAAATACAGTTCAGCTTAAACTGAAACAGATAATATTTAAATGGCTATAAGTAGATCTATATACTATGAGTATGAAACTCTCATGTCAATTATTTGATAAAAAACTGAAATGAAATGAAAAAATGTCAGTACATATAGCACATTCAGTGAAATCCATGTATCTACCACTAACGTCATAATGTGTACGACAGAGAGAAGCATGCAATACGTGTGTTAGAAAGAGATGGAAGTACCTCTTTGCCTAGCAACCCGAGTGACGAGGCAACGAACGCAGCTGCGGCTAGCCGCGTCGCCATCGGCGCTCTTTCTAATATACATATTGCACGTTTCTTGCGCTTCTCTCTCGTACACATTACGACGTCAGCCAAATTTGAACCTCACCGTATATTACGTAGGTACCTGCAGATGTTGAAGATTACATTATTCAGCACATATCTATTTTCCCTGCAGAAGAATCACACTATTCGAGAAACTGTAACATTCACAAGAAGTACTTATCTCCTCTGTTGTCAGTTCCCATCATGCACAAACTTTATCATGATAAATGCAATGATGGAAATGCCAGTGATCGATTTAAGGTCAAAGAATGCACATATCGCTTTCACTTCAACAACAAATTCAATTTATCATTTGGCTACCCAAAAAGTGACACGTGTAATAAGGGAGACTCAAATGAAGAACACGTAGAAAACTACAAAGCAGCTTTTGAGGTTCAGAGAGTTGACAGGGAGCAAGCTAGAAGCTCAAACAATACTGTATACATCACTATGGATTTGCAACAAACAATGCCTTTGCCCCGGTTAAGCACTTTCCAGGCATTTTATCTACGCCAAATGTGGTTCTATAACCTGGGTATCCATATTATAGCTAAAAATGTTGACCAATCAGTTTTTTTGCACTTGGACGGAAGATATAGCTTCCAGAGGAAGTAGTGAGGTTTTCAGTTGTCTTCTCAGAGCTATAGAAGTTGAAAGTCCACTTGAACCGAAAGACCACTTAATCATCAACAGATTCTTGCGCTAGGTAGAACAAACATTTTTTAATGATTTGTTTGTTCCAATATCTGGTTCAAAAAGGTAATTTTAAGAGAATAGATCATAAGTTCCCAGAGGTCGGACACTCTTACTTGGATTCTGATCGTGATTTTGGTCGAATAGAAAAGAATTTGAGGAAGCACCAAACTATAAGTACTCCTGAACAATATCGGGAGGTTATCGCCACATCTAGCAAGAAAAATTTAGTAATCAACATGGAAAACCATTTTAGAAACACGGAAGACTTGCCACAAAAAATGAAACTTGTCAACAGGAAAAAAAATAACTTGAAAGAAAAAGTCCCTTTCAGAGATGGGATCAAATGGATTCATGTGGATGAATTTGGATCTTATCTTTACAAGGAGAGTTTTGACTTCTTTACTCCCTTCAAGCAGGTTAACATCCACAAACGTATAACGTCCATGGATACTCTTCCCCAAGAATTTGATATCCCAAGGCTTTTTAGGAAGACTGGATCTTTATAAAAAAAGGCAATAATTCAAAAGAACAACTCTGCTTTGTTCCGAACGAACACAAGTGGTTTTATCAGAAGGTCATAAACGAGTAACCAGAACTTAAGAACTTGATATGTACTTATAAATAAATTTCTTGATACAACGATATATATGTAGGCATTGATATTTTTTTGCATCCTTCCATTTCTATGTGTTCATCTGCAAGTCCTCCTTCTCGTCTCACCTCTCCACTACACAACTAATAACTCAACCGAGTGATAGCTAGCCATGCTATCCTTCAATAGATGAAAAGTGGAGTCAATGTTGTGGAAGAAGGGGCTAAGTAAACATACCTCTTTCCATGCAATAATATATGTTAAAATATTGCAAATCTTTGATAGAAGAAGGAGGTATGTACAGAAATGTTTTTTTTGTATTTGTTTTCCGATACATTGTCACTTTTTTACAATATGAAAAAAATGTTTTCCCCATAACAGCTTTATGTACTCTGTATTTGAATAAACTAATTTACATTAAAGTAACAGCAAAAATACTTTACAGGCCAAATATCTCGAAATCAACTTTTTGCTACATACCCCCTTCATTCACTCACCCCTTCAATTGTTAAATAAAGAATATTCCTTCCTTGGTTTTGAATGGAACATGCAGCTCACAAAACATATACACTAAAGAGGTACAGTCCCCTGCTATCCAGAGTGCAACAGATTGTGCAATAACGTCACACGCGTCGTTGCCAGTTCCTTGCATAAATCTGAGGCTGTAGTATTTTATAGTGCACATTTCTAATGGTATATGGAAGATATAATAACACCATGAGTTAACATACTTTTGCTGTTTTGACAAACAAGTACTAACTTATCTTTTAAATATGCAATGTCAATAACACATACAATTATAAATTCAACCATATATCCTAGAGTTATTTGCAATTTTTAGTTCAGTGAAAAAATCTATACCTACTGGAGACTTGCATCATATTTCTTTCTCTAGCTCTTTTAATTTTTTTCATCATGAGATAAATAATTTTGTAGCTAATTTGATTGCTGTTACTTCTCAATCTTCAACTGAGTTAGGCACATGTTCCTTTTTTGGAAAGTTGAACTGACCAAAGGTGGGAAAAATGAGTCAAATTGCCAAAATGATCCAAATTATTCAGTATGCCTAAAACCTCCACACATGGTTAAAGAAATATTACAAAAAGCCATGCCAACAACTTTTCAGTTACCAATCCAAAGTAAGAATACATCTTCTATGATTTACAATTTTGTAGATGTTGTCACAAACAGTTATAGAAACATGGCTAGGCATCAATAAAACCATGAATATTATTTCTTTTTTTTAATATCTATACTACCTAGGACAATTGTATCAAAACGCTATAACAATTAAAAAATAAAAATACTATATGCCTATATCAGAATCATATTTTGTCAAATAATTTTTGAAGATCTTTCAGTAAGCATATTTTGCATTGCATACTTTTCTTGTGATACTAATATTTTATACCATTTTTGGTGATCTTTCAGATCTTGCTCTCTAGCTGAGTTGATGACTTTCTTGAGGCATTCTGTTTCTGCTTCAATATATTCCTGTACAGTCAGCTTCGACTGAGATTTCTGCAGTGCTGCAAATGGACAATCCTTCTGATGTTTTAAATGCTCGCTCCATGGATTATCTTCAGCTTCCCAACCATCTAGTGTCTTTTTGCACACAAAGCATTGTGTGCTGTCTGGTTCATCTTTGGTGCCTACATAAATGAACCCTGCTTCAGCTAACTGTGAAACAACAAAATTAACCTTTAAATATGGACACGCAGTCTCACAGGCTGTGTTTGGCCACTTCACCCCACCCCACTACTGATGTCTAAACACATTGAATTCATATAGTCAGTAACCTCTAATGAAAGTAATCATCATGAAAAATTATAAGAATTTTAATAACTTAACCTTGAAATATAGCAGGAAGAATGCCCACATATGGAGGTTAAAGAAATCTTGTCATATCCAAAAAAGTGGAAATACATCTACAAGAGGAAGTACATTGCAAAATAACTTGAAGACTTCCTGTAAATGTGGGTCTAGAGCTACTGCATACTAACATACAGAACCACAAAGCTTTATTTACAAAATCAGAACAAAATTCTGGGGCAGACATAGGTAGGTACAGACTAAAAAATCATACATATAAAGTAAGCAATTTGCATTTAGACTTTTCGAATTACGTAGGTCAGCAAATTTTTTTGGGGGAGTCATCTAAAAGTCCAATTCCAAACTTGTACACAAAATCACGCTAAATAAGAAAATGTTTAGGTCAAACTGGATTTTCAGGGAGGCAGAGCCCATCCTGGGACCTCCTCTGTAGGCACCCATTGCCCCATGCCAAGCTGCTACTTTTACAATTAAGAATACAGACCAAATTTGTTGGTATATAAACTTTTAGCACCAAAGCTTGAGTTTTCAAGTTAGTTTTGGCAGCTGTACAAAGTCAAATGCATAAGCGTCCAAAATTTGCTATAATGCTGTGTAAGCCCATAAATCATGAGTTCAAGCTTATATTATTATAATACATACCGCATCAGCATTGCACTCCACATCGTCTTCAAAAACCCAGGAGGTAAAAGTTTGTCTACGTTTTTCTTTCGAGTGGAAATAGTTGCGGAAGTTCTCGACGTCCTGTACCAGACTCTGCTAAAATTGGTACAAAGTTTAGTCAGGATCCTTACCTAATATACAAATGTCACTTACCATTTTAAGTTAGTAATTCTGCTTTACGTTGCACAAACGGCTCAAGTATTGTAATGTAATAAGCACAAACAAGAGTATGAAAAAGAAAAAGAAAGGTAGTAGAATTCAAACACGGTTGAAAGTTGAAAAAGCAATCTTGACGCATAACCGCCAATGCAGCTTACAAAACAAAACACACAAAACATATATACACTACCATAGAACAAATCAGGGGAGTGAAACATCTTATGGGCGAACTGGCAACACCAAGGTCATCCTCTACAGGCAAAATCGAGGAAACTGTATTACCGGCATCACGTGACGTGATCTTTATCAATATGTAAAAATATCAAATGTGGCGTGTGTTTTGGTTGATATCCAGATTATCAACGCTGATGCTTTCGAAGATATTTTGTTAAAAATGAGTATAGAATATAAAGCAACACTATCAGTAGCTGTGATGTAATACGTGAGAGGTATTGTGACTATTGTGGAAGATCCAGAAGTTAAAAAGACTGTCATAAGTTATAAAGTGCTATAGATAGACTGGGAACTTATCGGCATGATGTACGAGTACTTGGTAGATTATTCAAAATTACATGTCTGGATTCAGCCTCTTTATAATCCTTGTAGTTGGCACCGTTATATAAAGTACGAAGGTTTTTTTATACTAACCCTTAACTACTGTAGTCCAAAAAGCGTAACTTCATTGACGTAGTGCGGTAGTGACCGCACATTACTAACAATCTCAATTACAAAAAATAAAATATTTTGCGTGTTGTAAATATTCTGGCAGAGTAGAATGAGAACATATAATTTTTACCATACTTCATTTAAAAAAATAAAAACATCGAACATCATTCATTTCGACATATTTTTACACAAATTCCTTATCTTAATTAGCTATAAAACAAAACACAATATTCTATGCGGAATTAGTAACAGATTCTAAAATATGAATAAACTGTCCACTGAGACATAACTTAGCTTGAGTGATAACTTGAAAGGAATAAAAAAATACAAGTGGTGAAGAAGTCAAATATTATGTTTAAAATTTTTACAAATTTTTAAAGAATGCTCCAAACAAGTAAGCTTATGGCACATTTTACATAAATAAAAAGATTTTCTTTTAATTCTTGGTGAACAAGTGACATGTTTTTCTTTTTTTATAATTTTTCCTCGGGAACATCCTCTTCAGCACGGTCAGGGAATGATAGAATTCTACGAATTGTAGACCGAATGTCACGCTTTAGTTTTGTATTTTCTGCACGCCTTATAAGATGGGCTCTTACCAATTGATCAACAAAAATGTTTAGAAAGTCTGCTTTTTCGATCTTTGTGATATTTTTGAACGACTGATGAAGAACATGTGCATTTACATTACAAATATCAAGTAACTACGGCCAGATCGCAGTCTAGTTAGTGGTCTACTATTGTGCAAAGAATATTTACTTTCCAGTTTTTGAATTATATTATATATTACGTTTATCGAGCTAACACCACAGTTAGCACGATATGTTCTTTAAGTAGCGACAACACTTCTCGAACTTTGATAGAATATTTAGTCGATTTCCAAACTGCCTTACTGAACACAAAATAACTCTGCTGTCAGAAAAAAGACAACTAAGATGGCGGCAGGATGCTGTCAAAATCCTATCATCCCTATTGGGAAACCCTTTAGTATAATTCCGATTCATTCTTGATCTTGAGGATCTGTGCTGCCAAAAATAATCCACAAAGTTGACAGGAAATTACACTGGCTATACAAAAATCTTAATAGATATACTAACATAGACACCGTAGACCGGTCACTGTGACCGCTCTGTAACTTTTGTCGTTTTTCTATTGTAAACCGATAAAAGTGCCACCTTCAACTTTTAGCGACAGACTGACCACGTGGTCACTTGAAGGTATCGAGGATATTGCCTGATTATATTGAAGTAGGGATAATGAGGGATAATATATATAGAAATAAATATGCGCTGCGGTCTCAGTGACCGCACTACGGCGGTTAAGGGTTAAATAAAACAGGGTAATATCGGCAGAGACGTCATAAAGCCCTAAGCTTTATACAGCAAAATTGTGAATGTGAATTTGGAATAAATCGATCTATATTTTCGTGTAATTCAATTCGTACCATTGTGAACAGTATATGATTATTTTTTTAAATTAAATATACTTTTGTGCTTCATAATTAGTGTTGGATTTTAATATTCTGAACCTTGTTTTCATCAAAACTGCTGAAAGAGATATTACCCTTAGGGTATTTTTAATGAATATGTTCATGAAATATACCTTCAATATCGGAAATTTTCAGCAGATTTCAAATTACGAACAAACGAAATCCCCGGAACATTCCTAGCATTCCTTAGATTATAACACTTAACACTGATCCAGTATGAAATTTGCCAATGTGGCTAAAATGATAGACTTAAAACATAGATTTGCCAGTATCAAAACTGATTCATCACTACTACCATTCGTTAATTATTGTAATGTGACTGTATGAAAAAAAGTAGCAGTCAGGAATACGTTTTTGTACAATTATTCAACGGCTGCGACACTGACAAATTTATCTGTCTATGCCACGGCACAAAATCCACGAAGAGTGTAGTTATACTCTATTTCACGAGTGCCCATCACGGTAGAATGACAACTGATTATCTAGTAATATCTCGAAATTCCCTATATCGGACAGGACACGATTCTGACCAACGAATTCGAATACGATTCTGACGCATCCGTCAACGCCAGGTAGTCACAGCCGTATTTTGTTTTGGTTTTTTGTACGCTACAGATTCATTTTGTAATTGCTAACAGCTCTTTTATTTAGAAAATTTCATTTTCATACAAGAAACAAAACAAGTTTGACTCGATTTATACCCGATTCATGATTGTCAACGTTGCAGACTAACACAAAAATGTCACGTCCTGATCAACTGTTCACCTCCATAGGCGTCAAAGTGTCCGTCAACGCGTGATGGATAGTAAAGTAGGGTATAGTTGTTTATAATCATAAGACGGAACAGCATTTTAGGGATTTTAGGTTACGTTTACATTTTATCAAAAAAAAGTACGGTTGATTGTTGATTCAGATTTTTAATTAACTTTTCTAGTTTCATTATAAAAGTAACGTTTGTGAGTAACGTAGTAATGGAGATGGACAATACATGCAATATATTAGTAGAGGAAGAATTACAGAATTGCAGTAAAGAGGTATGGAATAATTCAGTTTTACATTGAAATACATACGTTGAAAAATTGGCGTTTCTCTGTTTCTACAGCTTCATTTTTATAGGAACTCATTGCTAAAGTGAAAGCATTGAAAGCTCATAATTTCCAGTTGAAAAGCATTTTACAGAAGTCAGAAAAGCAATGCACCAACACTGATCAAAAAGAATTTGACTTCTCCAAGTAAGTTCTGAGTACAGTGTAACTTTATCGTATTAAGCGGGGATGCATTAAGTACTCGGTTTGTACTTGGTAGTAGGCCTATTTAACCCCAAGTATTAAATTACTCAGCTGATTAGTTTCTTGGTCTGAACGCAAGACACACAGCTTCTGTAGATCAGAGAATTGTAGATGTGATGTGCAATGCCTGAGCTCATATGCCTCCAATAAATTACTGCACTATCAAAAATATAGACATGGTTGCAACATATTTTTTCCAGAATCAGTTATCAGATTTGGATTTTTTATTGAATATTCATCATCTCCAGTAAGCTAGTGTGCTTACATTATTTACAGCAGCTTATTTTTCCTATACAACATGTTACTGCTATATTTTATTATAAAAAGTATAATAGTCCATGGAGCAACTACTATAGGAGTTAAATCTGAAACCACATTTTAGTATTGCTTTTTTGTATTCCTTATTTGCTAATTTCTCTTTCATATTAACATTCAAAAAATAACAAGAACCACAAAATGAACTAAAATGTTGCATCAAAAGTTGAAAAGTAACTGGGATAACAAGTATTCTGAGTTCGTGCAAAGAAATTTTTTACTCATATGTGAGGATAATTTAGGTTTAGTCATCCTGAATCTGAATTGGTCGCAACATCTGGTGGTTTTGTTTCTTTTGTAAATCTAAAGCCAGCTCAGAAACCCATAAGATTTAATTTCAGTGTTCAAGATGTTGGTACTGAAGGGGACCTGTACCACATTAATGGTATTCATGGTTGAAGTTCTAGTAAAACTATTGGTAAATGTATAAGTTGGAAGAAAACATATTTTATATGTGACAAGGTTTGGCACTGACTTAGACTACTAATTTTGGAGTGAAAAGTTTATTAGATTGCAAAGTAATATTCAACATATTATTTTTAATGGCTATGACAGGGCAGCAATTCTTTCAGGAATTTTTCAAAAAACGTGCAGTATGAGGTCTGGCAGTGCCTATCTTCAACAAAAATGTATGTTTGAGGTGAAGACCTAAATATCCAAATAAATGTCTTACAAATGTGCTTTTTGAAATAGAAGGGATTGAAAGGTATATCAAAAACAAAAACAGTTGTAAAAATGTAATGCCAAAATATGGTTTCAATTTTAATTGCAGCTGCTGAATTTCACAAGGATAAACATATGTCTGGCTATTGCAAGACTGTTTATATATTTAGAAATTCAAAACTAAATAAAATAATACAAATACACCAACCTGCGAATGTTTACTCACAAAAAATTGTCTAAGCTGCACAACTGAGGTGCATTAATTTCTTGGGAAAGTAATTCAATTTTGAGAATAAGGGACCTCTCAAAAATGCAAATATATACTATCACAAACAGTAGGTGAAATAACCCAGATAAGCAAATCACTCCACCAAGGACCCATTAATCTAATCTGACCAAGTGGTACTGGGTACTCAGCCTTTTTAAAAAAAAGTAGTCTCTACATCCTTACCATTAAACACTTAATAATAATTTTTAGGCACAATTCAAGACACATATTGCTTAGAATATTATATTTAGGATGGGATTACAAAGGATTTGTAGTACAAGAAAACACATTGGATACAATAGAACACCACTTGTTTAAAGCATTATTAAAAACACGTCTGATTAAGGATAGGTCAACATCAAACTACCACAGATGTGGAAGAACAGATAAGGGTGTTAGTTCATATGGACAAACCATATCTATAACTGTAAGAAGTAATTTACAGCCAGAGAATGATAATATCTATGGTGAAATGAATTACTGCAAGATTTTGAACAGAGTTCTACCTGATAACATTCAGTGTGTGGCTTGGAGTCCTGTAAGTGATGAATTCAGTTCTAGATTTGATTGTAAATCAAGAAGTTATAAATATTACTTTCCTAAAGGGAGACTTAATGTTGAGGTGAGTAATCAGTGTATTCAAATTATGTTTTGAGCTCAGTAGTACTATATGAGGAAATTTTGAAATTATATCACCTTTTTTTGGAGCTTCTCTGAGGATACTAGTTTGTAAAGATGATGATTCGATAAGTTTAAATTGTAACAAGACTAATTTAAGTTATATGATTCCAAATGAATTTTATTAGCAACCTGTTTATATTTATACATTTATCAGTAAATTCTAAATTTTGCTCAAAAAAATAAAACTGAACACATTTTCTGTGATCTGTGCTGATTTAAACTTTCATTTTCAGTTAATGAGAGATGCATCCAGGAAATTGGTAGGATCTCATGATTTTAGAAACCTTTGTAAAATGGATGTTGGTAATGGGGTGACAGAGTTTGTTAGAAATATCACAGCTATTACCATAGCTCCCCTAAAATCTTCAGATCCTGAGGATGGTAATGAGAATAACTCTTAGTAAAGAGTTGCTAATTAGTTTCTTTTTAGAATACACAATGTATGTTATTAAAATCCAAGCCAATGCATTTTTATGGCATCAAATTCGTTGCATACTAGGTGTTCTGCTTTTGGTTGCACAAGGCAAGGAGCAACCTTCTATTGTAGATCAGTTGTTGGACATCACCAAACATCCCAGGTAGTTTTAAGTTCCACATATTATTCTCGAGTTATACGAAACATGTATTTATCTGGTAACAGCTTAGCATATGGCCAATGGCCATATTGAAAATAAATATCTTAAATAATATCATATTATGTGAATAATTGTTTTTCTAGGAAACCAGAATATGGCATGGCTAGTGAAGTTCCCTTAAACCTGTTCTATTGTGAATATGGAGACACGAAGTGGCAATATGATAAAGAGACTGTAAGACAAGTACTGGAAAAGTTACAAAGTTGTTGGACATTTACAGCTATCAAGTAAGCTACATTATATGTATATTCTTCAATTCACCCATTGATTCGATCACTGATGGATCCGGTGAACTTATGATTGACAGCTGATGTGATGACGTCAGCAACCGGTTCCGTTGAATGGTGGTTAATAAAAACACGCATTTTTAGCCTTCAGATTGCTATCATTTGAGAAAACCTAACATTTGCTTTATCGTGAATGGTTTCTTGGTAATTTGAACTCTGTATCATTTAAAATCATCATGGCAATGTACGCAGTAGTTGATATTGTGGTGGAAAATTTGTTAAGCGATTCGAATGAAGAAGTTATCCAGTGGATAGAAAGAGCAAATTTTCAGATATCCATAATTCAAGATAAAATCACTTGCCTTCAGATGCTCTGTTTATTTCGAATTGTGTTAAAAAAACATTAAATTTCACGCCACTCCTATGCTGTAGCATAACTTCAATCTTTTCTTCTTCCATTTTTTTCACATAAAACTGTAGTTGTCACAAAAGGACCGAACGTCGGTGGATGCTGTTGGCACCGGTGGCATATCCATCATCAATATAAAGACAACTTTGATGTACAACCGGTCGTTCCAGCGGAAATTAAAGGACGCAGACTTGTCTAACCGGTTGCACCAGTAGCTCAACTGGTGAATTAAAGAATATACCTAATTTGAAAGACTGAATTGAAGCTTGATAATTTTAATGACATTCCACAATTGACACATAACCATTGATTTATAAGTTAACAAAAACGTTTATCTCTAGACTGATAGGTCATATTTTCTATGCAGATTTCTAATATAGAGCTTTTGTAATTTCTTTACTAGAGTTTTGTGTAACTAGTCAGTGGCAACTATTAAATTATCTCTTTGTAACTGTTTTAATATAGGTGTGATTGGCATTGTATTTAATATTGACCAAAAGCTAAACATTCCTTTTCAGGCAGAATATGATCAGAGACATGATTGACTCTCTAATGACAGAAACATCAATGGACAATACGCAGTGTTTTAGTGAAAACTTATTGCAAGGTGTAAGACAAAAAAATTATATCCCTTTATTGAAAAGAAAGACCTGTCTTAGTTTAGAGGAAAAAATGAGAAGTTGTAAGAGAGGGAAGAAAATGGTGCTGTTATCAATAAATGGTGATAAATAGAATTTGTTTATTCATTATATTAATGTTGTATACAGTATGCTATACCATGAATATCTCAGTTGTATCATCCTAGGGGACTTGCAACTTTACTCTCATGCCCCCTCTACCAAATAACAAAAGTTACACACGACTTAGTGGAGTAGCACAAAACCAGTGTTAACATGTATACCTGGTAACATACTGTATATGTATACAGGGCTTGAGATGATGTCTTTCTCCATGAATTGGATTTGGGACAAACACGTCACTTGGATGGCAGAAACCATTGCTATGAGACGCAAAATTTGTTCTATGTATCGACTATTCACATTCGATAAGTTTGTCAAATGAAGTTGTCACGACCAGATATGTAGCAATCGCCATATTACAATCCGGGGCCACCAACTTACCGGAGCCCGAACGCGCGAAAGAAAAAAAATGATAAATTATTATCCTCAATCGCACGGAAAATACTTAATTTCTCAAGTACCACTAAATCCTCGGATCGTATGGCTAGGTGATAATAGCATGCATCTTATTTTGACGCTCCAGATTACAACTGCAACAGCTGAAAACGTTTCAAAGTAAAAGTGACTAAAGTATCTTAGAACTTCTACTAGATAGCTATGAATATCAAACTTGGTACTGTCTAGAAGCATGAAATCTAACGTATTATTGCTGGAACGCGTCCTTGCGTAAGATTCGGTGGGCTTTTGGGCACTTCCGTGCTTGCTTCTATTTGTCGTGCTGAAGTACTCGGTTCTTCTTCGACTGCTTGTAGTACGACGTCCTCGCAAGGATAGAAAATTCTTCCTTCACCATGTGCTTGATTTGGGAATTGTCACTGAGAATAAATGGTGCACATTCACAAAAACTTAGTGTTCGGGATGACGAGCAGCATTTGGGTACCTATCACGATAAAGCCTAGCATTGCACCTACATTCCTCATAAATGAGATGCATGTTGGCGTTTTCCTTTACAGTAAGCACGGACATGGTGGCTCATAAATTAATAAAAGTAACGTTACTATAGTTGTAGGCACCGTTCGTGACGGTTCAACACAAAAAGGAATGGGAAATTCTATCTGTTCCCACTCCGTTCACTACGGGATCTCGCAAAAAAATCTCTATTGCCTGTCTAAAAAAAAAAAAAAATGAAATTTGTAGTAACATGACTTGGATTCTTTTAAATTTTCCAGATAACTATTATGACTTGTATCCCCCGTTTCCGGCTTGACACCCTGTATAACTAAAACATCTGTAAATGATCAAAGCTTTATATATGTCTCCTTATAGCTATTTAGCTTTTAGCCCTACGCGGAATATTATTATTAAATTGCTTATTTGACCAGTGTCGTCAGTCGTATCCATACAGGGTGGCCCAACGGAAACGTCGCACCCTCCTTTGTGACTCTCCTGGTATATTTTGGAAAAAACGCTCAGTCACGTCAATTTTGATTTCTAGGGGGACGACTTTTCATCTATAGCCGTACAATGCAGGGTGATCCAAAAATAAGATATTGCGTCACATGTTAGATTTTTGGATGGAAAACCCCATTTTTTTATTTTTATATTCTCCGTGAAGTTTTCAGTAACTTTTGCATAATAAAGTTTATCTTCAATCGCTCTGAAGCTATTTGAGTTTATAATAAAATTCTAGAAATTGTGATAATAAAAAATTATCTATCGTAAAAATAATAATCAATATAGTCCCCATGGTAACAAGACTTTACTTTAAAATTAAGAATAAGTAATATTGAAAAAACAAAAAAAAAAACTAACAGCTAACACGCACATTAAAGATAAAGTAAAAATTACTTTGCTATAAAGAGGTAGGTCAATGTGGTAATAAACGCTGAAGTGGTGTCCATTCACCTCCATGCAATAATAAAGATTTTTTTTGATTCTGTTAAATTTCCAAGTCTCAAGTTATTTGTTTAGATTCAGCCGTAATCCTGGCGAAGATATTGAATGGAAACTATGAAGTCAAACTTTACTTTTCAAATGCTCCCAAAGAAAGTAATCTAAAGGACTTAGGTCCCTGATTCGGGGAATGGTTGTCCAAAAACTGTCGTACTGAAGCCATATAGTGCGGCGGTGCACCATCTTGTTGGAAATGAATGTAATTTGCACTATAATTAACATCATGTTCTATTATTTCGGTAATTCGTGACTCTATTGTATTTTCTAAGGAATAAAGAAAGGTCCTAAATTTGATTTCCGAAAATAAAGAAGAAAGGTCCTAAATTTGATTTCCGAAAATACCGTCCCACACACATTTTTGTATGTACCTCTCGAAACAAATGTGGATTCGAGTCACTCCTATATCGACAATTATGTCTATTTGCAGCATCATGTATATAGAACGTACACTCATCCGAGAAACAAATATTAAATAACAGATTTGCGTTGTTGATTGAACGTTGGGACATTAATTCGCCAAACTCCAACCTTCTATCATTAAACGCATTAAAACAACCGGGCAGTAGCTCTTGCAATGCTCCCATTCTGATAATACACTTTTGTTATTTCTACCCTTCCATGAATTGAATAAGTCATTGTTCAATATTTATCACAACTAGGTAGATAACTTCACAACTTGAAATGAAAGATAACGTTTTTCTATGTTATACGATGACACTGACAGATGCTAAATGTTCTTGCTGGTATCCATGATTATTATTTTTTGTCGTGCATTCCATTATTATCAATATTAAGTTAGTCGAATTTTATTATAAATTCAAATAGCTTCACAACGATTAAAGATAGGTATGAACTTAATTATACAAAAGTTACTGAAAACTTCATGGAAAATATAAAAAATGAAAAAATGGGGGCGTATTTTACATGATCTAAATCAATGTCCTAGTGAAACTGTGATCAGATAGCGGGACAGAAACTTGTAGTCTACCGGTTCGACATTGAGTCAGCAAATTGCGGGGGAGCAACGTCAATTCATTGAAATATAACAGTAAATTGTAAGCGAAGTTGCGACGTCCGCTCGGCAGTTACCATCCCGAAAGAGATCAGTTGAGCTCGCCATATCAAGAACATGTGTAATGTGGGTCCCACACGATGCTTCCAACGTTGTTTACAACGTTCGACACCCCACAATTGGCAAGTGTGTCTCCTACACGATGGGATGAACTTTTTAGTCTCGGACGTTCGTCGCATGGTGATGCTAACGTCTATTATCGGTGTCAGTGTCGCGCTTGGACCTTTACAACTGAAGGAAAAATTATACAAAATAAACGAGGAAACAATTTTTTCGAGCGCCGAAAAATAATTTCAGGTCTGTCCTCAGCGACCAAAACTTTTAAGTCCGTCAGAAGCCTAAAAAATGTCGAAAAACGAAGTTCGACCGTTTTTTGTTTGTTTTTCGACCACCGCCACTGTACCGATTTTCAAAAACTGCAGAGCTTTTTCGTCATTTTGATAGTAGTAACCTAGGGTCAAAATTTCATCAAAATCCTGATAGTACTTTCAGAGTTATCATTTATTTAATCTTTTTCGTTAGTTATGAAATGGAATTCAATATATTTCTCAACTAGTCTTGTATTGCAACAGGACATTATAATGAAACAACTTTAAGCACTTGATAATTTATAATTTACTCAAATACATATCCTTAGGCCAGCCATAACTTACCTGCGCTACGTACAAAATATTAGCGATATGAAAAAAGTGTTGTTATGGCAGCCTATGCCTTGTATGTATAGAAATTTAATCCATTCTCATCAAAAGTTAGTTACGGAACATACATTATTATTAATGGGTAGGTATCCAAATCAAAATACTTCCCACATACCACTACTTCACCACAATCACAACAAAGAAATAAATAATGTTTGTCGCCGCTACTGGTTCTAACCTAAAAGCATCAAACAAATGACATCTCGTGTGGGAACGAAACGAACCATGCTTCCAACGTTGTAAGGTCCTTTGACTCGAGTTAAATTTACCGACAAGAGCCTGAACGTGCTATGTGGCGAACGTTGGACACATGCAATCCGTCAGCGCTCTCCCACACGATGTGGCGAATGGCCATGTGTCCAACGTTGTAAGGCATTCGCCACATCGTGTGGGAGCGGTTTAAGACGTATTTTGGTAAAAGATCTTAAATTGCATCCACATAAATATCAACTATAGTGCATCTCTCTGCGACATAGTTCTGTTCAGATAATTGAACACGTTGAGCACGATTTCTTTCGCGTCCCTCTTCAGTGCTTTACGAAGCCGTCTACTTGTTCCCTGGCTTTCAGTACTTCCACTCGTGCCATTTGTACTCTCCATGGTTAAGTATAACAGTAACCACAGAAACCACAACAATAACAATCACACAACAATTCTTATAAAAACACACAATATGCGATCGCTCAATGAAACACGTTCCAATGCGTTGCCGACGCCTATGAGTCTACCGGTCGAGGCGCGTCTTTGATTTCATTGGTTCTACCGGCGGAGAACAATTAGCCATTATTTCCATCTCTGTCTGTGCTGTTGACCACCGCAAAGCCACAGAAACGACATATGTCGTACGCTATACGGCTGTACTGGAAGGAAGCCGGGATCGAGCTCTGATCACGTGTTGATCACGCGTATGAGTCATTACAGTTTTAAATAGTTGTAGTATAGTGCAGGATTTGAAATCGCAGGACCACCATATACGCCGTGCGTCTGCCGAAACAATGTAGAGCGCTTTCCAAGTTTGAGCAACATTCTCTTTTCGGATGAAGCTCATTTTCTTTTGAGCGGATTTGAAAACAAGCAAAATTACCATTATTCTGCCGCAGAAAATCCCAAATTAAAACATCAACGACCTTTGCATTCGCGTTATGTTACAGCTTGGGCGGCCATATGTTCGCTGAAGGAATCATCGGATCCTATTTCTTCGAAAACGAGCAAGGCCACAGTGTAATAGTAAATTCTAATCGCTACACAGCTAGGCTACGTAACTCTTTCTTTCCACAACTGCATAATTTTGAGGTCTACCATAGCAGGACCTGGTTTCAACAAGATGGCGCGACATCCCATACCGCTAACAAGTCCTTAGCGGTTGTAAACGAAATGTTTAGTGGAAAACTGATATCGCGACGAGGGGGCATTCCGTGGCCTCCTCAGGGCCCAGATCTCACGCCACTAGATTTTTTTCTGAGGATACCTCAAGAGCCGCGCTTATGCCATTCAACCGACTCCGATTGCCCAGCTCAAGCACAACATTTCCATTTGCCCTGTATAAGCGATAATTGACAATACGTCATATTTTTGCTCGTGAAAGTTTTCAAGTTTTTCAATAGAAAACCCGATTTAAAAACATGGAGATAGACTCTGGAGGTCAAAGTAATGATCCCCCAGCGTCCCCGATGATGAATGGACCCAGCCAGAAGGAGTGAACAGAAATTACCAAGAAATTAAAGGAATTGATGACACCAGCTGTAGCAGACGAAAAGGACGGAACCATCCAGCGCCAGACCCTGATCATCGAAAGCTAGGCCCAGCAAATAAAGGAGCTGACTGAGACCATGAAATCAAAGGAATTGATGACACCAGCTGTAGCTGACGAAAAGGACAGAACCATCCAGCGCCAGACCCTGATCATCGAAAGCCAGGCCCAGCAAATAAAGGAGCTGACTGAGACAGTTAGGGATCAAAACAGTAAAATAGACTGCCTGACCACCCAGGTAACACAGTTAATCAATAATGCAAAATTTAATTCTAAATCTGACAAGGCTGTCAATTTAAAAAGACCTCTTGAAAATTTAACTGTCGTCCAGGCCAAGTCTAGGAAAAGACGCATCGACAAAAGAACAAAACCGACAAGACGGATGACTTCCCACCTCTTCCAAAAGCAAAATCAAAATTCAAGTTGACAGTCCCCTCAAAACGTTCTGCTTCATTAAACGTATCAGCTTCTTCTGCCACTTGTCCCATGACGGTCGATGCAGCGACCACATCTTCTCAATCTTTGGCCACTGCATCGACTGACGGTGCATTTTCTCAACAATCTCACGTTGATGGTGAGTTGACCAGCACAGCACCCCGCCAGGGGCGAATCGCGCCCATTGTTTTGCGTGATGCGACCAAGTGACGACATCTAAACTACACCTTTATAAACTTAGGCATTAAGATAGAACGTGCAGTTGCCGTTCATGCGGGAATCAGGATTTTGCCGAAAACTGAGGATGACTACCGAAGAATCGTTCGCCTGTTCAGGGAGGAGGACGTGCCCCATCATACGTTCCCTCTTCCTTCAGAACGAAATATTCACGCGGTAGTTAGAGGCATACCCGCAATGTTTTCGGAACAGGAGATCAAAGGGGAAAAGAACAGAGGGGATATACTCCTCTCCACATTATCCGACTAAAACGCAGTGGCGGCGCACCCATGCCTTTGGTGGTCGTGATACTGCCCAAGATTGAAAAGTCCCAGCAGCTGTTCAATGAACATGAGCTGCTGGGTCTAGCAATCAGAGTTGAAGTTCAAAAGAACTCTAGACTTATTGGGCAGTGTCACCGCTGCCAAAGGTATGGTCATGCGCAGTCTTACTGCACAGCACCTCCCAAATGTTTAAAATGTGCTTCCGACCACATGACACAATTATGCCCCCTCACAGGACAAGAGGAGCGAAAGTGTGCGAACTGTGGAGGGGCGCATCCCGCTAACAGTCCCTCTTGCAGATTCACCCCCTGGCGAATTCTGGAAGTCATAGTGCAAAGACGCAGCAAGTCATACGCGGAAGCAGCCGTCTCAACATCTTCGGCTGCCCCCTCTGTTCAACCCACTTTGAACACGCACTAAGTCCCCTGATTAGCGCCACTCAGGCATTGCAGGCGATCTTTCCGCAGCCATTGAATGGCTAAGTACAATAGACAACCTGCATTTATCATCTGTCAGGTATCTTGGAGTCATCATTGACAAGGGATTTACCTGGCAGATACATACTGATATTTTGAAAACAAAATTCCAAATAACCTTTCGGCAGCTTTATCCTCTGTTGTGCAGAAATTCAAAATTCAGTTTGATCAACAAGATTCGGTTGTATAAAATGGTCAAAGACCCAAAATCACATACGCATGCGAGGCTTGCTGTTTTCTTGCCAAGACGCACATGCCGAGACTGCAAGTCCTGCAAAAAAGAACCCTACGCACAATTACTAACGCCCCTTGGTACGTGTCAAATGAGACTATTCACAGAGATCTTGATATCCTATATTTAAAGGATTACGTAAAACAACAGGCGCAGTGGCGTTATAATCAAGCGGAATCGCACAGCAACCCTCTGTTGCGTGAATCAGTAGACTACACAGTCAAGCAAGTTCGCAAACATTAAATTGTAAATTCAGACTAGCCAAAATTATTTCAGTATACAAAACCGATCAAAATTATTTTTTGGAGTTACAAAATAATTCGAGTAGTCAAAGCAATAATGCTTAAGCTATTTCAAATGATTTACTTCTTTTCTTTGCTCTATTTCTTCCTTCCTTTCTTTTCTTCTTTCCCTTTTCCCATTAAACATGTTTGGTATCTGGGTAGCCAGACCTGACGGACTAACAGACCGACGAGACTTTTAACTAAGAGTAAAGGTCCACCGGACCGCTCTGACGAATAGTAGCACAACATTTCCGTATATACGTCCGCTATCCCACGAGCGATGTGCCAGCGAGTTTTCACGAATTTGAAGTCGAGATTCGAGGAATGCGTATGCATCGATAGCTCACGTCTCTATGTTATTTTAAAAAAATAAAATCTTCCCTACGCTTTGTAGTTTTTTCTAAGATTTTGTAAAATTCCGTCAACTTAAAGGCCCACCCTGCATAACAGTAGAGTCACAAATGGTGGTGTGACCTTTTCGTTGGGCCACCCTGTATATTTTCCTGTTAATTCATCTGGAGCTGCTTTCTAGAGGTTGTGTTTGCAAACTTGCTCTAAAAAATCAAGGTGCAGTGTTGGTGATAAGCACTACCGAGTTACTCTGAATAACTCAACTGCGTCACTGAAAAGCAGCTCTGACTGTATCCGCTAATCTAAATGATTGCGAATCTCATGCATTCGGGGAGGGGGGTCTAGGCAAATATAATTGTTTTCAAAAACGTGTTTTCTGATTCATCTATGGTAAAATCTGACACAATATTCTTCGTGGTTATCAGTTATAAATATAAATTTCACGCGAGGTTGGTCGAGCCAAATCCCAGATCTCGCCATATTCCTAAAACTAGCAGAACAACAGTCTGATTATTGCTTAATTAAGTGCTCAAATAGTGCTTTAATTAATGCAAAAAAGAAACATTTAATGCTTCCCTACTTATTGAGAAAATTAATGTTCTGCTAATTTACGGAAAATTTAGCAGAACACTATGCTGTAAATGCGTTAAATGATTAATAATGAAGGTTCTACATTCAGATAATTAAGTGCTAATTAAATGTTTTACATGACGCGGGAAAAAAATGTTGAAACATTTTGTTTTCGTACGAGTAAAATTGAGTGGAATCTCATTATCCACAACATACTAGGAACATCAAATTAGAATGCCGGATGTAAATATATTTTTTTAAATTATATGTTCTGCTCACTTAAGTTTCGAAATTTTCGTTTATTTTTCGATTTTACCCGTAAACTGCCTCGTATAAAATTAAAGTCTTAAATCAACTGGCACTCGATTCTATAAATATAAGTTAGCAGGACGTGTGATTTACAAAACAAAATTAATCGACACTTCAGATTATTTTTTTATTCAATATACATATACATATTCTCTGAATAACAATGCTTTAATAAAAATTTAGTATATATATATATATATATATAGTTGTTAATTGGGAAATTGGCAATGACTACTGCACATATATATATACATATACAGGGTTATCCAAATTAAGTGTCCACCATTAGTAACTTTGTTATTAGTGAAAATACAAAGTTGTTTGAATTAGCAAACTAGTAGCACTTTTAACGCTGGTAAAAATGAGAAATAAAAAAAAACAATTGAGAGTCGTTATTTTGATTTTTTTCAGTAAAATAACATTTTTTTAAATGGAAACCCCTGTATATTATATTTTTTTCTGTTAAAGCATCAAATTTTAAACAAAAAAGCTTACAATAACTTTTCTCCTAGGTTACAAATTGTTGAAGTTATGGCCTCCAATCTGAAACAATTAAATTGTATCGACAAACTTTATTTTCAACATCAACTTATAATCTTACAAAATACAATAACAATTTTTTTTAAAGAAGATGCTCGAAAACACCACCTTGTTCTTCAATACATTTTTGGGCACGTTTTTCAACTGCTCGAACTGTCTTAAGTATGGTTATCGTACCTTCGCTTGTAAATTTGGTTCTTTAAGTAACCCCACAAGAAGTAATCAAGTGGGTTTAGATCTGGTGATCTGGGAGGCCACTGTATTGGGCCATTTGTTCCTATCCACTGATCATTAAAAGTAGTACTTAGAAAATGATAAGTACCTCTGGAGTTGTGGGCAGGTGCGCCATCTTGCTGAAAATGCAGATGATGTCATATATATATTTATATTTTATAAGTATATAAGATCCAATTCGTCTAAGAAATTAGTCAGAATTTCTGACATAAATTCCACATATCTTTCACCAGTTAGGGTTCCCTCATAAAAGAACGGGCCAACAATTTTTGAACCAATTATACCGCACCAAACGTTGAAACTGAAACGGACTTGTGGGCCTCTTGGATGTACTAACAAAAGATTTTCTCTTGACCAATAATGGTGGTTTTTTCTATTAAACATTCCAGAATTTGAAAAATTTGATTCATCTGTCCATAAAAGGTAACGAAAGTTATTTACATTTTGGCGACAGAAGCTAAGATACCAATGGCAAAAAACAAGTCTTCTCTCTGGATCCCCTGCCAAAAGCGTTTGAACTGGTCGGTACTTATACGGAATAAATTTGTATTTTTTTAAAATCCTTTGAACAGTACCATAACTGAAATTAGAGTCCTTGAGAATATCTGCTATTGAATTCTCACGATAAGCTTCAAAATATCCAATAACTGCAATTTCCGTGGCCTCGCTTATTATGAATTCTTTTTTTGCCCTTGTTTTAGCAAAAACATTTTCGTTGCCCCTAAATTTTCGATAAAGTCTCAGAAAATATCGTTCATACGGTTGAATGCGAGCGGGATATAATTCACTGTAGTATTCTCTTGCTCTCAAGGAGGATTTTCTGCACACTAAATAGCATTCTAACATATCACACTTTTCTTCATGGGAGAACATTTTTCTTTAAATTAATGACACAATAAAGCTTATAAACAAGTATTTACACTAATGTTTGACATTATTTGATTTTATCATTGTTTTCCAAAGCCTTCTAGTTGCGAGTATGTCCAGTTTAACAATTTGTCGCTTATTTTAATGCTGTCAAATCGCGAACGCCATGTTGTTTTCATAGCCGTCTTAATATTATAATACTGCAAATAATTAAAAATATTTATCGTTATTTTGACTTTAGCGGAAAAGTCATTATGAACTTTTTTGTTTAAAATTTGATGCTTTAACAGAAAAAAATATAATATACAGGGGTTTCCATTTAAAAAAATGTTATTTTACTGAAAAAAATCAAAATAACGACTCTCAATTGTTTTTTTTTTATTTCTCATTTTTACCAGCGTTAAAAATGCTACTAGTTTGCTAATTCAAACAACTTTGTATTTTCACTAATAACAAAGTTACTAATGGTGGACACTTAATTTGGATAACCCTGTATATATATATATATATATATATATATCAGAAAATCGTAAAATTCGCGATTAACGGGATATCTTGTCTTATATGGCTCCAAGGAATTAAAATAATACTTTTCGTGAAGCATTTAATTAGCATTAATATTGATCGAGTATTAGTTCAAGTTGCATCAGTTTTCCGAGATAATCGAAAAATAGACGAACATTTCGTAACTACAGTGAGCAGAATATGTAATTTACAAAAAACATTTATAAATCTGGCATTCTCGATTAATTTCCGATTTAATACCCATAGTATGCTGAGAATAATGAGGTTTTAATTTACATTTCAGCGGAATGGAAAATTCTATTAATGCGATTATTTAATTCCAATGTATAACAAAATTTTACTCAAGCGAAAAAAAGATTAATATTTTTTCCCAGCATTTAATTAGCACTCAATTATCTAGTTATGTAACCTTCAATATTAATAATGCATTTGCAACATAGTCTCTTTTAACTTGATTTTTTTTGTCCTACTTACTTTAAGGACATTCATCTTAGAGGGGGTTAAGGGGGGTCATAAAATCGTCAAAAGCGCCTCACGTTATTAATTAACGCCCCCTAATGTGGCAAAAGCATGATAGTTTATCCCCCTAAAACTTAACTAGCTCATCTTCTCTTCAAGTAGCCGCTTATCTTAGACCATTGCCTGGCTTACAATGTGGAATATCGTTTTTATCCTAGGGTAAGTCAAAACATGAATAAAAATCACTTTATTATAATGCAATTCAAATATATTACATTGAAACATTCTACATACAGTTTTTAGGTTTTTAAAGAATTGCGTAGGTTTGTCCTATAATAATCATTAATTTTGTTTGAATTTTTGCTATGTACAGAGAAAATATCACAACAGCTTTTTTCATTTCGAATGTAATTGCACTTACAGCTTAAAAATTTTAAACACCCGCAAGTCTTTTAAAACCTCTTTTTATTATAAAAATTTATATGACCGTTGGTATAAAAACCCTGTTAATTCTCTTTAACATAACGTTTGTTACCAGGAAGTATATTAATAAATGAAACACCAGACGTTTGTGACCAAGCCAGTTAAATCCTATTCAGAAAGAACAATGTTAAAAATTTCACCTTGCCCTATTTTGATGATACAAACTTTCTGATCAGGTTCAACTTGAACCCAAATAAATAACTAGATTGATGGGGAACTGTCAATTTATATTGGCCGATCTCTACTCTTTATAAAACTAAAGAAGTTTTTTATGCCCATGCTTACTGAAATTGATTGTGAATTTCAATTTAAGAAATATTTTTGCGAGAATAAAAGGCAAAAGTCGGATTAATAATCATAAAATAATATTTTATTACAATTTAAATTTTAAACGATTTTGGGTTAAGAAAACAACTGAAAATATATTGCTGCACGTTTTAGCGTGGTTTTAACCTCTCCTTGTCAAGATTTTACGGAAGAATCTTTAGTCTTTAACAAACAAAGTTATGGAATTCAATGAAAACACTGCTTACACCTTGCTTAGTCACATTTTTATACATTCTAAAGCCATCAATCTAAATTATAGTTGTATCTAATTATATCTGCAGTATACCATCTAACTGAGAAATGGTGACGCTTAACTTTCTGACATAATCTTTGCCTTCCAAAGACATCTGAAACCTAGTCGCCACCTTGGTCAGTAGCACTTTATTGTCTTCAGACGATTTAACAAACCTTAATTGCATATTTATGTAAATTAATAATACATTATTTGTCATTTAATTGTTTTTAACAATATTATATTCTAATCTAGACTGGGTCATCAAACTCCGATGCTTAAAATCATAATAAACCAAAGCATCACCTATGTATTGTACAGAATTGCTTGAATAAATGTTTTTCAAAGCAATAAAAATTATGTTCTACACACAATCACATATATTATTTTTTTGTACTTTATCCAACCTTATCTTTTGTTTTCGAGCTAACAGATAGTTTTTATCAAAAATAACGAGTCACAATTCTGTACTATAGATACAGCTAGAAATTTTTAGTTAACCATAACCTTACTATAAAAAATAACTAATAAAAGGATAATTAATTACAAAAAAATCATAGCCATTACAAATAGACGGGCGCTTACTTTTTAGCCATCAAATACATCAATTTCTGTATTCTAAAACATTTTACATACAACATACAGAACACTGTTAGAATTTTCAGCCTTCCTTATACTTTCACAGTATAAAAGACAAACTATAAAAATACTAAAGCTTTTTGCCCAGAAATACTAACTAATCCTGAAAAAGAGAAGTAAATCATGCGCTTTACAAAAACGACATCAATAATGTAGAAAACAAGCAAGATCTTCGATCTGGACAAAGATATATTTTGATCCCATTGTGAACTATTAATTTGTGCATTCTGACAGTTGTAAAGCTTTTGAGAAGTTTAAATCACACCTAATTTTAATATTACGAGAAAAGACACTTTTTTATTTGACGACTAATAGTAGCTTCCTTCAAATGCATATTTACAGGAACGTACCTTGGGCTGATAATGTAGTCACCTCGGTTTTAATGAACTATTGAAACCGGCTTTGTTAAAGTGTTACCTCTCCTTATAGTACTTATCTCAGAAAACATTTTGCATAAGGAAGTAATACTATAATATTTTTGTAAATGTATCATGTTTTCAATTCGTTAATATTTTTGTATATTTTGTTCTTCACCATGATATGCTAGTTTCTGAGCAAACTTTTCAAAATATTTGAGAGCTTAGAAAACTAATGATATTCAACTAGCAAACAGAAAAGTGTTAAAATCAAACCAAAACCAATTTCATGCCACAATAGAAAATTAAAATAATGATGTTAATTAAAAAAATACATAAGAAACTGAAGTGATTCATTGGACATCTATAATATTAAAAGTGCTCGCCCGATTTGAGATTAACGATAGATTATTTCAGCTGTCTTGAGAAGATTCCATGTAGTAGTACAATCATTTGCGAATTCATAAATCACAAAAGATGAAAGACTTAGGTACCGTAGAGAAATAAAATTACGATTTTTTACAAAATATTTACAAATTACAGCAAAAATATACACAAATGATAATGAACAACTGTACACAGGATTTCATGACAATGATCAATAAAATCCAATCAAAAATGATAGTAGGTGCATTTAAACAATTCTAATTTACACTATACAATTATAAATTCCTCAACACGCTACCAATTTGATTTAAATCGCATTTGGGAAATACTGCCAGTTGACCATGAATGATCGGAAAAAAATTAAACATGAAATGGTTAAAGGCGGACTATAACAGCTAAAATAAATTGAACTCTACTCTATTTCATTATATCTATATTAGATGGCATCTAATCAGCGTTTTTAAAAGGATATTTAACTTACGCCCAGTTTTTCAGTCGCAGGTAAATTTCACTGCTAACCGGAAGTTAAACCTCTAAAACAGTTTTTCAATATCAGGTTTGCCCTAACCGGTAGTTAAGATTTAACCAGAGGATAAGGTACTGGTGAAATATGTATAAAGTTGTAATTATGTGGTGGCCATATAGTAGAATTGGCAATTTTATATGATCGAGCATTTCATCATCTCACGAAATGTATCCATTATCTATTGGCCAGATCATGATGTGCATGTCTCAATATGATCAAATAAACGCGCAGCTATTTCATGAAATGGTTAAGCATGTTTGATAAAATCCCAAATCAATACATTAATTTCCGATAAAGGTGCTTCGTTTACATATTAACAGTGCGATCATTAGTAAAAAATTTGTTTTTCTAAATCAACATTCTAATAAATCGTTACTAGAAGAGGAACAATGCAAGAAAACGTCAAAAACCGGTAGAGTGATTACAGGTTAGTACTTTACTCTTAAATTACATAAGCGTTTAGTTATTTGAAGTCTAAATCGTGTGCCAGCTAAAATATTGTACTTATGTAAAACTGATCTTAATTTTTATTCAATTTTTAGTTTGTACATCAAACAAAGGAGAGTATTGTGGCCACTCGAAGTAAAAACTTAATTTGTGATATCTGATATGCTCAAAAATGTTATATTTATGACACGTTGTGCAATTTAAGATTGTTTTAATACAATTATTTTATTTTAAATTCCTGTCATAATTAACCAACAATAGACATATTCTGGATATTTATTAAACAGTCTATGGATAGTTAGACACACTATTTTATGGTATGGCTAATCGTGGATTACCAAATCGTTAAACGTTTACGATTCAAAGATATGATCAAATTTAGTTGGGCATTTCATGAAATGGTCAATTCTACGATATTTCCACGGCAGTTACACCTATACGTATTTTACCTGGCAGTGACATGCGTTGTCACAGATGCAGCGAGATATGACTATCGAGCGTCACGAAACCCACAGAACACGATAGTTCAGATGTAGAAGCGACGTTGCCGCATCAGATATTGCAAGTTAGTTAACCAGAACTTGAAAAACGAATTTTTGGGAACACATGGTTAACTTCCAATAGTTACCCAACTTGAAAGTTAACATGAGATTGAAAAAGCACTGTCATAATCTCCTTCCAAATCTTAAACCACAAGAGAGGAAGCCTGTTTTTACTCTCGTATCCCACAGTTGTACTGCTTTCAAAAAATTTTTCACAATAATGACACAGCAACCAGTAAGGTAGTTATATAAATATATGTTAAATGTCCCTATTATATGGTTCAAGATATGAAATCTCCATATGCCTTCATAATGCTGTACTAAATTAGTCCGTTTATGGTGTGACATATGAATATTTTTATTGCTAAGTTGGGTAACAATTAAAAAGTTGACATCAGGCAAATTCAAATTCTATATCACATTTCTTATAAGTATTATAGATTCAGCAATGTGCTATAGTCACAAAAACAAAATACTATGAAACCAGCTATATATTAAAAAAATCCAAAATAAGTGTCTATTATTTTCTGCAGCAATGCAATTTGTATTAAGCACTGGAAGAGTACTAAGAAACTGTCACACTTCCAGTCTTTCATATATGTCTTGTTTTTGGACCACTATGATTAAAAATACCATAAGGCCGTAGGAACATGTTTCAATTTGGTGTTTTTTTATCAAAGCTATGAGTTTTCCTTTAACTAACCTATTTCTCTCATATCTTAATTTCAGTTTTCTAATTTGCACACTTTTACTCTCTGTGGTAACCGTTGATTTAGAACGTGAAAACCACAATCAACATTTTAGTAGTTTGAGGAATGTTTCCAATTTTATAATCCCAGAAACTAAAAACGATATATGACTAAGCTAGAGACTAAGATTTTAAAAGTATGGTAAGGAGATGTAGGTTTTAAAATCAGAAACACTCCTTATAACACGCATTTAAATGTAAGAGTATATTTTTGATTGGAGTTTATATTAAATGTATAGTTGATCTTCAAAATCACAATAACAATAAATTTCCATTACATGATAAATATAACACTCAAACCATAAGCAATTTTTAGTTTAGTAAATGCTAACAGTAGAAGATTTCTCTGCTTTATATTTTGAAAGGCAAGACGATACACTACATAAACGTGCTCAAAAATGAATTCCAGTATAAGACTATTACATCAAAAATGTTCGTTGGTACCTGAAAACAACATGTTCTTATTAAAAGAAATGGACCTCATTTCTAGAATGCATCACTAAAAAAATTACGTCTGTCTCAACTATCTGGTTTGAATTCTAATTAATTTTTAAAACTTTACCTATCCTTAATTCCACTTTTTTAGTAACGTCAAATACATTGATTTTCACACAACTACCTTTATGTGCATTTTTGAACAGGTTTAATTTGATCATTTGTCCTTCATACCCACATTATTCATTAGGCATATGCATTTGTACTACATGTGCATTTTTTCATGATAGCATTGGCAAAAATAAATGCTTATGTTTTAATGACTAGTAATAAAAAGTAGAAAGTTTAAAAATTAACAGAGAGAAAAATGCAGTTGTAGAAACAGTCTGAATGCACTTCAAGTAATATAAGTAATCAGTTTTGTTTATACGTGAATGTTTAAATGCTGAATGAAAACAGATATTGTGCACAGTGGAATGTTATTGTCCTATGTTTTGTTGATTATTCACTACTAAGAAAATGAAAATGGAATGAGATAGAAATCGTTTGTCAGGTTTAATATTGTTATATAAGTAGTTAAAAATCTCATCATAAATCATTAATCTCTCTTAATAAAAGAAACTCGATTATAGCTCTTAATCATACATTGAGAACAAGTATAAGTATTTACGTGAGGACTACACCACATCTCAAACAGAGAATTATCACAGTAAATCGTAGCAAATAACGAAAATTGCTTATAATTCGAAATTCCATATATATGTTCATCAGTCTGCGACTCAACTCAAATTCATAAGATTGAATTGTACTGTACATTTCTAAAATGAAGAATTCGTGTGTTCCTCATCAAACGGTGCTCGGCGTCGGACATTTAAGAGCTGCTTGGCTGGAATAACTATCTACCGTTAATCCTAAATAGATACTGGGGACACACAAAGAAATCTAGACTCTTAAGACATTCTTGTAGTGCGGTTTGTTGTAATTCATGTTTCTGTACAATGCTGGTGTCAGTTGATAAGGTGGTCCATCACATCTAAACAATGGCCGGCTCGGGTTGAAGTTAAAGTTCATCTGCAACAATGGTTACCATGATAGGCATGTCCTGATATCGGATTTCCGACTGCTGTTGACAATTGAAAACACACAGCTCACAATTTTTCGATAATTTTCTTGATCAGATTGATCTCATGGTTGCAAATAAGTTGAACATGATCACGTTAGTGTCATGGTGGAATCAAACAAACTTATCTTAAACGTGCCTTGGACGTAACTAAAAGCAAAATCAATAAAGAAAGTATCTTTATTCAATACATATAACACATCTATTGTATCATCTTACGTTCGTCGTAGGTCACGTTTCAGATCAATCTTCAACAATCCGTCAATTACTTTTACAGATTAAATGTATAAGTATAGTCCAACAGCCAATCGCAAATTTGTTTACATCGCGCTCTGAGATGACGATAAACACCAGTTAAATGTTACGTTCTAAAATTTAAACTTGTCAAGTTAAATGTTGATCGGAGCGGTGTGACTGATTTGAAAAACAAAAAAAGAAAATTTCCGTACCAAGATACATCGCGTACCGCATATTTTCAACAAGCATCTTAATTTAAGATTTGGTATAACATATTGGCAACGCGGCAATGAGCTTCGCTATCCACCGGCTTCTATCACTTTCTAACATATGTCTATTCACACTTCTCTCTTGTACACATTGAACTCAAGCCGTCAGACAAATTTGGTATATGTATAAAAAGTAAAGTCAAATAGATTGATTTCGCACTTCCTAAGCAATATACTCGTATGCTGAAGAATGATACCACTTTACATTTCGTAGAATGTCAGTACACAAAATAATGGAACCATTTAAAAATGTACGTTTCGCATTGATTTGTAGGAGCTAAGAGGGATGAGAAAGTCTGAGTATTATTTTGTACTAACTCTGCCGCCACTGCGTTTTCACAAACAAAGCAGCTAAATACCCCTTCCCAAATGCTGACAAAGTAGATGCAGTCGTTTATGAAATCGCATGTTTATAGAAATGGCCATAAACGTCAAACATGAAGAAAAAACATAAAGCTTGCAATTATAAAATTTTTCAATGCTCATTTTTTATATTCTTCATGAACCATAGGACTACGAGCCCCTTCCCACTTCAGTCGGCCCAACTATTGAAATCTTAGTTTTTTCTTATCAAACACAAATAATAAAAATGTAGCAGGGTGTTATAGGTTTAAAATATTAACGATGAATATTTTGATAATATATAGTAGAAAACACCAACTTTATCACTCCCTAATCAAATTTGCAGCATAAAAATAACACATGTTGCAATTACAGCATATCAACCTATTATCATTTCAATGCAAAATAAGTCTATAACGCATAGGTGGCTGTGAAAAATAAAAGCCATGACAATTGTTTTTATTAATCACAGCTGTCAGAATACGTTTAAAATAGTTTTGGGTAATTAAGGTTTTCAAAATGGGTAGAAGAAAGGTTATTAGTGAGGAAATTCGGTTACTGATAATTAAAATTTTTCATTCTGGGAAATCAAACTCAGAAATTGCAACTTTGTTAGACTTATCGCGGTACAGTGTGAGAAATATTGTTAGAAGATATAACGTAACTGGTTCAGTTAATATTAAGCCTCGATATGTGAAAAAAAGTAATATCACAAATGCCGACCGAAGAGCATTAAGAAGAATAATCGTGAAAAACAAGCGTGCCAATTATTTACAATTAAGTGCTCTGTGGAGTAATGCTGTTGGAAGGAGAATACCGAGGTCCACAACTCATAGAGAGGCCCACAAACTGGGATTTAGCACTTGCAAGGTAAGTTTTCTTATAAAAAAAGTGAAGTAAAAACCCTAAAGTTGCACAACTTGTTTATAGGCCAAAGAAAAGCCACTATTAACTCCACTGCAAAAGAAAAATCGGCTTAGATAGGCTAAAGAACATAGACAATGGACACCTCAACAATGTTGCGCAATACAATGGAGTGATGAGGCCCGATTCGAATTTTGTGTTGGTGACAGTCGCAGTACAGTTATTAAAAAAAAATTAAGCATTCCATGTTGACTGTCTGAAGTCTGGGGCAGTATGTCATCAAAACGAGTAGGAAAACTTCATTTTATTGATGGAAATGTGGATACAAACACATATTTGACAATTTTAGAAGAATCGCTTTTACCAGTGATGGAAGAATGTTGGACATCCGGAAAAGATTTTGTGTTTCAGCAAGATGGTGCAGCGTGCCATACCTCAAAAAAGGCTATAAAATGGATGGAAGAAAATAATGTACCACTTTTGAAATGGGTTTCTAGCAATCCAGATCTGTCACCTATTGAAACTTTGTGGCACGAGATGAAAAAGGTTCTACGACAACATCCTGCACCAAATTTTTGCCAAAACTTGGTTAACACTATGCCCTGAAGAATTTCAGGCGTAATAAAAAATAAAGGTGATGTTACCCAATGGTAACCTTTCAATTGTTGCTTTGTTAACTTCGTGCATTTATTCGCACATTGTTTATTTGTTCAGATGTTCTATTAGTTATAGGTCTAAGTGATTTCAAATATGTATTTTTTACGACTAGAGTGTATCTAAAATGTTTTTGAGAAAATAAATTGTTTTAGAAGTAAATAGTTTCGTCATGTTTAGTTTATAAAGGCATATTTTGGTACAAATCTTGAAGTGGGCCAACTGAAGTGGGAAGGGGCTCGTACGTATTATTAGATAGACGTACTTATAATCATTACTCCCAGATACAACGTAGGAAGCTTCAACAACCTGCAAGTAGAAGAACATCAGCTAGAAAATTAACAGATAACTCACCTCTCTGGACTTGCTTCTGCCCACAGGCATAGTCAATCCCGCAAGATGTCCCCTTCCACCGTACTTATCCTGATGCCTACCCCCTGCTGGGTGATACCCATTCGGCGTCGGCACGGCAGCAGGGCCCATTCCATTCTTTTGTATCCTTCGGGGCTGCTGGTGGCCGTTATGGTGATGGTGGTGGGGAGAGGACTTGTCGCGAGATAATGCCGGTGATGACGTCACACCGGCGACCGTGCCATTGCCGACACCGGGCGCCGTAGTCGAGGCTGATGACGTCACCGACGACGAGGAGGTCGTCGTCAGCGAGGACGAGGATCCGCCTGATAATAGTACTGACGATTCCGACGACTGCTCTTCTTGACCACCAGACCCATACGAGAAAGTTGCTAGGGTGCAGTACGAACCTTCCGATTCGCCGAGCCTGGAACAATGCATAGCAATCCTACTAACTAATTTAAGGAATTTTGTTTTATTATTGCACTTTAGGTGTCTTGCAAAGATGCACTGACACAGAAAATCAAAACTTGTCACTGATACTATGAAATACTGAAAACGAAATATAAAAATGCTTGAGGCAAAACGTATGCGTTTCTTATTGCTTGACATACTTTTTGAATTCATCTGGATTGAAAAACCTACATAATGTAATAAAAAATCGACATAATGTCACTTTTTAAGCTTCACAAAACGGGCGCGGATATTTCACAGTGAAAATATGATAGTTACAGATTATCTTACGTTAGTGACAGATTGAACAATAAATACATCGCTTCATCTCTTCCGACCAAGCGATAAAGCTATCGTCCAAGAATTATCTGAAATACCCGTTATTACCGCCAAAACTAGATTATGTTCGGTTTATTTACAAACCTAAAGCTAATCGAATTATTTGTTCATTCAAAAAATTTAACGTATAATACTCATTTTAGGCAAAAATGGACCTGGTCCGACTCGGAGATACATTTGAGTCAACCTGCTTAACACGGCTTTTTAACAGATTTAATAAAATCTGTTGTATTTGCTGCTAAAAGGAAAATAAAAAATACATCCACTTAGAGTTAACTACGCACATTTATATAAAAAAGAAGTCTCCTTGGACTCGAAAGGAATTGATACTTGATCAGGTTCTCTTAATTACGATAAATCTGTTTTAATGGCAAATGTATGTGTGGATATTGTATCTAACAGGTGCGTAATATTACTAGGATCTGAAGCTTCTTAATAGAACGTCTTTCATTGATGCCAAAAATGCAACGTTCACAAACTCCAACATCCGACATATAACTACTCCACGAACATTTTTAAAATGAGCAGGTTCCTTTGAACGTCAAAAAAGGGGGTTTAAACGATTTTCATTTTTTTTTTGTTTTATGGCCTTAGCTCCGCCGCCACTGGATCGTTTTCAAAAGCTACAAAGCATTTTCGTCTTAGTAGTGATTCACAATTTCATCAAAATCTGAGCTGTACTTTACATGTTGAAGAGAGGCCAAGACTCTTTGAACACTTAATGAATAATGGCGACGTCGGTTGTCGATCCGAAAATAATTCGGCGAAAAATACAACCTGACTTCTATAAATACACCGAAAATAAGGCTGTGACTTTTTTGTGATTACTATGGTTACTAAAATAAAAGACATATTGCTGATCCCAATTTATGTCATGAAGAGCGACTGCGAATCAATACTAAAAGGCAAGAACGCAAATTTAAGTCAATAAACCACCACAAAATAGGAGTCCTAATTCGACTCTCACCATTGGGGTATCGAAAACGGTAAGAGATACGAAGTCGGTTAAATGGGAGCAAAGTTGCTCACTTAGGAAACTAAGAAAATGATACTTAGAAGTTTCCAATTCCCAGTATTTGCGGAGACAGACGAAAGAAATAGAATTTACCCAAAATTGTTTTTACATTATCCCATTTGTGATGGGTTGTCAAAATTAAAAGTACAGTGACATTGCCTCTTTTTCTCGTCCACAAGATGGCCTAATTAGAATTTTAACATGACGGTTCGTCACTTGTCCCTGAACATCAACTTTTTTTATCTTATAGACGTATGTTTTGCTATGTAACAACAGACAAACCTGTAGCAAACTTCATTAGGGTCCACCCAAACCGTCAGTTCGGTTGGTAAACGCAAGTCGGTGTAACTAAGTCCACATTTACTAGCCGCCAACTCGAGTGTGATGTCCACTGGACTAACACAGTTGACCCTAATGCAACGATATCCTTGGCCCTTACTAGGTAAGTTGGGAAACCAGTGCTTCTCAAACCTGAAAAAATATTATTGCTAAAAAAATGCACAGCACTAAATATAAGAGCAAACTTTTTAATTATTCTTCAGACTATCAATTAATATTTAGGTAAAAAAAAATCTAACACACAGCTTGCAGCATTACATACCTTTGTGGCAACGCATATAAGGTTTGTTCGTATAGTAGTCGATGACTGTGTCGGATCCGGCCGCATGAATTCCGTCTATATAGCGTAGCAGATTGAACGAAATTTGTGTGGCAGAATCTTGGACACGATCACTGACAGATTGGCGACTGCTGTACGAACAAGACTATAATTCGCGAGGACTATAATAGTCTTCTCCACCAAGATAAGTGTAGATTTTTTCTCATTCAATTTAATTAGACTATGAAATGTAGCATATCTGAGAATTTGTCTGAATAACAGAGCGAGAGGAACGCTACTGCTACATCATAAAGACCGATAAAGATAGAAAATGCTACATACGTCGACACACTGGCGCTCCCACGGGGTGGAGGAGGGGGGTAAAGGGCGTAATTAGCCCCCTCCCCCCCAGACGACTCGAGCAGTCTTTGAAAAGGTGGTATAAAGTAAACGTCTTATAAAAAAATCTGTAACTTTAAGAAAGGATAGCGGCAACCCTGCCAACCCGCCCAGTGCGCATGCGACTAGCGATTACTCTCCCACCAACAACAACGGTGTGCGCTTCTTCCTGTTGGAACAGGTATAGCCTAGTCTTTTATGGTCCACAGTCTAGTGTCTAAATTCTGTACCAGTTCGGAGTCCGAAGTTAAGAAATCTTGTTTTACAAACAGAAAAGGTTCTTTGTTGATATATGTGAATTCGTGGAAACCAATAATGCTGTTTATTTGACAATATTTGTGTAACTTTTAGTGCTGGTTGACGGCTGCTGTTGTCAGGATGAGTAAAAGGAAACAGAATACCATCGATTGGTTCCTTTCTAAACAAAACAAACTGTCTGATCCACCGGCACAAGAATTACCGAAAAAAACTGATGATAATCCTACAATTCAACCTGAGCCTTCCACTTCAAAATTTCTTGATGTTGCACCGTATGCTGAACCAAGTGTTGAACAATCGGGTGCGAAACCTAAAGGATCCAATTTTGTTGATGTTGCGCCATATGTAAATTTCAGCGGCAACTTGTCTTCCCATGAAACATATACCTTATTGAGGTGTGCAATGATCCTTAATGACTCTTTCAAATATAACTATTCCACACACTTGAAAAATAATATATGTACTTATCAAAAAAAACACTTTGAGAAATTTCATTAGCTGTCATATTCAGAGGAACTACAAGGGCTTTTCTGTAAATATTGCGTGGTTTTTGCAAAATTAGGGGGAGTATATAAATCAACTAAATTGGGAAAACTTGTTACCGAACCACTAAATAAATTTTCAAAATTGTATGGCAAATCCGGTGATTGTGAGACACATGAGAACTCAATATATCATACAGAACCAATTTCAAATGCTACAAACTTTTTAAAGATTTACGAAAATCCAGAGAATGATATAAGAAATATAATAGGTTAGGAGCGAATTAAGCAAGTATCAGAAAATGGGCAAAGATTGACTCCTATAATTGAATCTATAATTTTTTTAGCACGCCAAAATATACCACTTATAGGGCATAGAGATAGGGGACAACGTTTTTCTAATGACAGCACGAATGACGAGGATGTCCTTAATAATGAAGGGAATTTTAGAGAACTAATACGGTTTAGAGTCGAGGGCAGCGACAATTTATTTAAAAAAAAAACTTAGAGAACTCAAAAGCGCAATGCTACGTACATAAGCAGCCGCATCCAAAATGAAATTATAGAATGTTGTGGCGAAGAAACCCCGGATATAGTTTTAAGTCGCGTCAGGCAAAGTCAGTATTACAATATTATATTTGACGATACTACAGACATTAGCAATAAATCACAAATGTCAATCGTATTGCGGTATTGTTATCAAAAACATAATTACGATGACTTCATGGGATTTGTGGATTGCTACTCAAATTTTGATGAAGATACAATGGAACCCAAACTCACAGGTCAAATTATTGCTCAAACAGTCAAGCATTTCATTAAAACCAAAACTATGTGTGGGCATTGGTACTGATACGTGTATCCTAATATTAGGTGAACAAAAGGGCGCTGTAATGGAATTGAAAAAATGTTTGCCAAATTCTCTAAAAAGCCCATGCGCAAAGCATGCCTTAAATCTTTCGATTTCAAAAAGCAGCAGTATCCAAGCAGTAAGAAATACTGTAGGGAAAATGAAGGAACTAAAGCGTTCTTCAAAGCATCCGCTAAAATAAATACAGTATTAAAAAGAAAACTAGACGGATATCAAATTCATAGTTTGTGCGAAACACGATGGACCGAGAGACATGATTCTGTGCACCAATTTGAAAGCAAATTCGAGAAAATTGTAGAGGTACTAAATATTATATCAAATTGGAAAGACGGCGATGCTTCTTCAAAAGCGGAGTCTTTGAATACTGCCATTACTTCCACCCAATTTATCGTATCACTAAAGTGTTTGTGTGATATATTAGCTTTAACAGTCAACCTGAGTAAGATTTTACAATAAAAAACAATTGACAAACAATACGCTGTCAAATTCATAGGAAATTTTATTTCAGTTGTACAAGAAAGACACGCAAATTCCGAAAAACACTTTAGAATACTATTCGCATCTATAATGAAATCACATGAAACCCTGGGTATTGAACTGACTGTGCCAAGAATAACAAGCAGGCAAATGAACACACCGAACATAGTTATGTCTTTACAGAGTGAACCTATATGTCAATTTGCAAGATAATATATTACAAGATTTGGTATACCAGTTCAATGAAGAATCTTTGAATATTTACAATTTTAATATTTTCTTTACGTCAGTATTTAATTCAAAAACTGAAGCTGAAGTAATGGACATATTAGAAACAATCTCTAAATATTTGCATGGACTAAATAGTAACGAAAACAAAAATTTAATAAGTACCAGATTAAAAGCAGAATTTGACCTTTGGAAGTCACGTACACAAGATATTATAGACAGTGGAATGTGTCACTGTATTTATCATGTGATGAAAACATTTTTCCTTCAATTAATAGATGCCTACAATTATTGATTTCATTGCCGGTAAGGGTTGCGACATCTGAAAGGATAAAAACTTGGCTGCACTCCACTATGTTACAAGAGCGATTAGTGGGTTTATCTCTTTTGTATATACATATGAATATTAAAATAGACGTCAAAAAAATGAGACATTGAAGCCATCACAGCATTAAAGTGACAAATAATGTTTATTTGCTTCTCATAAAATGAGTCATAATATCAGTGGAAGTGTAACACAGTTGAATGTACGAACATATTCTGGATGCCTAATTTAACCCATAGAGGACAGTGAAACATCAACCTGAGATAGCAGTCAGCAGCAAGTTTGCATATATTCACTTTGCACTAATAATGTAATCTGAGATGCAATGATGGAGAGGCGTCTTTTTAAGGCTATTGAAACCATATCACATCTCGATCCTGGATCCTATAGATAAAGGTTGGTGCTTTGCATGCTGTGATTTTCAGGTTAATCTGTAAGCCAGTAAAAGTATGGCAAGGACGTGAAGTTGATGATGCATACTCCTATGTATTGATAAGGTGGCCCCTCTGGGGGCATATACGTCACAAAACTTAGTGAGTGGGTGCCCTAAATCTTAAGTGGCATAGATTCACTAATCTTGTGATGATATGAAGTGGAACGTTTAAAAATACATATGTGCCAGCTAGAACAGTTTACACAGTCTATGGCCAAATCCAAGATCGAGAAACTGTCAGAGGGTAGGGGCTGGTATAGTAGTTTCCACAATATGGCGATGATGACCACTTTATTTCAACTTGAATGGTATAGGGTTACCTCTCGGAATGGCTTTCCAGTTAATTCTGAAACTCTGAACACGTTCACAATACTTTTCTCCGCGATTCACCCTTTGAAATGCAAGGGTATGACAAAAGGGGGGCAGATATGTCAGGTAGGTCGTTCTGCCCATATAGTTATTTGGAAATAACATTGTAACACAAGAATATAGCGCAGGTAATCTTTTTTCGATTTCCTTTAAAGCATCCTGAAGAGGAAAGATGAGGTTACATTGGTAAAATGGTATTTCCTCAAGTATAGAAGGCCGCCAAAATTGTCCCAACTTTGAAAACAGATGATAAATCTATTACATCCAATTACCTTGCCATATCGATTCTGCCAAACTTTTCGCAGCTTCTAGAAATCATTATGTATAATCACTTATACCCTGCAGTTTGTACTAGTATTATTCTGGCGCAACATGGATGTATGAGTGAAATATCAACAGAAACTAATCTGGTACTTATTACACAAGGACTATCGAAAGTTCTGGATCAGGGTGGTCAAGTAGATGTAATCTACACTGACTTGTCAAAAAGATTTTGATACAATGGATTATGGTATACTTCTTAAAAAACTTAGTAATTTCGGTATTTCGATGGATTTGATAGAATTTTGTAAATCTTACTCAAGCAATAGATCACAGTATGTATACTGTAGTTGGTACAATTCTAATGCATATAGTATTAACTCAGGTATTCCCCAACGGATCAAACTTAGGCTCACTACTATTCAATATGTTCATTAATGGTTTGGATAATGTAATTGAAGCCCAAAAATTGCTTTATGTTGCTTAAAGTCTATTGTGAAATAACTGCTATAGAAGATTGTCATAGGTTACAGGTCATGTTCAACAAAGCTCATTTATGGTGTTAATGTTGCAAAATGTAATCACTTTGTCTAAGACAAAAGCACCAATTTTATTTTATTACAACACTGATGGTATTTTTTAACTTTTTTAACTACTAAATATCTAAGAGTATTATTCGATTCGCAAATAAGTTTCATTAATCATATTGATATCAAAATTGCTGAAGCATACAAAATGTATGAATTCAATTGAAGCAGCATTGAAATATGTATTTTTATAAATACAGTCTAAACTGGAGTACTGTTCGAATGTTTGAAACCCATACTATCGGTGTCACAAAGATAGACTGGATAAACTACAATAGAAGTTTTTGAAATAACTTAAAAAGCACCATATACAGTAATGGACAAAAGTATATAGATATATTAATATTGTGCTGTTTTCTTTTTTAACTTGTTTTATTAATACACCAACCTGTATACATAATTCGTTATAGCATAATACTCACTTATACATAAATAAATTCAGTAGACTCCCTTCAATAAAAAATTAATTGAAAAAACTGGAACTATGAAGGACAACAATATATAGACAAAGCAGAACAATTATAGAAAAAAGAAGCAAAGTTCATTGAATTATAGAAAACCAACCATGCTTGTGTTAATATTTTGTAGCATAACCATTATTATCAATCACCGCCTGGCATCGTCTCGGCATAGATTGTAGAAGTTTCTTGATATAAGATTCATCAATCTGTCTCCACTTTTGCTCTAAAGCGGCAAAAAGTTCATCCCTGTTTGAATAATTTTCATTTTGTATTTGCTTATCTAAGTATTCCCATAGATTTTCAATGGGATTTATACCGGGAGACTGTGAAGGCCATGTGAGAACTGGTATTTTTTCATCCAGAAAGAATTTCTTTGCGAGATTTGAAGTGTGCTTCAGGTCATCATCTTGCTGGAAGATTGATCTTAAGGGCATATTGTCTTCGATATACGGTAACATGACATGCTTTAGTATGTCTGTGTATACAAACTTATCCATAATGCCATCTATGTAAAGGTCCCATCCCAAATCCCGAAAAGCACCCCCAAATGATAATAGACTCGCCTCCATGTTTGACAGTGGGGTTCAATCTTTGTCCACTAGGACGTCTAATGTAATGAACACCATCTGATCCAAACATATTGAACTTGGATTCGTCACTGAAACATACCCCCTTCCAGTCACAGTTGCTCCAATCAAGATGCAACCGTGCAAATTGTAACCGGTTCCTTACGGTTTTTCTTCGAGATTAGCGCGGCTTCTTACTCGGGCGACGTGCCAATAACTTCAAATCATTTAATCTTCTACTTATAGTTTTCGTAGAAACACTGACAATTCCTTTTGTCTCGATTTCAGCTTTTATTTGTCTTGGGGTTTTAAACGGATCTTTGGACGAAATTACTTTTATTAATCTAACTGATTTAGCATTTAGTTTTCTAGGCTGACTACTTCTCTTAGGGGCTTCCAAGATACCTTTTTGTTTCTGTTGTTTAATATTGCCCGAACTGGTTTACGCTTCAGGTTCAAATTTTTGGCAATGTCGACTTGATGTTGACCATCTTAGTTTTCACATCGAAAGAATTTTCTGGACCATGCGGCATTCTTAAAATCACAATACTTGATGAACACAAACTCCTCTTCTAACACGAAACTGTACTAATGTTGACAAGAATTTGTCTACAAATATTTGTCCCTCATAAAAAAGTGCTTATATTCAGACTTGTATTGTGTTCATTGCAAATACTGTAAAAACAAGAAATTTAGTTTTTCTACCAATAACGCATTTGTTTATGGAGCAATGAAGTATGAATTCGTTTTCTAAAGGTATTTAGGTAAATATTCATATTTGTCTATATACTTTTGTCTGTTACTGTATATGAATGCAGCTAAAGTTGACAAGGGAAGTTATACGATTCATGGCTATATATCATCCAATCAATAACATTATTCAATTTAACTAATATGGTTTTTGATTAGCAGATCTGGCGACATTGCTCTGAAAATACCACTACTGAATGCTAGGAAATGATACTAACTATAAAGCCTTAAATGCAACTAGGTAGGTGAAGTAACTAAACATATTAGAATTTGGTTCACATTACATTAGAAATGAAGATATGGTAAACATGAATTTGAATCTACTTTTAGGAATAGGATAATTTTACTATCAGACACAATTACAATCTGCCTCAAAATTAAAAATTCTGTGAATCATTACATTTGCAGAGGCATAGCCATCATGAGACAAAACAGTAGAATGCTCCATGAGTCAGAGTTTCAACAAGGATTTGCCCTTCAATGATTGTGAAGTTTCTGACTTAAAAGAAATATTTCTTTAGGGGACCCATACACACATAATGATAAGCACTGAGACAGATTTATGTCTTTTTTTGCTCTTCAATGGTATTTCTTCCATAGAAACAGGGGATCAAAAAAAGTTGAACCAAGGGGACCAAAAAATGTTGAACCAAGGAGCCCACACAATACACACTAGTAATACACAAAGTATTATATTTTATAAAATATCAGATATCTATATTGGCATTTAAAACAAGGAACCGAGTATAATCTTTTAATAAACCTTTTTGACACTAACAGTTTGGAGTTCAGATGGCCACAGTCATCCCTTTCATTCATAAGTATGATCTTATTGACTGCCTAGATCTTTTATCTTGTATTAAATTTAACATAAGTCAATAATCTAATTCTAGACAGTCATTAAAATTTTATTCTACTGCTGCTACGACAAATCTAATGTTGAAATCCCCATTATCAGTAATGTTTTCACATTATAGTAAGATATTGCAGCATGTCAGCATATTCAATTGTGAACTCAAGGAACTAAAGCGTGCTGCTAAGAAAATGTCATAAAATACCTGTGTATAGTATTTCTTTATTTTGCTCTGTAACAAGATTCTGTATCTGATGGGCCATAAATGCTATTATTATTATTATTCACAGGCCCTAGTACAGGAAAACATTGTCTTATGAAAATCATTGTGCTCCCAGTACACCTCTCTATGCTCTTTTGTTTATATCTCATATCTCCATGAACTTCAATGCGATTTGCTGGTACAATTTTTTTTTCCATTTTGCCCTTCTTTACCCTTCAATGGCCAAAATATAACTTCACTTTCATACATTAATGGTCATCATTGTGTGAAAATGTACATATTTGGTTTTATTTGTCTTAAATTAAGCATTTTTGAAATGTGAAAACACATTACCAATATGAAAGTAGAATGATCACTTCACTAAATCTCAATTGATTGCAATGGTAGAACTCACTGGACTGCAGCGGGCATGCAACATTTGTCCACAGCTGAAGTAAGTATTCCAGAAAAAGCATTGAAACCATCTCACAAATTGTATAGTTTTATAATATTTCTAGTTCAAATATGTTAAATTACATTTTTCTATTTTCATTAGTGCTTTGTTCATTCAAACTAAATAGAGCAAAATTTTAGGCTGTATTTTCTCCTACTGGCAAAACTGTGGTAGCACCATGATTTTACAAATACAAATTATATCTACTTTGGGACCTCTTAAAGGAGAAACTCTGAGGCCTTATAAATAACCTGTTAGTGTTAAAAATTTAACTAGATGGTTATAATTTAACATTTAACTTTCCAGTTAAATGCCCAAACAGTTACTGAATAGACCCCAATATCAGTAACAAACCTCAAACTAACATATTTACTCACTCTTGTAAATACATGATAAAAATGTGTTGCAATTATAAGCTATACTGGATATTTTTGAACCAAATGTGAGTATTCAATACCAAGTTTTCACAAAATCTAAAGTTCAAATCATGAGATTTAAAATACTAAAAAATCTACTGATTCACACAATTAGCCAAAGAAATACTTTAATAAAAACACATTAGTAACTGTTTGTCTACTCAATGTATTAAAAAATCAAACAAGCCACAAATTTGTAATAATTTTACATACTAAAATTGTAATCACAATATGGTAATGACAAACACTTCCATACAAACTCATTGAATATACCAAATGTGTTGTTGCGGAAGGTCAGTTAGTTAACCTTAAATAATGAACAAATAAAAAATAATTTTACCTTCCTCATAACATAAACATGGGCAATAATAAAATATAATCTTGTCAACATCATTGAGTAATGAATTTCATTGGAAATATTTTATAAACAATTAAGAGTTTTAGTTAATGATAGGATAAAGATAAGGATAACAAAATTACGCCTCAAAAAATTATCTTAAAACACAAGCCTGTGGATTTCAGATTGAAAAGTTACATACCTTGCTAAAAGAAGTTCAGTAAGGTGTTTTTTGAAGTTTTCCAACTGATCTCTGGGAAAGGAATCACTTTTCTCGATGAATCGAATAAAGAACATAACAGCAGTTAAAATTTCTTCCTTCATAGTTGCTTGGACAAGTTACCTACATCGATATGCAAACAGTAATTGCCAAATATGTTCACTTTTATGTGTAACCTGGAAAAAACAAAGTGCTTTGTTTTGAAAACTTCATATAATCACCTGAGTAATTATCAATAGCACATCTGTGAATAACAGTTTTGAGCAGACTGGAAATAACTCGCACAGTTTCACATTTAGAATTTGAACCGATGAGAAATCGTAACGTGAAGCGACAGAACAGATTTTTACGTGCAGATGCAGGTCAATAAAACAAAAGAAAAAGCATCCATTTTTTCGTTACACATATCTCTCTGAAATGGTCTGCAACGCAAGAGAATTCTTTTCTGAACGTTTTTTTGCGCGACGATTACATCCAGTTCTATAAATTCATGCTCTTACGAAACTATCTTTTGACGAAAACGAGTACAACATGCAAGATCATACTGGCATTTGCGGAGGACATCGTACTCATTACATTTCCGTTTACAAAAAACATCTGCCGACTGCGTAGTGCATTTTACACTTACCAGAAAGTCTTCAACGGAACGAAAATGATAAAATACGAATAAATGAATTAATTCTTCTGGATAATATAATATTTTACGAACATATTTGGCAGTACACGTACACAAAGCACTTTTTAGACAGACAAAATAACACGAAATGATAAAATAGAAAGAGGTCAGTCTAATACCACAGAACAGCACTACAGAGGTGTAAGGTGTAAGTCACATCGTCACATGCTAAAAGCCACAGCCAAAAGCTCATATCAGGAATATACAAACGGGGAAACGGGCCCGGTATAATGAACACGTGATCCCAACGTAAACAGCGATATTTATATTGATTGGTTTATCTATCATAAATAGACTTCGCTCATTCATTTCCTTAGACATATCTTTGCATCTATTATCGTAATCTTTCTTCGAACAAACGTCATAATTCAATCTGTGGTTCCGTGTCAAATGGCACATCCAGTAACCACATTTTTAAATCGAGAATCCGAAGTTGTGCATTGTGCAAAGGTGTAAAAAAATGAATATTTTCAGAAGATTATGCCTCAAAGATATAACTAAAATTATTCAAAGTGAAGCTAGATGCTATTCTGGAGGATTATATGAACCCCATTACTTAGATGTACGATACACGCTAGATTTTAGTTAAAAAAAAACGAAATACAAATTCTCATTGCAGGAAATGAAATCAAAAACACCATTGTACGATACGCTGAATATTATCTTACGAGGATATGATTACCCAATACTTGAAAATTACCAAAAGCAGTTGCACAATCTATTAAAGAACATGGAAATTGATGTTGAAGAAAGTTGGGCTATTCCCCCACAACACATCCAAATATCTACTTATAAGCCAAAAAGTGACTTGGTACAGTCTCAATTTTTACTAAAAACCTATGAGAGGATTATTCAAATTACTGATGTGCCATCTATACAGGTGATATACTTTAAAGTAGTTAAATTGCACATTTTCTACAAAACCCTTTATAGATGATAACATTATACCAAAAGCATAAAGACAAACCAGTACCATGTTAATTGATCAATTTAATATTTATGATAATACTTTTTACCTATATTAAATGACGTTAACTATGAGACTGAGTGCAAGTCACAACTTGAGAAATCAAAGATGTGCTTAGTTTAAACACGTATGTATTTCTCCATCCCTTTCCAATACATTTTCTATGAAATAGAAAAAAGTCATGGTAAACAGCATATTTTTGATAGATTTGGACGATTTTTATAGTAAATGTAATGGGTCCAGTAAGCTAGTGTGTTTTTGGAATTTGCATAACTTATTCTCATTAATATTATAAATGAGAAACTGTGGATGTTTGTAACTCAGTCATGCAGAAATGGCTGAAATTTTGTACAGAAATAGACTATAGTGTAGAATAGCACATTGGAGATCGCTGTCTTTTGTTGTGAAAATAAAACATGAAGAGTTTGAAATGGGGGTGAAAGTTTCTATGTGGAAACTACTATTGTTGAAGTCAGATGTACAAATATGGGTTTTGCACTTACAAAGAAATTTTGGAAATGGGAAGTGGGCGTTAATACCTTCGAGGCTAAACAACCAAGAATATATCAAATTAGTACAGACTTACAAGTGGGAGTTGTTCTATCTAGAATTATTTATAAAGGATTCCAGAAATTATATTTTTAAGATGGGGTAGTAAGGGACTGAATATTTTTATATGGAACTTTAACACTTCAAGTGGAGTTTAAAGAAATTTGTCTCAAAAACTATTTGACCTATGGACACAAAAATTAGCAGAGATGTACTTAATGGACAGGAGATGTCAGCTTAGAACCGATTTCGTGACAGGGTGGATTAAGGGGGCTGAGACAACATATATAAAAAAGTGTTAATCATAAAATTTTGAAAACTTTTCGGACTATGGATATCAAATTGGGCAGGAAGGAAATTTATGGAAGGACACCTGAGCTAAGAATAGATTTTGTGCCAGGGCTGGATTAAGGGGGCTATAATGCCAGATATTTGACTTATGAACGTGAAATGTGACAGGAAGGTAACTTATGGACAGGACATGTAGTTAAGAACAGATTTTGTGACAGGGCCAGATTAAGCGGAGATAGAAGCATTTACAAGTATGTAAAAAAGTCCTTTATTTTCCTACTGGCGATAATTTGACAGGAAGGTAGTTTATAGGTAGTGATGTCAGTAAAGACTGGATTTTGCGACATGGCCATACTGTGCGGGGGTTAAGTTTGTTTGAAAATTTTACAATGTGAATTTTGGTGCAAATAAATGTGTTGGTATCAAAATTTTAGTTGTTTCAGCAATTTTAAGGGTACTAAGTTACGGATAACAGCTAGTTATAATTCTTGTATACAGGTTGCTAATGCATTTTTTTCATAGAAAAACACTGCAGAGCCATGAAACAGCTACTGCAGCTCCTTAAACTAGAATTATGTTGTAGTATGTAAATAACAAGAACCACAAAACAAAATCCTTAAGGATAATTATCCTCAAACAATAATTTAGGTTTAGTTGAAATTGGCCCCGTAGCGATATTTTAATATTTGATTTTGAAATTTGTGCAGTATGGGGTCTGAGATTGCATACCTTCAATAAAAACATGTTTTAAATGGCAAATCTATGCCTTTCGAATCTAAGGCTTCCATTTACGACTAATTGTTTGGCTCCAAAAGTCTGAAGTTGTTTTCCTGTTATGTTAATATTGTCTTACAAATATGCAATATGCCAATAAAACAGATTGGAGAGTTGAAATATGGGTACACAGTGTCTTAATGTGAAAAACACATACCCAGCAATTGCAAAACTTTTAATATTTATTCCATCGATCCATCAGTATTTCAATCTGGATATGTTTCCAGGTCTCACCTTTTTTTAAAAAAAAGCACTTGGTGTATCCATAGATGGTACTTGTTTTTGTTTAAAGACGATAGTTATATTAAGCATTTTCAACACCAAAAAAGTAATGATGACATCTCTTATATATACTGAGTGACAAAAAAGGTAAACACCTACTTATGTTTATTAGAATTCAAGATTTTTTTACATATCGATTTATTTTGCCATGAACAAGTGATAAAATGGTCAGGTTTTTCTATTAAGTTTTTATGGTGTCTGCGTGTATTGTTTGGTGTCAGTTAAATGTTAAATTTCGTGTAGCTTATCGATAAACCTTTTTTTGATTGCTCAAAATGCCTAGAGTGCAAGGAATTCGCCGGCTGTCCCAGCTAAGTGTCTTTGAGAACGGTTGCATCGTGAGAAGGCGACGTGGTGAAAGACGTGACCCACAATGTGACAGAGAGCGTCACGTTCACTACACCGTGGGGGTTATGGTATGGGGTGCTATTGCTTATGGTAGCAGATCACCACTAATTTTTATCAGAGGTAATATCATAGCCCGACGCTATATTCAGGAAGTAGTGGAGCCTCATCTTATTCCATACCTAAACACCATCCAAAACCCGATTTTTCAGCAAGACAATGCCAGACCGCATGTTGCCAGAGCGTCGTTAGCCTTCATGGATCAACATGGCATCAAGCGTTCGCCTTGGCCACCACGATCGCCTGACCTATCTCCAATTGAACATGTCTAGGACATGATAGGTCGCAGGCTCTTGAATTTGCAACACGTTCCACAGACTTTAGCACGTCTTACTCACGAAGTTGCAGTAGCCTGGAATGAGATACCCCAACAGGATATCGACCACCTTATCAGCACGATGTTCAGGCGTGTCAATGAGTGTATAAGAAATCTTGGATCCTCAACACATTATTGAACCAGCTTCTGCAGTCAGTTGACGAATCAAGCTGAAAATTTAATCATTTTACTAGTAAGGGACACTGAACATCCTATATGCCAAAGATTATTAAAATCTGATAAACATACGTAGATGTTTACCTTTTTTTGTCACTCAGTATACTTAGGTTCAAAATTATATCATAACTTTCCAAAATATATTCGAAGAAAACCGAATAATCAGTATTCAAAATAGTGGCTATTGAATACTGATATAAGGATGATAAAAACTCATAAATATATTTTCCGCATTAATAATTTACGATACAAAATTAAAGTATTACCTTTATATTATAGATTTGTTCTAATCAATTTATTGTTACTGAAGAATGATATCCACACACGGATATTTTCCTTTTGTGGCATATCAATTTATAATTGATGTGAATAAATATTATTATTATATTTTTAGCTCCCAATTATAATAAGAGTAATAGAAGCAGGACTTCCTGCTGGAGTATCTGTCAATATACGTCCACATGAGGAAGCTGATGAAGAGAATCGTTATATTCCTGATAGTGAATTAAATGCTCTTAAAAGTGAATTGGAAGAATTAGGAGGACCTTCCAAGAAAAAGTGATTTGGAATTTTTTATTATTGTTTCATACAATTTACTAGGGTGTACATTGATAAATTTAGAACGTGACTGAAATGGTTGAATTTTTATTTCATCTATTCTACCTTTTTTGTGTCTATGTGTGCACTTTAGCACACACATTAGAGACCCTTTAAGTATTACCTAACACTAACACTTCGCTTTTTTTTATGACAGGGCCTAGTTGTTTAGTAGTCTAATATTATCAAATTTCCACGGAATAATTGGACCGCGATATGCATAACTTGACCCAGCGCCATTTGATAAATTTCCAGATTTTGCCGCCATCTGGATGCACAGTAGTTCAACTTACGCGTGAAAAAATGCATGCATGAGGTTCAAAAGCGAAAACATTTTTAACTAAGCGCCAAGCGTAATATTTGTTATTTTTTTGCAACACATGACAAGCCTTTCAGTATTTTTTGTTAAAACTGATTTTGAAGTTCCCTCTAAAGAGGTTAATATTGAGAAAAGACGTAGCAGACCATCAAATGCTTCGATTCAAGCATTGCTTAGTAAACCGCTCGAAAAACTGTGGCCAAATGGAAAACCTATAGCAGAAAAGAAGCTAGATGATTTAAAATAATTACTCTTAGACAGAAAGAAGTTCTATATGAATTTAGTTGGCGATTCAAGTATTGAGGAAGATATAGATGGGTTCAACGGTCAACCAGATTTCGAGCTTGAGGATGAATAATATAAATTTTCGATTCAGGTTCTTGATTCAGTTCGAAAATGTGTGGTTACTTCTTGCTTCATTCTATTTTTGAATCATTGTATAATTGAGTTTATTACAACATTTGTCATTCAAGCAAATTCTTATTTGGTTTCAAGAATGTTTTAATTTGTGTAGTTTTAATTTTTCAATGAATTTGATGCTAATTACTAAAATACAAAAATAAAGAATCTTCTGTAATGCGTTCCTTATTTTGCATAGCATGACCAAGTAACATTTTTGTGTTGAGGTCATTATGTCAAAGGAAAAATGAGGATTCTTTTTGAAAGCAATACTTGACCAAGCTCCATTTCATTTCATTAAGTTTCAGGAATGAGTTTTTGAAAAAATGATTGCATACATACATTTGTAATATCATTTTCTATTCACAGAACAAAAATCATTCAACACAATTGTAGCATTGATTTTTAACGAATTGTTAAAGTTTATTCATCCTCCTGAAAAACAGGGATTTGTCGCTTGGTCAAGTCATGCATAGCGCGGTCCAATTGTAAAGTCTGGTTTTATTGACGCAAGTTGTTCAATGGTGTATTCAAAACATGGACACATAAAATGGGTACACCAATTTTTGCGGGAAAACTTTTTATTCGACAACAAAGAATTACGTGTTTTTTGGGATTCAATCGAAAGTGTTGTCAGAAACCAAAAAACTCTCCAAATAAGATTTTTAGGTGCTCATGAGACCACACTTAGAAAAATCCAATTAACAGTAAAAAAGTTATGGCCGAAAACCATGCAAAATGCAGGTTATGGCTCTTGTTGCTAATGCGACGATAATTTCACGCAGCTACTTAAAATTCTTTAAATCCGTAGGCGTCATACTTCTGAATAACTACAACAAAATTGGCGTCGAGGGGTCAAGTAGTTTTTGAGAATTTCTAATTGTTTATCCCAAAATACCTGTCTTCCGGCCATTACTACTAGTTTACTGAGCAATATACAGGATTCGTTCAACGGGCATTTTATAGCGAAATATACGAGTTCACCTTGCCGACATGAATCACAAACCATTCCGAAAGATAATTGTTATTTTTATGCGAAAAACAAAAGGCATAAACAATTAGAAATTCTCAAAAACTACTTGACCAATCGACTCCAATTTTGGTGTCGTTATTCAGAAGTATGAAGCCTATGCATTTGAAGAATTTAAAGTATCTGCGCGAAGCTATCGTCGCGTTACCAACAAGTGCTAAAAGCTGCCACTTACCTCGGTTTTCGGCCATAACTTTTTTACTATTAGTCGGTTGTTTTAACGTGCGATCTCATTCTGTGCGTCTCATAAATACCTAAAAATCTTATTTGAAGAGTTTTTTAGTTCCTGCCAACACTTTCGATTGAATTCCCAAAAACATGTTTTGTTGTCATATAAAAAGTTTTACCACAAACATTGGTGTACCCATTTTATCCGTCCATGTTTTAAATACCCCCTTGAAACACTTGCAACAAAAAAACCAGACTTTGCAATTATTTCGCAAGCCAGGGGTATTTTTGTCTAATATGATTAGAATAATAAAACTTGTAGAGTGCAGAGTAGCTCCTCATGTTTATGGCCAGTATTTCTAGACATTAAATGGTATTCAGAAAATGCATCAAACTGAAAAAAGTATTAAAATGTTTATGTAAGCTTGGGATAATTTATCAAGCTATTTGATAGTCAAATAAAACGGATTAGGCGCAACATGTTTGTTGCGTTCGTTTTGCAGGTGAAGTGGAACAGCTCAAAAGGGATGAGGCTGTCAAATCTGATGTCTAGTTTATTAAAGAAATCAAATTTCATCTAAACTGAGTTTTGATAGAAAGAACGTGCAATAAACTGTAAGTGACGGGAGATTATCTGAGATAGTATGTAGAACGAGTGCAACTATTAAGCAAAAGCAACAGACATGTTAGAAAAAGTCGGACAAAAAAATGGGAAATATCAATAAAGATATCTTTTAATGCTTCACATGACAAATACAATATTGTAAAATGTAACAGCAAAACTGTAATATTTTATCACAGTTTGGTTTAAAACTTGTAACTCAATACAAAATCAATTTGTTATAATCAAAATAATAAAACTCAAAACTCATTTCTTTTGAAAATTCGCAGCAATCCTTGGCTTCCGTTTTGTCTTCCCATCATTCCCTTTGTCAGAATGTTGCATCTGAAAATATTCCAATATACCTTTGTATCAAATTCAACAGAGAATTATCAAAATATATATATATACAACAAAAAACTTAAAATATAAGGAGATAGGCACGGTTATTACGTAAGAAACCGATATAATGCCAAAAAACGATTATTGTCAGACAAAAAAAAACGACATGATGTCACTTTTCAAGTTACGTAATACCTCTGCAGGTCATATAAATAGCACAAAAAATATTTAGAAAATAATAGCACGTAATTTCATCATAGCATATCAACATAGCCAATTACCAAAGATTTGGGAAGCGGGCTTTTCTAAAAATAAGTACCTTTTTCGTTTTACCATCATTTATAGTAACAGGTGCATGTTCTTGTTCAGTATTTTCTTTTCTGTTACCTCCCTGCGGTTTATTTACATTATGCCCGGCTGTCTTTATGTGGTTTTTGACAGCTTGTAATGGTACCAGGGAGTTGTGGAGAACTGCAGCAGTTGACTCCTTACTTCTGAGATGCTGTTCTTCGGGATTTGGTGCTTTAGTGTTGACTGACTTCTGGAATTAAACAGACTTTCAATAATCTATTTATCCACTAGAAGAACGATTACACTGGAACTTTGATTAATTTGAACTACGATTCAACATAAACTTAAAAACAAAAGAAAAAAGTAAGGATATACAAAATAATATAAAACAACTTCAGTGGAGTCACAGGACAACCGCATATTCTCTGCAATACTGCCTGAACAACTTGCAATTGGCTTGTTTTCGTTACATGAGACGCACCATCGGTAACATTCAAATATGAAAGTCAGACAGATTTAGGTATTTTTGCTCTTCATGCTGAAGAAATGTAAGGATATTATCTAAGTGCATTTACCTTCTCAGATGCAACCCATGTCTTAGGAGGCTCTGGAAAGCTTTTGCCTTTTCGTACACCGTTATGTTCGGATTTTGGCTGCGAAAAAAAAAACAAGAAGACAGTATAACAAAATGTAAATAAAAAGGCCCTCTCGCATGTTTTTCAAACTGTTTTTACTTTTCAATACTACTTCTTTCCCCATCTGTAAAAGGATGAGGCAACTAGTGATAGTGATGACGTCGCCAGATTAATTAGCTATCATATACAAGGTGGTTCAAAAAATAGTTGCAATATTTCTAGGGCATGATATAGATCAAAAAATAATATGAAAAGTTAAAATAAACATGGGCTCTAAAATGCCTGCTCACCGAGTTAAAGGGATTTCAAAATCGAGAAAGTATTCTTTAGGAGTGGATTGATTTACTAAACATTTTGTACAAGTACTTCAAACGGTATAATTAATATATCAAATAATACATTTTCGCGCCTGGGACTATATCATGAAAATTGGGAATTTGTCCCGCACAGAAGAAGGGAAATTATTATTTACGCTAATGTTTTTTTTGTTAAACATTATTGCATTTTCAAGAAGGTATTCAATGTTTCAAGAATCGCCTCTCATGTGAAATTTTTGTATACTACTCATTTTGGTTTGAATATGCTAAGTTCTGTACTTTGAAAATACACTGATGTTAGTGAAGTTTGATATTGACAACTATCTATAGTAGGAGGGTTGACCGTAACTTAAGATCTTCAATGCTTTTACACATAGTAAACATAATTTTATTGCAAAACCAATAACATATTCTGAAGGCTTGGGCTTTTAGCTATTTTTCACACCCGCACCGTACCACTCTCCTGCTGACTTGCGCATTCACCTCATGTGTTACTTCAAGCTGGGGAACAAATGCTAGTTACTGGGTGCCAAATCGGGGCTATATGGAGGATGATCAATGATTTCCCAGCCGAATTTGGCGATGGCAGACGTCGTGAGGGTCGGTGTTGTCATGGTTCAAACCAACTTCCTTTGTCAGTCGACGTAGCTTTGATATGTGTCTCCTGAGTACCTTGCCAAGTTAATTGTTGTACCATTTTCCAGGTAGTCTACCAAAAGAACGCCTGTCCTGTCCCAGAATACCGAAGTCATGACATTTTCTGCTGAAAGCCAGAACTTTTTGACACCTGGAGAACTGGACTGCCCCCCTTGTTTTGATTGTCCTTTAGACTATGGCTTTTAGTAGTGAACCAAGTCTCGTCCCCAGTTACAAATGAATCTAAGAATTCCTCACCCGCTTCCCCGTAATGGCGCAGAATCTCGCAAGCATTCGCGGCGCCCACCTTGTGATACTTCAAAATATCCATCAAAATCTTGTCTATGGTAGTCTTAGAGACGTCCCTTATCTGTTCGGTACTCTCTCTTTCTCCGCAACCAAAAGTTCCTGTACTTTCGTCACTGTCTGGTCCGAGACTGATGGACCGCCTCGTCGTGCACATTTGTCTGACCTTCTGCGAATTCCGTACAAAACATACGCACATTTTTTGTAAGTATACATCGGTCGATTAGTGATGGATTTCAATATCGGTTGGCGGGAGAGTCAATTATCCCTTCTATTAAGGGTTGCTAAACCAATACCGAGCATCCCAGAGCAGTGGTGTGTAGTTCGCGAACGAACTAGTTCAATCCAACCATTGTTATGATTGAACTAGTTCATCTTTCGTTGAAAAGTCGTTCGCTCGTTAACTACACTCCCGATGATCCATTCGAACTAGTTATGTTTGAATGAACGAGAACGAGATATGAAAAAGGAGATAGAACATAACCGTAAGCGGAAGGATGTATTACTGGTTGCCTGGAAGTTATGAAAAAGATGAAAGACGATAAATGCTGTTAGTTATGAAGGATAAACAAATTCAATGTTTGTTAACGTTTACAAAAAATGATCACCCATTGCGGCTCATGAAATTAACACAATACTAAAATGAAAATGTAAATTAACTACAAATTTCAAGCACCGCTTGCTGCGCCTTCGAAAAAAGCTTCTCAATTAATCTGGGATAGATTTTGCTCGTTCCTGGCACCACTTCAGGGGTAAAATCGGATAATGAAAATATTTATTTCGTTCGACAATGCCTGCTGCGACTGGATTTTAAACGGCGCAAAAACGTTTTACCTCAAGGTGAGAATTGTCCGAAAGGTCTTATACTATTTTTTTCTTCAGTTCATTTAATTGGCTTTGGTCTGCGATACTTAAAAAACCCGTTACCGCGAAAGGAGGACATCTACATACCTAGAGTTGCCTAGGTTTGTATTATTTATTGAAAATCTTCTGAAATGGTGAAATCAAAAAACAAAAGTGAACAGGGTGGCCAACAAAGAATGCGAGGTACTGTATCTGGGAACCTATCCATCGTAGAGGTTTGCGGCAAAAACAGTTATTACTAAAATGGCCAAGAGAAAAACTGGAAAATAATTTAATAAGTTTCTGAAATGGTCGCTAGGGGGCGTAACTGCAATCTTGAATCTAAAAAGTGATGTTTCTGTGGATTCCGCTATATTAACCCAACAAAGAAACCTGATCTTTAAATTCGAGGATAATCTGAACCTTTTTTGTTTGACATTTTTTTGCGGTATCTCTAAAAATAAAGTGGTTATTCAAAAGTTTCGATAAAAAACACATTGTATCTTCGAAACGGCTGAGCCGATTTTAACAAACTTGGCCTAGTTGAAAAGAGCTACTATTGGGCAATGTTATAATATTTGGAGTTTTGTTAGATTCGCATGAGGCCGCTAGAGGGCTTTTTCGACATTCCGACAGAAATGGTTAATTTCTTCAAAAAAAATTAAATGTATTGGTATGATTTTATTCATAAAAAGTAGCTAAATGCTAAACAAGCTCGTGATAACCCCATTTCGATATCTTGTCCCTAACCTAAAAATTCGACCAAAGAAAATTTTTAACGGAAATCCCTTATATTATTATTTATATAATATAAAATCACCCTTTCTGAAAATCTTACAAAAAGCCATATTTCTTGATTACATGCATATTCACTATGGGTATATACCAAAAAGACAACTAATAGAATGGAATACAACAAAACAAATGCCTAATCAAAACATAAATAATCCTCAAATTGTCAATAGTTTCGCCTATATGCGTTTTTTAATTAGCATTACTTACTTACCTCTTAGCGATATTTTGTAATATTTTCAAAAAGGGTGATTTTATTCTGATGAATAAAAAAGAATTCCAGAAAAATTAGGTTAAAAAATAAATATTTAGCGGATTTCTGAATAAAATTTTCTTTGGCTTAAATTTTAGGTTAGGAACCAGATATCGAAATGCAGTTTTCAAGAGCTTGTTTAGACATCATTTAGCTACTTTTGCATTAATATACCAATGCATTTATTTTTTTTGAAAAAATTAACCATTTCTGTCGGAATGTCGAAAAAAGCTCTCTAGCGGCCACATGTGAAACTAACAAAACTTCAAATATCATAACATTTGTAGCCTAAAAATAGTTTGTTAAAATGGGACCAGTCGTTTCGAAGATACAGAAACCTTTGAATACCCACCACAACTTTATATTTAGAGCGACAGGAAACACTGTCAAACAAATAAAGTTCACATTATCCTCGACTTTAGCAACAACTTTTTTTGCCATAAGCCTCTACGATGGATAGGTTGCCAGATACAGTACCTCGCATTCTTAGTTGGCCACCCTGTACATTATTTGAGATTGTTAGAAAAGGTGTACGAGGGTGGTCCCAGAAGTATCCCCAAGAACACGCGATGATACATGCAGTGCAGGCGGAGTACGACGTTGCCAGTTGTGTGAGGGATTTTGTTTGTCTGCTTTTATTCGGAAAATTGTATTTAATAAGCAAGCAAAATTATTTTGTTCGAAACAGTTAATTAATAAATAGATGTATTGATACATTTTACGCTATTAGGCAAATGAATTTAAATTATTAAGGTGCAAAAATAATTTATTTCATGACTAAAAAGAAATAAGTTCAGCATTTTTTTGCTCCGAAACGGTTGATTTTCGGACATAAGTTATGATGAACTTTTTTGCTCAGAACAATGCAAGGAATCACCTCTTAAAGTTACGAATATTATTTCCCTAACACCCTGTATTAATCTTCAGAAGTATGTATGAATAAGATGAAAGCGGAGGAAAACTATTGGAATCATTTTTTACGACATTAAACTCAAGTTTGATCAATATTGCAGCAGAGCGTTGTGAGTGGTAAAAAACAGAAATAAAACTAGATGCCTTTGTGGTGGTCTAAGGTATTCAACCTCAGTTTAACATCTTTCCTTGTCAAGAATTCTGCATTTGAATCATCGATATAGTAGGCCAAACAAAGTATTGGATGAAATTTTTTTCTTTGTTGTTTATTTCTGTTTGCATTCGGGGCTGTTTCAGAATAAAACAAAACTGATGAATGTGCATTGTGTATCAGAGATACACTTCCACCTAATTCTACAATCCGGTTCATAATAATGTCGAAGTTACTTCCATATTTGTCCATCAACTCCCAATAATACACTACTGTAAACCACCCAATCAAAAAACGACCGAGGGTACGTTTCTAATCTAGCAAGTTGTTCGGCGAATGTTGAAACATACCACCTTGCTGCAGACGGTAGAACCCAACAAACTTTTGATGGATGTGCCAGCCAATGCGGCGCAACATGTTGCGATACTTTGTTGTAATGTAAACTTATCATCTGAGGTGATGCTTTATATAATGGTGAATAACTGGATGGAAAGAATTTCAAAAAATGGTCCTATTATCACAGATATATTCGACCATCCTATATAACGAAAAAAATATGTTTGTTTTATATACTTTATCGACAGTAAACTTATTCTATGAAGGTAAAAAATATACATTTTTAGTTGCAATAACTTACTACAATTTCTCTAGTAGAAATTTAGTGTTATGTGTGAAGACTTGGACGAAATGAATCCAGCAATACGTCATCGAAGACTTACCTAGAAATAGTGATACGCTGTAAATTCAAATAAGTTGTCCTACTTATCCAGCTTTCTTCATAAAGTTGGATACAAGAGATTTTGAGTAAGTAGTTAGTCTATGCCAATATTTGTTGCAATTTGTAGTACGAATATTTGTATTTTCATTTTTTTTTTCTCAACAAGAAGTGGCGAAAACTGCCGCTCAAGGTTCAAACGTGAAAGGGTTCTTCTGTACCTACATTTTTGTAGTTAAATATTTCAGCGCATATGTATTCTTGATGTGCATCAAAATGTTTCTTATTGTGTTAGTACCAACCCTTAACTACTATCCGCCGGGTCAAAATGACCCAAATCATATTGATTTGTGCGCCATCTCGTGTTTCATAGGGGAAGGAAGTGCCTCATGCGGACTATTCTCATGCTGTCCGGCGATAATACGAATAGTAGAGTTTGAAGTGTTGCGTTGATAGTTTTTTTCACTCTTGTGGGTCAAACTGACCCGGGGTTAGCAATACCGTTAGTATTTCATTATATGATATGATTGATATTTTATTGGTTTTTTGTATTCTTTGATTTTATGTGAATATATGTTAATATATAATACTCGTATATGTTATCTCATAGCTACATCTACAATGTGAGCAACAATTTTCGGGAAGTATTTAAATTTGAAACATCCATCTTGACAAAAAAAGAAATAAAAAAAAAAACTAAAGTACCAGCTGTTCCGACGACGCCGCTCCGGCGTTCGGATGAAAGATTGACAGGCGACGCTTTCACCGACATTTTTCTTCTGTAAAATAACTAGTTCGTTTTAGTGGGCGCGATCTATTGAAATAGTTCTCCGAAATGAACTAGAAAGCCTGATGAGTAGAAGTCAAGACGCAGTACTATCGCAAAGAGGTATGGACCGGCGAGAATAATGGTGGAGGAAGCAAGGAACGAGGCGCTGTTGCCAGATTTAAGCTAGCTCGCTCCGTCGCGACTGAAGCTCGTTAGAGACCTTAATTTATGGGCAACCATCCTATATGAGGGGAGTAATCCGATAGGATTCTTCAACTAAGGTTTTGATGAGATATCACCAAAACCTTATTAATAATAATTACAAAAAGGTTGATGTAATCCAAAAATTAATTCTAAAATTGATCCTCCTTAAGGAAATTATTTATTCAAGTCATTCTCTATATATGGAGGCTCAACTATTAGATTAGATACTTGAATCGTACCATTCATAACTACCGAACAAGATTCAATCAAAATTCAATGTGTTTTCCACAAAAGTCAAAAATCATTACACAACGATCTCTGTTTTTCTTGGGACCAAACTTCATGCCAGAGTCATTAAAAGCAATTGGATCATTTAAAAAAGAACTCAAAAAACGGATTTTATAACAACCAAGATGCTCCATCCACGAAATTGTAGATATGAAAAATCATAATCAAAGTCAATAATATTTTACTTACACTAACATCCATACTTTTACTTTAGTTAGAATTGTCTGGATAAATTTTTCCTGGCATCCCCATAATAATTCTATTCACAAAATTATATAGTATTTACGTTTTTCAAACATTGACAATGTACTTTTATTTTTTATTTTTAATAAATCCAAATACAAGTGCAAACTTTTTTGGGTGCTTTATGTTAATTGTGCACAATATTTAATGTTTACCTGTATTTTGTGACAATAAACATTATTATTATTATCATTGACGTAAGAAATTTGCAGTATTTGGTAGTTGGACATTTTAGGACATATGTTTATAGGATCTTTTCTCATTTTTAATAATCTGTATTTCAAAAGGGAGTATATGAAGTTCATACATTGTTTAATGATATTAGTGTTCGAATTTAAAACTGTTTAAAGTGAAATTAAAAAATCACTTAATGGATACTCAAACTGCATAGTGATGTAATTTGAATACAGAAAATTTATTCAAAAATAAAAAAAATGTGTAAACGAATAATAATTATACAAAATTGACATTGTAGCATTAATGCTAAATAAATCTTCAACAAACAAAAACTTTCTGCTTTATAAAAATCTCCTATTTTTCTTGTATTCTATTCTTATATGGGTTGTCGGAAAAGTCATGACGCTTTTTTTTGTTTATTTTAAGGCCATTTTATTCATATACAGCACAAACTTCAATCAATAATGTATTGCCCATTTTGATCGATGACCTTTCGCCATCTTTCAGGCAGCTTCATAATTTCTCGCTCGTAGAAGGATTTGTCTTTACCGGCAAAAAATTGAACAAGGTGCTGATGTACAGCTTCATCTGAAGTAAAGCGTATTTCTCGCAAGGAATTTTGAAGCGACCGAAACAAATGAAAATCAGATGGGGCAAGATCAGGCGAGTATGCTGGATGTGGTAACACATCCCATCCTAACTCCAATAACTTTTGACGAGTGAGCAA